>LR749626.1:1998946-2089136 GCA_902729485.2 Mus minutoides | reverse complement strand
TGTCATAGTGGTTGCTGATTGGTGCACCAAGCCATACCTCATTTGCATGTGGCCCATTCATTGGTGCCACAAGCCACAGCCATTAGCATATTTTCCCTACATTGGTACTACAAGCAGTGCCTCATTAGCATATTTTCCCTTCGGGAGGGGCTACTGCCTCAGGAGGCCTGAGGAGAGAGCTGCGCATGCGCACTAGGCTTCCCTCCCTGGCAGCCTGCCGGCCCTGCGCCATCTTGTAATGGGGCGGAGCCGCAGGCCTTCCCGGAGCCGCACGGCCTTCCCGGAGCTCGGGCGGCTTCGCCGCGGTCGGGGCTCGGGCGGCGGCTCTCGCCACGGTCGGGGCTCGGGCGGCGGCTCTCGCCGCGGTCGGGGCTCGGGCGGCGGCTCTCGCCGCGGTCGGGGCTCGGGCGGCGGCTCTCGCCGCGGTCGGGGCTCGGGCGGCGGCTCTCGCCACGGTCGGGGCTCGGGCGGCGGCTCTCGCCGCGGGCCTCGGTCGGCGGCTCTCGCCGCGGGCCTCGGTCGGGGCCCGGGCGGCGCCTCCCTACATCTCCCCCTTCTTTATTAATTAAATATGAAGTCCTGCAAATCTGGTCAGCGAACACCCCGGCCTGAGGGAGCAGCCTTTGACAAGTGACTGATAGGACATCGGGCTACCATCAGACACGACCACCAGTCTGTCTCTGCAGAGATCTGGAGTAGGAGGAGATGCCACCAGCATGTTTCTGGCAGACTTGGCTGTAACAGAGGTCAAATTGTTTATCAATTGTGAGACATTGTACCGTCTCCGTATCTTTTTATCAGGGGGAGGATAGGTAATCTGTATGGAACATCCCCTGCACTGTATTGTGACACTCTGTCAGCAAAATTGAGTTTCCTTACTCTGTCATCCTTTGAGGTGGTATAGTGGGAGTCATTAGGTCTGTCCATAAACCGGGGAAGTATTGGCAAACCAGTCTTCTAGGAAATCATTACAGACTCTTAAGAGAGACCAACCAGAACTCAGGCAAAATGCCCTCATCTATGGCCATCAGGGCTCGAACAATGACAGCCTTTTGTCAGGCCTGAGTGCATCTCATACAACATAACAAACAACCAGAGGCAAAGTACAACATAACAACCCGCAAACACCAGGATACCCCAAAGTAGCATCCCAGCCCATTCTTTAGAAAAGGAAAAGGCATTGGACAGCCAAGAGGTGACGTCTCTCAAGGTGACAGGGTCGACTCTGGTGCCATTCAGGATGGAAATCTGGATAAGGAGCTTCCGGAANTAGCATATTTTCCCTTCGGGAGGGGCTACTGCCTCAGGAGGCCTGAGGAGAGAGCTGCGCATGCGCACTAGGCTCCCCTCCCTGGCAGCCTGCCGGCCCTGCGCCATCTTGTAATGGGGCGGAGCCGCAGGCCTTCCCGGAGCCGCAGGCCTTCCCGGAGCCGCACGGCCTTCCCGGAGCCGCACGGCCTTCCCGGAGCTCGGGCGGCTCTCGCCGCGGTCGGGGCTCGGGCGGCGGCTCTCGCCGCGGTTGGGGCTCGGGCGGCGCCGCGGTCGGGCGGCGGCTCCCTACAAGGTATGAGTTCCATTTAATTGAGTAGGCTTAAACTCAAATCAGACATTGGTGGGTTAACTATATAAGTTTTGCACTACCATTGCCCTAGCATATTTTTCAGATAAGACTGATAACAACTCAAAGCTTTTGTGGCTAGATTTGTTGTGCTTATGTTTCTCTTTTTGTAGCATGATCAATACCTTCCTATTCCAAAGACTTTAGAACGTGGGTGTTAAGGTTCTATGTAGATACCAGATCAACCTCTTCATGTTTACTTAATTTTGTGAGTATTGTATTCAGCAATGGGAGCTTGTTTGTTCAGAGAAACCCATTGTCTTAGCAACAAATTGATTTGTTTGAGAATTTCCATGGGACCCCCCTTTGGCCAATAACATAATGATATAATCCAGTCCTGGTCTTGGTGACAAGAGATAGCCATTTGGGGATCTGTCTCCTACATTATTTGAGAACTTCATAAGGAAGATTCAATTGCACTAAGTTTTCTTACTGCTTAAAATGCCCTCGAGTTCTTGCTGTCCCTCTCTGCATTCCCTCCTTTACCCCATCTTCTCTCCCCATCCCCACCACATCCTCTTCACTTGTACCCCAGTCCACCCATAAAATTTACTCCATTTTCCCTTCCCAGGAAAAAAAGGTAAATCTTAATGCTTTTAAATTACAACCAACTAATAAATCTCTTTGAAGAACAAATCATAGTTCTTGTATCAATAAAAGAACTATAGTTTTTCATAATTTGAAAGAATGTTACTTTTCCAAAGATACACAGGCTATAATTTATTTTAAATTTATCATGCATTTTGAATAAAAATTTGAGATTTTATGCAAGATTCATCTTTACTGCCCTTGGTTGTCAGTTGCATACTTTGTTGAAAGGTTGTTTTGCAACAGCATTTCAACATCATTAGGCAGGTATAGGCATAGTCCCTTGCGGTCTCCCATGAGATCTCAGTTGAAGCACATATATCATTTTTGCTCCCTATATCCAATGTTCACTATTGACAATGTGAGATTCAGGACAATGCCTTCCATCCCACTGCTGAGAATCCTGACATAACTGAATCCTCTAATATAACTCAAAGAGAAGACTCTCCTTAGTTTCTGGCCGGAGGAAGGGAAATAAGTCTTGTTTCTCTGATTGGCATTAAGTAATATGTCTCAGGCATGCCTTCTATGTCTCTAAGTGGCTATATCTATCCTGGCTTCTTATTCAGCTCTGTCTAACATCATCCTGGTGGGTGTTCTGAGTTCCTCCTCACAGTCTGCTTGGGTTCAAAGCCCAGATTTGCCATTCCAATGTTGTGGGAGTGAAGAAGAAGCAGCATTTCTTCCGTGCCATTTGATTGCATGGAACAAATATGTTTCAATTATTTTGTTCTACTATTGGGCTGCCCCTTCAGGAGCAAGTAACCCACAAATCCTTCATATTTGTGGATCAGATATCAACAATCTCACTGAACTGCATTTAGGGTCTTGCTGTGCTATGGATATGAGATATCTAGAGGTACTGACTGATAAATTCTTGATCTTCAGATAATCATTGTTCAGTATTTTTGGTGGTTGGATTATAAGGCTTTTGGCATCATTAAAAGGGTAGTCTACTGATGACTCAGCCCAATGGCTAATGGAAAGTCTTGGAAAATGTTCAAGTTAGGACCTGGTCTGTCCCTTGTTTTTGCCCTTGAAAATATTGGATGTTTTGCCATTGGCTTTTTATGTCAAGAGAGAAAATTTGTCTTACATTTAAGTGAGGAAGTAAAAATGGAAGAAATGGCATTACAAAAGTAGCATGTATAATTTATCCAGGAAATAAAAATATATTCTAGAACAGTAAACTTTTAGTCAAAAAATAAAATGAAAACATATTATGTGCAGTATAGTTACATTAAAATCCAAGTTTAATATCCACTCTGAAATGGGATAAATGCAGACCAGAATCAATGATTAAAAACCAGATAAGATCCAAAACCCTTCTGTGTAAATGGCAGACAGCTCCTGGAATGGTAAACTGTAAAGAGCTAAGACTTTAGACAAAGGTGCACTCAGGAGCCTTCTGACCTCTGGGACTTTTCGCTGGCTGTATTTATTGTATTTGTTAGTTTCAAGACCAGACAGGAGGAAAAGAACCAGAATTTACTTCAGAAGAAGAGGCTGAGCGGGAGCCTGTCTTAGTCAGGGTTTCTATTCCTGCACAAACATCATGACCAAGAAGCAAGTTGGGGAGGAAAGGGTTTATTCAGCTTACACTTTTCACATTCTTTACTGGCTTGCTTCCCTGGCTTGCTCAGGCTGCTCTCTTATAGAACCAAGACTACCAGCCCAGAGATGGCACCACCCACAAGGGGACTTCCCCGCCCCCCCCCCTTGATCACTAATTGAGAAAATGCCTTACAGCTGGATCTTGTGGAGGCATTTCCCCAAGTGAAGCTCCTTTCTCTGTGAGAACTCCAGCTTGTGTCAAGTTGACACAAAATTAAATAGTACAGAGTCCTTCTAATTTGCTTTCTGTGTTAGAGAACACACTGGGTATATTCTTGTCTAGGCATGAAATTTACCCAATTCCTGTAGCTTTTTACTATATAGAAACATCCCAAAAGCCAAACAGTGTTTGACTGTCCAGAGACCAGAAAATCTCAATAATTTTCTGAAACAGTAACTGCAAAATACAATGTATTTTATATTGAATCGAAAAAAGGTAAAGAAAAACATGAAAATGTTGTAGCTTTGTTCTATGTATGTGAGTGCATGTGCATGCATGACCAAGAGTCCACATATGTATATACACCCAATCAAATAGAAAACCAACTAAAAATAAGTCAAAAGAGAATAGGAGCGTAAAGGTTAGGTCTTTACTCGCCTTTGTTGGTTTTGATGAGAGAAGGGTCTGATCAGCCAGTAAATAGACAGACCTTATGTGCAGAGACAGATAAGAAGGCAAGTGCACCTCAGAGTCCCAGGGAGAAACCCAAACCTGCTGACAGTTTATTAACTCTTCAATGACTTCCATGTCACACTTCTGACCTTCAGAGTACAAAATAATGGATCTCTGTTGTTTTAAACTACCAAAATTCTGGCAATTTGTTACAACAGCCACAGAGAATGAACACACTGTCACAGACAACATCAATAATGGGGATGTACAAATCCAGCCCAAGTGCTGTTTACAGGACAGAGGAGTACATTCAGATTTAGTGGCAGGTAGACGTTTCTCAGAGTAAAAAGGCACTAGCAGAGGGAGAAATATGGCAAAGAGGACTATGTAAAAGTAAAGCCAATATTTAAAATATCAATAAATATGAAAGCAGATAGCAATGGCTGCTTATGGCCAAAATCTTATCATTAAGCTAAGGCACATTGTCACCATGTGATTGAGGCCAGGCTGGACTTCATGGTGTGTTCAATAGCTGTATCTATGTGGGAGGCATATTTGATAACACATGTCTATAATTCAATCCTAGCTACTTTCTCTCCTTCATGCTTGTTTTATTAAATGCTTTTGACAATGGTATAAGGTATTCTAAAAGTAATGAAATACTTAGATTTTCATTACTTTATAATTTTCATTCTAGAGATTAATGGTCTACTTTACAATATCTCCATCTGTAACTTTCCTACATTTATATTTCATCTACCTATTATCTATTGTTTACTCAATAGATAGCCCTTACCTGAAGGGAGTAAGAAATGGTTTATTCTTGATTAAATTTGAGTGATCAAGTCCTGGGAATGCATGGTTCAAGTTTCCCCAAACAGCATGCTCACAAGAGAAAAGTTATATGAAGATTCATATTTTGAGGACCAAAACGTAACCAAAAACAAGGCAATTTTCAAATACATTTTATTGTCAGAAGCACCAAGCAGGTAGGTTATATAAAATTGGGGCAATTTCTGCAATAGATGTCAAAGCTCTCTGTAACTATTTTTTTTTTTTTTTTACTTTTATTGATTCTTTGTGAGTTTCAGGTCATTCACCTCAGTCCCACACATCCTCCCATCTCCTCACATCTGCCTTTCATTCTTGTAATCTACCCACCAAAAATAAACTCCCCCCACACACAAACAAACAAGAACCAAAGCATAGAAAGCTCATCATGGACACTGTAGAGTGTCACAGTTTGTATATCCCTCTGTCCATATACTTTCACTTGCAAAAGTTCATTGCAATGAGTCATTAGTCTGGTTCAAGACCTCTGTCTTCTGTGATACCATCAAATTTGGATCATAACCAGAACTCCTCCCCAAGTTATCCTATTGTTAACCTGTGCCATGGAAATCCTGAAGATTTTGATCATCAGGACTGACCCTTTAACAAATTACAACCATTCACAGATGATAGAAATTTTGGGGTGGACCAACTCAGAGTCCTGGATCTGGGCTTGGGTGGTATCTAATCTGGTCAGTAATCAGGCTCTCCCTTATCCACCCCACCAGGATGAGCTCTCCAACACTACTCTGGCTAGGCCACCCAGTACCGCCATTTGTCAGAGGCAGGGTCAATTCTCCAGCTCTAATGCCTTTGGGGCTGGCTTTCCCAACTACCAGAGGTACTGGGGGTTGGAGGATAGTGGCACATAACCCCTATACCCATGCCACTTCATGGCAGATGGGTGGCCAGTCAACTCTCCTGTATTCTCATCCTCAGGCATGAGTCACCAGCACCATAACCATCCAACAAGGCCAGCTCTACTATATTGACCAGCAAGGTACAGAAGGTCCAGGACTCCAGACTACTGCAGCTGGTGAGGGTTAGAGACAGCTCACCTGCTCTCTGTACCCCAGGATCATCTGAGTTCTCCCAACTGCCTCAGGTGGCAAGGATTGAGGGGCATCCCCCTCACTCACCTCATTACAGGGGAGTGGCAAGGCCAACTCTCCCTATCTTACTTCCTTGGGGCCAGCTCACCCACACACCTGTCAGCAGGGCCAGCTCTATTCTGCTGGTCAAGGTGAGGACCCAGCTTTCTTGAAAGCTGCTGCTGGTGAGAGATTGGGACAGTTTTCTAGAACACTGCAGGAAGTGAGGAACCACCCACGTGGTTCCCAGCAGCTGCTCGAACCAGGGACATCACCATGTTCTCTGGTGGTAATATGAGCCACACATTGACACCAGCCTGAGCCGAATAGCCATGGACCCAGACACAGCTCTTAGTGGCAGCTTGCCATGGCCCCTTGTAGTGGAACTGGCCATTGACAACAGGCTCCTCCTCTCCACCCTTGAGTCTCCAGGTCCATCTCTCTTCATAATGTTCAAGCTGTTTCACATCTCCTTCTCACCCGTCTGACCACCATGTACATACACACTATGATGGCTACCACTGCAGGCTGGACACAAGGCTGGCAGACTGAGTGACATCTTGCTTCTGTGTAGTGGGTGTCTATGGCACATCTGTGCTGTGCAGTGAGGCAGGTCTGTGGATGGCATGGCAGTCGGCTTGTCTCTGTCTGTCTTCCTCCTCCTGTGCTACATTGCCTGGATATGATTTGATTTGATTTGATTTGATTTGATTTGATTTGATTTTTATGAGTCCTAGGTATAAAATTGCTTTGGTCACCAAGCCAGGCATCAAGCTAGGATGAACAAGACACTGCCATCTGCACTGACCCTGACTGATATGGAAACACCACCACCAATAGTGTCTCTTTGCTCATTGCCAATGGGAGCTGTTGGTATTTTTAGGTTTGTGCTGGAATAAACTAGTGGTCTGTTAAAGTAATATATTCCTAAAGGTTTTCCTTGGTTGTCACAAGGTCAGACAGAGAGCTGGGCTATAAATGACACAACTAAAGGAAGTATGACAGCTCAAGTGATTCAGTTGGGTATCTGTAGCACTTAAACTTCACAATCACAAAATTTTAATTAAGCTGGGCATGGTAGCACTTGGAAGGCAGAGACAGGCAGATCTCTGTGAGTTAGAGGTTAACCTGAACTATATAGAGAAACCCTACCTTGATACACACACACACACACACACACACACACACACACACACACACACAAAACAAGCACACACAAAAAAACCCCAAAACAAAACAAATAAGCAAGCACATTATATTCTCATCAACCAATCTAGCTTATAGAACCTGTAATATGGCTATGTTCGTTTTGTTCTATTTTCCTTCTCTGGGACCTTTAGTTCAATACCAAGGTAATTCAAAAGAGCTACAAATACCTGTTTTTAATTGATTTATGTGATTTAAAATACACTTGCAAAGGAAATTTTCCTCATTTAATTACTGGGTGAATTAAGGCAAGCACACCAAAAATAATTGCACATTTTAACTGATTTATGTGATTTAAAATACACTTGCAAAGGAAAATTTCCTCATTTAATTATTGGGTGAATTAAGGCAAGCACACCAAAAATAATTAAACACATACACACACAGTTACACACATTGAAGACAGTGATAAATTCTAGGGATGTAGAACAAGGGAAATGCATATCCTCCTATAATAAAGGGAGAAAGAATTCTTTAAAAAGAAAGGAACAGAGAGAGTTCTTGCCATGCAAAGCTTTGAAACTGAGGTAGTGTTAGGGAAGATCTTAATAAGGCAGACTGTGGAGTCTCAGCCATTTGACACAGACTGTCGGGTACATTCAGGAAAGTTCTTGGTAAGACTGTGGCGTCTCAGACATTTGATACTGATCAGACAATTTTCCATCTCTAAATCTCCAATTTTTGCCTCTCTAAAACAAATGAGTTCCTCATGGTAAAGATTAGGATCAATCAGTTATATAATTTATGTTCCTGGCAAAAATTCTAAATAACAATAAGGCATGAAGTATGTGTTCATATTTGCTTTTGCTCACTTAAGCAACTGAATAATTTACAGATGTAATTATCAAGTAAGGAAAGGAGAGAAATTCAAAGAAACAAAATTTGACTGTTTTGTTGTTGTTGTTTTGTTTTTTTATTAAATCTAATAACAGAGCAGCCCAGCATCTGCCTTCACGGCTGGCTGGGTTTGAATACCTTAATAGGCTAAGACACTCATGCATTCTGAGCCAGCCAAGTCAGCTCTGCTAAAAGCCACTCAAGTGGTATCCCTTGGTGCTAGCAATGGAGCCAAAATTGTTCCTTTTAGCTGTGACCTTTAGAAAAGAAAACCTTTCTGTTGATAGCAATGGGGAAATAAAGGATTATTCTAATTCCCACTTATTAAAATCACAATATTGCCATTCCCAGGAAAGGAGACAGTGGAGAGGACACACTGTCTGTGGTGTTTTCTTGTTTGTGTATGAGAACCCAATTCTATTTGTTGAATAATAATGGTGCAATTAACCAATTTGGGTACTGCAGACTTGTCTCCTAAACTAAGTCTGCAAATAGCTCTGGGAATTCAGCATCTGAAAACAATTTCAGGAAGAAAAACGCCCTTGTAAGACGACATTTGGTTGTCTAACTTTTTTTTTTCTTTTCTTTTTTGAAACTCAGCTTGAAAATCAAACTAAGTTGAGTGCAGCATTTCAGCATTTGGCTGCCAGTGATATAACACTTTTTTTTTTTTTTTTTCAAAAAATAAATACTTTTTTTTTTCAACACTAGAAGAGGATTCATCAAAGGTTTCTGGCTTGGTTCCACAGTTAGCTCACAGTTTACCACACATTGTTAAGTCCATTGAAATTCCAAAGGAAAGTCTGTATTTGCTTTTTATAACCTACTGAAATCACATTGCTCAAGGAAAGTAAATTCAGCATCAAAAATAAGATATGGCACACCACACAAAATAGAAACTTGCATCTAGTAACTTCCCACAAGTGCAGTGTCACACTGTAAGATCAGTCTTGAGAAGGGAAGGGGTCAGACACAAAGCTTAGTTCTGCCTGGTGTGGGTCTTAGGCTATCAGATGTGCTGGTGTACAGAGTCATTGACTAAGTTGAAACCATAAGATAGAAGAAGAAATCTCCCAGATGCTGCTAGCCTGTAAGTACAACAACTCTTGCTTTGGTGACCGAGGAGTAAAGCTGATTGACTGGCACATTTACAAAGCTTTGTAGAAGTAGAACAAAATGTCAAAATAATAAAAAGAAAGTATGAATAGACATCAGGGAGACAGCTAAGTATGTTTAAGGTTGTTAGAGTTTAGTTTTAAATTTTAAAACGGAGAATATTATACTTACTTGTTTTTTCATTGCATAAAATGTCATGTGCACACTATGACAAATATGCATCTGAACGACAGAGAGGGCCATGTACACACACTCACACCAGTAGTTGGAACATGACGGTCAGTTTCAGCTAGCTCGGCTTTTAGTTACTCTAGAAGAGCGCTTACTTCCTCACTCAATAAATAAAATCAAAGATACAACCCTAAGAACACAGGGATAGAGAAAAATAATGTATACCTCCCAGGGAATATGGTTTCTCTTATTTATCCCCATAAATGGGAGTAAAGAAGTGACCAAGAAAGATCAGAAACCTAATAATGTTATGCTATAATATGGTGAATTTCATTCTTTGAAATCTTGGAGAGCATATGATAAAATCAATTTGCTTTAGTTGACATCAGTGATCATTAATTTTATTAATAAAAATGCATAAGAGAGAAGTGCAAGAATAATGTGCTTTGGGAGTCATCAGTGCTATTACTAAGTGAATGGTGAGGGAGAAGTCAGGCAATGGCTGAGTGGCTTATGACAACTGTAGGCCTGCTCTTGGAGGAAAACATCTAATGAGAAGTTCTCTGTGAGGACAGAGTTCACTACCTGGGATAGTAATAGAGCAGGAATCATGTAAGGATCAAAAATCTTTCTTTGTTGGTCTGAAGTTGGCCATTGCAATGGGTAAGAAGAACATTAGATGCTAATGTTAAAACAAAACAAAACAAAACAAAACAAAACCCCCAAATCCTTTGTAGCTTGTAAGTACTGCAGATCTGTAAGATGAGGCACTCAAAAATCTCTGGAAATAAATCATTAGAGTTTTAAAAAAAAAATAATAGTACTTACAGGAATTGTCATATTCAACAAAGGGGGTAGTTTTACAGAACTTTTGGCCTTAGCTAACGTTTAATTCTTATTCTAGTTTGCTTTCTATTGCTATCTTTAATAAATAGCATGACCAGCAGCAACTGGGCAAGATAAAGGTTTATTTCATCTTATAGCTTACAGTCTATCATTTAAAGAAATCAGTGCAGTAACTTGAAACAGAGGCCATGAGGAATATTACTTACTGGCTTCTTTTCCATAGATGGCTCATTTTGCTTCAATATGTAGTCCAGGTTTATCTGCTTTAGGGTGGCACCACCCACAATATGCTGTGCCCTCTGGTATCAATCATTAATAAAGAAAATACTCTATAATCATACCTTACAAACCAGTATGGTAAAGACATTTTTTTCAACTGAGGTTCCCTTTTCTCAGATAATGTTAGCTGATGTCATGCTGAAAAAATTCAAATCAGCATGTTTCATTCAAACCAGCATAATGTTGCATGTATGGAAAATTCAAGGATTGAGATCTTATTTTTAAAGCCAGGTGGTGGTGGCACATGCCTTTAATCCCAGCATTTGGGAGGCAGAGGCAGGTGGATTTCTGAGTTCAAGGCCAGCATGGTCTACAAAGTGAGGTCCAGGACAGCTAGGGTTACACAGAGAAACCTTGTCTCGACAAAACCAAACCAAACAAACAAACAAAGAAAAAAACCAAATTTAAAAAAAAAAGAGATTGTGTTTTTAAAAAGATATAACCTATTTAATTGTGATCAAATGCTTCCAATAGCTTGAGGGCCTTATAATTTTTTTTTCTTTTTGTAACTGGGACATATAGATGACAGAGTGATTTTAATGTTCTTCCTTCCAGTATTGTTGAAATTTTCTTGAATTTAAGCCACCTGTGAATCAAAAGTGTAGTCCATTAAAAATAATAAGTATAATCTAAAACCACAAATTTCAACTTGGATGTAGAAGAAATAAAAGCATGATAATTTGTAAATTAAACTGCATATTCAAGAAACAGTTGCATTGTGTGTGTATTATGACTACTGGTTTTGTTTTGTTTTTGTTTTTGTTTTTTTAATAAGATTCTTGAACATAGATTCATGCAGTAGCCTCTTTGGGGGCTCCAAACAGGAACAACTTTGCCACACATCTGGCTTCAGGAACTTTACTTAGTTCCACAGGAAAATTTCTTGACTCTAAATCCAGAACCACATGGCTGCAACTGCTAAGTTCTGCTGTTTTCTGGGGCTGCATCAAGGCCCCTGTACTGGCTAGGTTTGTGTCAACTTGACACAGATGGAGTTATCACAGAGAAAGGAGCTTCAATTGGGGGAATGCCTCCATGAGATCTAGCTGTGAGGCATTTTCTCAATTAGTGACCAAGGGCCCCTTGTGGGTGGGACCATCTCTGGGCTGGCACTCTTGGGTTCTATAAGAGAGCAGGCTGAGCAAGCCAGGGGAGGCAAGCCAGTAAAGAACATCCTTCCATGGCTTCTGCATCAGCTCCTGCTTTCTGACCTGCTCGAGTTCCAGTCCTGGCTTCCTTTGGTGATGAACAGCTGTATGGAAGTGTAAGCCGAATGAACCCTTTCCTCCACAACTTTCTTCTTGGTCATGGTGATTGTGCAGGGATAGAAACCCTGACTAAGACAGCCCCCTTGTTCAATTGCATCTTCACCAGTTTCTGTTTTTGATGACTTCCTTCATGGCCTAAATTTACCTGTTATGGAACTTGCAGTGTAGACCAGCCTGACCTTGAATTCATAGATCTGCAAGTCTTTGTTTCCTAAGAGGCTATTGCATGAATCTGTGAAGGTGAGGCCCGGAGTGACTTGGAAACCCCATGATGTTAGAGATGTATGTTCAGGAATCTTATAAAACAAAACAAAACAAAACAAAAAACCAGTAGTCATAATACATACACAATGCAACTGTTTCTTGAATATGCAGTTTAATTTACAAATTATCATGCTTTCATTTCTTCTACATCTAAGTTGAAATTTGTGGTTTCAGATTATACTTATTATTTTTAAGTAATAAGTGGACTACACTTTTGATTCACAGGTGGCTTAAATTCAAGAAAATTTCAACAATACTGGAAGGAAGAACATTAAAATCACTCTGTCATCTATATGTCCTAGATACAAAAAGAAAAAAAAAATTATAAGGCCCTCAAGCTATTGGAAGCATTTGATCACAATTGAATATGTTATAACTTTTTAAAAATACAATCTCTCTTTTTTATTTTTGTTTTTTGTTTGTTTGTTTGTTTTGTTTTGTTTTTTGGTTTGGAATTAAAGGCATGTACCACTACAACTGAACCTAAGCTTTTCTTTAATTACTTTTCTTTATAGATCTTTATATACATGTCCACTGTAAAGGACTATGTTTCAATCCAAATCAAACACCCGTGTCTTCCAGCTTCAAGATCTGGATGAAAAATGTTTTTGTCCTGCCTCAAGATCTGGAACAGGTGTTGTCTTAGTCAGGGTTTCTATTCTAGTACAAACATCGTGATCATAAAGCAAGTTGGGGAGAAAAGGGCTTATTCAGCTTACATAACCACATTGTTGTTCATCACTAAAGGAAGTCAGGACTGGAATTCAACCACATTAGGAAGTAGGAGCTGATGCAGAAGTCATGGAGGGATATTAGTTACTGGTTTGCTTCCCTGGCTTGCTCAGCCTGCTTTCTCATAAAACCCAAGACTACCACCCCAGGAATGGCACCACCCACAATGGGCCCTCCCAGCCTAGATCACTAGTTGAGAAAATGCCTTACAGCTGGATCTCATGGAGGCATTTCTTCAACTGAAGCTCCTTTCTCTGCGATAACTCCAGCTTGTGTCAAGTTGACACACAAAACCAGCCAGTATAGGTATCCCCTATAATTCTGGATTGAAATTCATTTGAAATATAGTTAAGTTAACAATCAAGAATGGTCAACCCAACCCACTGATTGTCCACTTGACACACATCCTATCTACTTAGGTCCAAAAAAAAACAATAAGTAGGACATAATAACACCTAACATGATAAAACTACCCCTTTTATAACTGTAAACACATTGTAAATTTAGAATTGATGGCACTGTCCTTTGGGGACATGATTTTACAAGATGGAAGCTTAACAGAGTGGGATCTTGCCCTGAAGTCACCACTTCCTTAACTCCATTTAATATATTTATCTATTTATCTCCTTGAATAAAGGATTTAGCTCTATCTCATCTCCTGGGCCTTTTAATCTTTGAACCATACATTTTGTACTTTTTTTTTTCTTTTCTCTGTTTGCTACATCTGATCAACATGCTACTCATAAGAGTGAACCACAGGACAGAGACTATATTAGGTTGTTTTGAAATTTCCTTTACCAGTGAATTTAATCTAAGTCTCTTCACTGCATCCTCAGGCAGACTTTTGGAACAAAGGCAAAAAACAACCACATTCGACACTAAATTATCACTCAAATAGTCTCGAGGCAAGCCTCCACAGTTCAAATCACCTTTAGCACCAAGGTCTTTCATGTTCCTACTCTATGACCCATTAAGTCCTACATAAAGCATAGCACTCATTTTCTAACCCAAAGTACCAAAATACAATTTCCTCCAAACAAAATCATGATCAGATCTATCAGAGCAACACCCCAGTTTCTGGAACCACCTTCTGTATTAACTGGGGTTTTATTGCTGTGAAGAGACACCATCACCAAGGCAACTCCTATAACTTTTAATTGGGTTTGGCTTAAACTTTTACAAGTTTAGTCCAGCATGGCTGTCTAAAGGCAGTTGTGGTGCTGGAGGAGTTGAGAATTCTACATCTGATTCACAGGCAGCAGAAAGGGATTGGATTCTTCACTGGGTAAAGTGTGAGCATAGGCGACCTCATAGCATGCCCCAAGAGTGACATACTTCCTTCAACAAGGCCATGTCTCCTAATAGTGCCATTCCCTATGGCCACACATCCAACACATGAATCTATGGGACCATACATATTTTAACCACTACAATCTGACTGGTTTCCTTTCTTTACCCAGACAGCTATGTGTGATGATGCCATGTCACATGTGTTCTATCACTCTGTTTTCCTCCCCTACCTGAAGATTTCTTCTTCTACCCTGGGATCTCTCTCTTGTTAATGAAATGCATAGTGTGCTCAGTGTGTCACTCTGTGTGGAAATAAATGCAGCTATAGCACTTCAAAATATATAGAATGTTTTTTGTCATGAGGTCATTAACACCTCTTGCTTCCTGAGCCCTATGTGTTAGACAAAGAAGGTGGAGTGTTCATAACAGATCTTGGTTTCGGAATTTATAATGGGTTGGGATTAGGAAGTTATGGTCTATGAAAGGACTGTATTCTCAAAAGAGTTAATTCACAGAGATAGTAATGACCTTGTGAGCAGCACACTTTCACATGTCAACCTATTGGTCCAGAGATACAGTCCAAAATACTCCTTAGCAAGGCTTTTATACTAAGAGATACTACTAATCTGTCTTAATTACTCAAAATGCTGGACATCCAACAAGCATGTAGAGTCTCTAAAAATTAGTCAAAGCAGCCTGCTCTGGAGTTATTCACCCTGCCTTCTGCCTAAGACAGCACAAGTGCTTCCATGTTCTACATTTACTCTATGTGGGAGTTTGAATCTTGAATGCTCCTAAGGACTGCATGTAGAAGAAAGGCATTTCTTGGCATTGCTGTAAAGTTGAGAGAGCTTTAAAAGGAGGGGAATTACAGGGAAGGCTTAGGACATTGGATGTGTCACAAATGCATTATTGGAGAGGGGAGAATTACAGCTTCTTTCTCTTTTGGTTCCAATCCTGCAGTGATTGTCTCTGTGTTTGTTTGTTTGTTTGTTTGTTTGTTTGGTCCATTCATCTCCATGACTTTGTCTTGACAGAGATTTCAAAACAACAGAGACAATGACCAAGTTCTGAAGCCCACAATATGTGATCCAAAGTAAAACTTTGTGTAAGTTCATGATTACAGATATTCTGTCTGTGATAGAGAGTTATTGTCTCACTCTGTCTGATTGCTGTTGTGCTCTGGTTCTTTCCTGTAGAGAGAATATCTTATGTGTTGTATGGGTGCATCACCTGTCAATCAAAAAAACCTATGACCTATGGCTTAGGCAGGAAATACACATGGTATCTGAGCACAGGTAATCAGCCTCATGGTAGAAGCTAGGTTAATATAAATGGGTTATATTTAGTTATGATCTAGTCAAAGACAAGCCTAACTATAAAGCCAAGGTATTTGTAAATATATTTGAGTCTGAATCTTATTTCTTAGAGCATGGGTATGGGAGGATGAACCAGGGTTTAACTATGACAATTTTCTGTGTGGTGGTGGTATCATGGTATGTCCTCACCTCTTGGGAACTCTGTAAACAAAGGACAAATGTATTGACCTGAACTCAAGTTTCTGAAAACCTGGCATCACTGTAATTAATAATGAAATCTACAGTTTAAAAGAAGATGGGGGCAAAACTTTGTTGTTATTTGTCTTACATCTTTGAAAAAAATCTACATTGTAAATGTCATCTCTTAAATAATATATTGTATATGACATGCTAATGTCATATGATTCCAGAAATTTTTGAAATATATGAATAGCACCTGTTCTATTTTTGCTTTCCCTTGCTGTGATAAAAAACACGATGCAAAGCAACTTGGAGAGAAAGGGTTTACAGGTTACAATCTGTCATCATGGTATGTCAGGACAGAAGCACAGGGAGGAAGCTAGAAGCAAAAACTGAAGCAAAAGATGAAGGACTGCTGCTTACTGATTTGTTTCCTCCGGTCTGCTCAATTACCTTTCTTTTTTTATTATTAGATATTTTCTTGATTTTCATTTCAAATGCTATCCTGAAAGTTCCCTATACCCTCCTCCCGCCCTGCTCCCCTACCCATCCACTCAAAATTCTTGGCCCTGGCATTCCCCTGGGCCTCTCTTCCAAATGATAACTGAATAGGCCACCTTCTGCTACATATGCAGCTAGAGACAGGAGCTCTGGGGGTTTTGGTTAGTTCATATTGTCAATTACCTGTCTTATTCATCCCAGGCCCTCCTACCCAGGGATGACACTTAAATTTGGTTCTCCCCATCTAGGGATGAAGAAAATGCCCTATAGATATGCCCAAAGTTCAGTCTGGTAGAAGCATTTAGTCAATTTTATTTGCCTTTCTCAGATCTGCAGTTTGTATAAAGCTGAGAAAAGCTATGACAGCATCCAAAATCTTTTTTTTAAAAGTTGCTGCCTATATGTATTAGAAGATGTCCTAGTTGGCCATTACTCGGGAAGAAAGGCCCTTGGTCTAGCAATGTTTATATGCCCCAGTACAGGGGAATGCCAGGGCTAAATAGTGGGAGGGGGAGGGGAGGGGAGCAGGGTGGGGAGTGGGTACAGGGGACTTTTGGGATAACACTTGAAATGTAAATGAAGAATTTCTCTAAAAAAAAAAAAAAAAAAAGAACAAAAAAAAGTTGCTGCCTGAAATGTGAAGAGGATAGCAAGTTTCTACAAAACCTAGAATGAGGAGCTTGGTACTGTGTCACAGAGTGAAAGAAATAGTTGAGACCTTCACAACAAAGAAAACCAAGAATTTAATAAGAAAAACTACAATATACAAATAGAGGAAATAACAGGTGCTGATAAAGGAAAGATTAAGGTCATTTGTATAATGGCTTTTTGTAAAAGGAAATCGTTTGTCTAAATGTATTAGTCATTCAATCTGGTGACTATTAAAATTTCCATTCAAGAACCTTAAAAATTCATAACAAAGTTATAAGGACATTAGTAGCTGAATCAGGCATGACGATTTAAAAAGCAACTCCATGGAGAGAAGAATAGGTGGCTCAGTAGATAAAGCATTGTGTTATGAGTGTAAGGACAGGAGTCCAAATCTATAGCACCCTCACAAAAGCTAGGTAGACCTAATGAGTGGTCAGTAATACTATTGCTTATAAGGTAAAGGCAGAGGATCCCCCAGGCAAATTGTCCAGCTAGCTCAGCTGAATGGGCACATTCTGCAAGAGATGCCCTGCCTCAATAAATAAAATAGAGATTGGTCAAATTAGGTGCCAGAATGACATCAACTATTGGCTTCCATGTGCACAGACATGTGAACATACAGACTCATACACAGGGGTAACCTGGCTTGCTGATCAACACTGAGAATCATCATAACTTTAAATTGTTAAAATGCTGTGAAAAAGTCACAAGAAAAGATAAGTTAAATGATGAAACTGAGGAGAGAGGTCAGGAAAAGACCTCTATATGTAAGCAAGTGTAAACGGAATGTTCTTCAAATCAGCAGGAGATGCCTACTCTACACCGGGGTGTTTATTAATCAAGAGCACAAAGAAAAAGTGCATCTTCAATCTGCTTAATTCATAGAGAAGTCCAGTTGAAGACAAAACGTAAATGTAGCTTTTGATCATTTGGAGGAAAAGTTGTGAAAAATCTGATAATGTTGGAGAGGTTTCAACTATGATGGCAAAATAAATAAAGATTCTGTGTTACTAGACCGACACTCCAGTCTCTTCCTAGAATAAATCTCATCAGAGCTTTTAGGACTCGGAAGAGCATTAAGACTCTAGGAGACACAGTCAGTGAAAAGAGTCCTTTCATTTATATACCCTCTCCCCAGGGGAGCAGAAAGTAGGACAAATTTTCATAGATGAGTAACTGAGCTGCAGCAAAGAGATTTACCCATTACAGTATCTGAACACAGCCAGTAGCCTAAGGCCATAGACCTCCTGTGTAGATAGTGCTTCATTTTTCCAAACAAATGATATCATTTGGGCTTGTCCCAGCACAAACATGGCATACATTGAGTGAAAATGATACAGCATGATCTTAGGACCCACCTCCCGTTTAAAAACATAAAATTATCAGCCACATCACACTCATTTACAGGGAAAATACAACTATTGTGTAATCATTTGGGACATCATGATGATACAAAGGAAAACTTATTTATTTAAAACTGGTATCATTGTGCTACTGAAAGAAATATCTTGTACATTTGAAATAAAACATGGATATCAGACAATTTCAAATTTGTGTGTTAGAACCAGTGCAAGATGGTTTATAAGAGCATTCTTGAAGACCACTTTAATGAGAAAACTTCACAATGCACTTGTTTAATTTATTATAATAAACATAATTATCAGATTGGCCTGGATTGCTGGAGTTACAAACTGTCTTCTTTGTGTTGGCATTTTTCTTCCTTTTAGTAAGAAGTGAGGTTAAGTTTTCCACAAAAACAAAACAAAACAAAAAAAACCCTCTATTACTGAATAAGAAGGCTTGTGCTGCTGAAAGCATGCAGCAGCAAGAACTCTGCACTGGTTTTCTCTGCAGACAGAGTAGACAGTCATCAGTGGGAGAGTGGTTCTTTCATAAATATCCTTCAACATTAGTGGTGTAGAAAGCATTTTTACACCAAATAATCAAATCAGGATTGGATGTTCTTTATCAAGTTCCTTTATTATACTGAATTGGAATGTATTAGTCTTGTAAATTAGGCTGGGTTCCTTTACAGAAGGAGCCTTTCTATTTCTATTTGCTGCCCACATCTCCCTAAGTGCTTATAGCCTTGATGCCTAACAAAACAGAAAAAAGGAGGAAAAATCCCAAATCCCTTTGTACTATAGCAAAAGTATTGGGATAAGCCTATTGCAAGCATTTTTTTATTTGCATTTTGTTTTAAACATTCTCTTTAACACAAAATTGTTCTGTTGCTTTTACTTTTGAAATCTAACACAAACTTAATAACATTCATCCAAGCACTTGAGATGTCCCAAAACTTGAATTAGGAGATTATCAATGTGTTATTTTATTTTAATAATGACCTTCGATAAAGATCTCATCATCTATACTCTCCCATCATAAAACAATACTGACAGCAGGCAAGCTACTGAAGAAATTCCCATAACTCACAGATCTAGCAAGAGATATGACTATGAATTGAGACTTCATTCAATGAGAATGGTCACTAGTACAGAATATTCTTATTGCTGTGGTTATGATTTTTTTTTATTACTCCTCTGCTATCCCCAGGAATTCTCATCTTAAAAAGGCACAGCTATAACTGATTCTCCTAATCTATACCTGCCCACTATCTCAGACTTTCCTCTTTACCTACCTTTCCTCTCAGACTTTCAACTGGTGGTGTTGTCTCTAGTGCCTTATCTCTTCTAATGCATATCTGATGCAATCGAAGGAAAAAAAAACCCTCCATGTACCTCCTTTGATTAATCAAGCCTCATAATTGTTCCTGGAACTGCCTGTTCTGATCAGGTTTGTTCTCAAAGTCATTGGTAATAAGCATTGCTGTGACATTAAAGTCAGAATACTAATGATGAGAAATGGAAATGAGCATGCTTTTAGCTCTCAGTGAAATCTTATTTGGAATAGTCTGATAAAATGTTGGCTGTCTTCTAAAATCTCATGATCATTATGCAATGTTGGCTCATTCTTATAGGTTGGAGTATATTCTATAGGGGAAGAGTGGTAATTCTTCCTTAGCCTTCATGTGTTTTCAGTTGCAACCATCCCCTGAAGTACATGATAGATCAATATTGATAAAGGAGTATAATATATACACTGGCAACACCTGGAATATAAAACTTATCAATATCTTTGAATTCTAATATAATAGAAGATATCCAACAAAAAGTTAATCATTTTCTCATTTAAGAGATTTACAATATAATTTCTCCATTTCTGCCTTCCATTTCCCCCTGTAAACCTTCTTGTAAACCTCCCCTTGCTTTCTTTCAAATTCATGGCCATCCTTTTAATTAATTTTTTACATGCATATTTACATACATATACATATATACCTAGACCTAAATCTAAGCTTCTTAGTCTGCATAGTGTTACATGCATGTATGCTTTTAGAGCTGACCACATTTGGAATTGGAAAACCAATTGGTGTGCTCTCCCTGGAGAAGACTATTTCTCTTGCTCTCAGCAGGCCTTAGATGCCTGCATTTCTCTATGTACCTTTGAGGCCTCCTGATGTGTCCCCAGTCCATCTGGCAGTCTATTGTTGGGGTCCTTGTTCAACTTATGTTTAAACAGTTATGTTGTAAGGTTTTATGGATGTAGCTTCTGACATTCCTCAGCAAACTCCCTAATCCTCTTGATCCTATAGTCTTTTTGCCCCTTTCACAATGTTCCCCGAACCTTAGGGATGGGAACATTTTATAGATTTTTTTTGATGTTTTATAGATCAAATAAGACTAGTCCCCACAACTTGCATTTTCACTGGTTGTAGTTTTATTCTGCAATGATCTCTATTGCAAAAAGTAATTTTCTTAAGGAGCAATGAGAGCTATACTTAGGTGTGGGTACAAAGACAAATATGTAGAGTTTTGTTAGTAATTATGCTGGTTTAATAGAATGGTGGTTGTAGTAAGCTCTCCTCTAAGATCTATGACTGTTTGAACAAGTATTCATGGCTAGGTTTCTAGTATCAGTTATAATTTCCCTTTTTGTTGAGCAGGTTTTAAGTATAATTAGAGGTACATTGGTTTCCACCAACATATATTTGCCACTACTACAGCCTTAGGGTTATCTTGTCAGGCTGATCATTGTGGTTTTGGGGTATCATGTCTAGGTAGATCTGTACCATAAAGAAAGGGAGCTATGGTCCTCTAAAACTAGAGTCTTTGGTGCAGGTTTATAAACTGCAAGAGTTAATCAGAGCAGCTCATTAATGCAGATATTTTCTGATCAGTAAGATTCTAATGCCACCTTCCCAGATCATTCCTTCTCCCTGAGAGAAAGGTGAGATAGGATAATTTTATCTCTCTAAATCTGTCTCTAGTATTTTGTGTTTTGGAAAAATAGTAGAAAAATGCGGGTCTTTTCAGTCTATTACTTCTTAATTGCCTTCAGCTCAATATTTAGCCCTAACTCTGCATGGCATTTTCTGGTCTCAAGGAATTCTAAAGAAACAGATTAATCAAAATGCATGAATAAAAATAACACTAAAGGGTTATTTGCCTGACAAAAAATAGATTAAATATAATAGTAACGCTATGTAGTAATGAATATGCATGCAGACACTTAACTATAAATGTATTTTACTCACATGTAGTAATGAGAATTAATATATATTAATGCATTTGTAGCTTATTTATGTATATGCACTAATTCATAAAATTTTATGTGTTCTAATTTATTACAAGTGTGCAAAATATTTAAATGAATCTCTGTAACATTTAGAAAAAAAATCTGATATTGGCTTACGTTTTGGGTTACTTTACTGTGTTCTACTATGTACCATCCTTCCAACCCTTATTCCACTCCAATCCCTTTTAACTCCCCAACACTATTTACTAGAGAAAGAAGGTTAGAGGGGATAGAGGCATAGTTCTCTTGACTCTACTTCTTCCTGATTAGGGCCATTGGGCTCCTTGTCAGAAGTCCAATCTCCTTTGTCAGCCTATCTCCCACCAGCAATCCAGCTAAACAACAATAATAAAAAAAAAAAGAAAAGAAAAGAAAAAGAAAAAAAAGAAAAGAAAAAAAGAAGAAGCAATAGCAAACTGCAGCAGCAGGAACTGAAAAGGTCAGCTCAGGAACTTTGGGAAGGTCATGAAACACTTGCCCCTCTGGAAGGGAGAGGCTAATTAACATTCCTCAGAACACAGGTCAGGAACCCACCTGCAGGTTGGGACACATTCCACAGGACAGACCCTTGCTATCAGTAGCAATGGGAAGTTGTTAGAATATATGTGATGTGTGTCTACCTTTTGTGCTTGTGTGTTCATGTATGAGTGTGAGTAAATCAATGTGTGCATTTAAAAAAAAATCTCAGGGTTTCAACAATTCGAAGATACCTCTTGCTGTTTTTTTTTTTTTTTTTTTTTTTCCCGAGACAGAGTTTCTCTGTATAGCCCTGGCTGTCCTGGAGCTCACTTCGTAGACCAGGCTGGCCTCGAACTCAGAAATCTGCCTGCCTCTGCCTCCTGAGTGCTGGGATTAAAGGCATGCGCCACCACGCCCGGCTAGGACCATCCACTCTTAAGAAGAGATTTATTTGCCCCAGAGGCACAAAAGGCAGGAAAGAAGAGCTAAAGACTGGAAATGGAGGAAGGGAGAGACAACAAGGAAGAGGGGAAAAGGAGTATTTGTCCTGGAGCACAAAACACTGTCTGGATAGAGAGGAGACAGATGTGGCCCATAGGCAAATAGAAGTTTATAAACATAAAAGTGGAAATCAAGTGTAAGGATAAAGTGTTTAATTTTCACTGGGCATGTTAATTAGGGAAGCCAAAGGGAGCTTTTGATTGATGGAATTCCATACTTGGATATCTGGAACTTGGTAGTCAGGCTCAGCAGGATGAGGTGGCCAAGTAAGTGAATAAACCTTGGTTGCTAGCTTTAAGAATATAATCTAATGGATTTTATCAAGGCAAAGGGAATGGGGAGATGAGCAAGGACTGAGAGTCCCTTCAATATTCACTTTATTTTTCTTACAGTTATTAAATCATTTATTGTACAGATTAGTGTGTTTTCTTGTGTGACATGCCCTATATCACTATGTTGTGAAAGAGTAGTACGTAACCAAAGACAAAATGGAGTCCCTTGTGTCAGGAGGGAAGGTGAACTTTTAAACTAATATAAGGAACTGAACCGTTGGCCCTAGCTATGGGGCAAGCTTTTCCTGGAACAATCACAGAATAGTCCAAGCCCTCTGAATGTTCCAACGCCCTCTGTGGAATGTTTCAACGCCCCAGGAGGTTGCCTAAGGTAGCACATGACTTAACTGTTAGGTAAATTACTTCCCCCTTCCCCCCCCCCCCCGAGTTTGTGGTTTTTGCCTTTTTAAGCTTTGTAAAATTTCAGGTCGAGGTCGACTCCCCTGTCTCCTGCATGGGATACTGGGTCATCCCGGAGCTCTGATTAAAAATCCTCTTGCAGTTTGCATCAAGATGGTCTTTCGTGATTCTTGGGGTACACTAACAGCCTGTGTTTAGAGTAGGGGTATTTCTGGTTTGATCTTACAGTTGTGCTCTCTTCAATTCCATCCTAATTAATATCATCCCATTTCCCGCTAGTCAATCTGCTCACTTTGAACATGGCAAAAAAGTAGTCAAATAATAACACATTTTCCCATAATGCTGCTTGCTGGCCAACCAGCCAAGGATTGTCATTAATCAAATTATTATATTGAGCCAACAAAACATTTTGCTCTCCACTGAGAGATACATGAGTATACATGTTTTTATATGTGATAAATAATGAGTTTTAAATCATCTCTTTGCCCTTACTGTGTAGAGGGCATAATAACGGTGTGGATGAAATTATCCCCAGCTCCAGAGACTTAAAATTGATTTCCTTTTCTAAACTACCAGGTCTTTCCTTTCTGTTATGAATGCCCCAGGACAGGCTAATGATGAGCCTGACCAGGTGAATTAGTGATCACAGTGAAGGTGTGGTCACCTGGTTAGTCGGGGATGACGGAGAGAATCTTAATTTCTTGTATCAGAAAGATGTGGTTTGAATGAAAATGGTAATAGGTTCATAGAGAGTAGCACTATTGGCAGTTGTAGCCTTGTTGGAGGATGTATGTTATTAGGTAGAAGCTTTGGGGTTTCGAAAGTCTGTCTTTTCCTTCTGCCTACTCATCTGGATGTAGAAACTTCAGTCTCTTCTCCTGTACCATGTCTGCCAGCATGCCAACATGCTTCTCACCATGGTGATATTAGACTAAACCTCTGAACTATAAGCCTCTCCAAATAAATGTTTTCTTTTATATGAGTTGCCATGGTCATGGTGCCATCTCAGAACAATAGAAACCCTAACTAAAACAGAAGTATTCTCAGGATCTTTATGAATCTTACCTGAGAACCATGTGCTCTCTTGAGTTCATGCGGCTTCTCTCTAGAAACACAGAGAATAACTTATAGTAGGGAAGGTACAGAGGGATAAGAATGAACTTGTTCCCAGATGTTAAAATCTACCGTTCTCCAAAATATCAAAGTCAATTTCCTACTAGATTGAAACATTCTATCCTGCACAGAAGGCAGTAAAAAATTCAAAGTAGCTCCAGGAAGTCCCTGAAATTGACTAGATTCACTCCCTGCCTGAGTAATCAAAAAAACAAAACAAAACAAAACAAAAACACTTTACAGTGCAAGACATGGTCAGTGGCTTATTTTGGGGATGAGGGAGCCAAATGTTATTGTTGTTAATGATGACAAGATTCCCCAGTCCCTGTCTGTGGTTAATGATCAGAGACATAGAAAGTGCTTCTCTTTCTTCAGTCACTCTCGGATCACAGATAACAACACCTTTTTTTTTTTTCAATTTTTTATTAGATATTTTCTTAATTTACATTTCAAATGCAGTCCCGAAAGTTCTCTCCCCGCTCGCCCCCCCACCCTGCTCCCCTGCCCACCCACTCCTACTTCTTGGCCCTGGCATTCCCCTATATTGGGGCATATAAAGATTGCAATACCAAGGGACCTCTCCTCCCAATGATGGCCGACTAGGCCATCTTCTACTTTTTTTTTTTTTTTTTTTAAGATTTATTTATTTAATGTTTGTGAGTACACTGTTGCTCTCTTCAGACACACCAGAAGACGGCATCAGATCCCATTACGGATGGTTGTGAGCCACCATGTGGGTGCTGGGAATTGAACTCAGGACCTCTGGAAGAGCAGTTTGTGCTCTTAACCTCTGATCCACAGCAGCGGCCTCACATCGCTATCCTCCTCAATCAGTTGGAGGCATTGTAGCCACCAGCTCCTGGCCAGCACATCACCCAAATCTGGTCAAATCAGTGGGCATATTGAGAAGATGACCTTGAAGTGGTTCTCATCCCTCATTGGAACCCCTTCTGTTCTTCCCAGGATGGCTCTCGAGGCTAGGGGCAAGGATGGTGGGTCCTTGTATATTCTGCTTTCTTATCCCAAGGAGCCTAGGGTGAGTTGGGGGGAAATGAAACAGAAATTGGCTCAAAACTGGGCTGCTGGGTGCACATCTTGTTCTGTTTCCAGATCTGGGAGCAGGAGAATACATAAAAAGGAGAATAAAGTGAAAACAGAAAACAAACAAACAAACAAAAAAAACAAAAACAACACCTTTTTTTCCCCAAGGCAATAATCAGATTATATCCCTACGTGGGAGCAGAGATTTGAATGAGCATGAATAGATTGATAGAGGTTGGATAAATGCACATTTGGTCTGATTGAAAAAAAAATCCATGTAGATATTATGCTGGAATAGAAAAAAAAATAGGTGAAAGAGGCCAGGCAGTGGTGGCGCATGCCTTTAATCCCAGCACTTGGGAGGTAGAGGCAGGCAGATTTCTGAGTTGGAGGCCAGCCTGGTTTACAGAGTGAGTTCCAGAACAGCCAGGGCTATACAGAGAAACTCTGTCTTGAAAAACAAAACAAACAAATGAAAAATAACAATAGGTGAAAGAGATAGCTGGGATTCAGACAAAATGCACAAGTGCATTTATTGGAAATGTTGATCACTGACCTTCAGCCTACATTCAGGATCCCCAAATATCAAGATGCTGTAGGAAGGAAACTTCACTTCTTAAGAAGTGCGGTTTGAGAGACCTTGAAGATGTATGTGTAAGTTGCATGAGCTATCCAGCTTAAGACAGACATCTCTCACTCTGTTTCTGATGGTCTCACTGCACATATAAAGCTGCATCTCCTGACCTTTCAGGCGTACTCATTCTCCTGCCTCCTTGTTCTCTAATACTGTCTGTAGTCAGTGGTCAACACATCCTTAGCTCCTTCTGTGATGGTGAGTTGTTACTTGATTGGATGAGGATATAAGTGAGCCTAGGCACCATATTTTTGTCTTCTGGGGTAAAGTAGTTATTTATATTTTATCATTATTTTTAAAGTTCTTCATCCACCTAACTCACTGTTTTTAGGAAACAAGTCCTTGAATTTACTCAAATGATTGCTGCTGTGTAATAACAACAAAAGTTAGCAAATATCCCATCATTTCGCTTTCTAATCAGCTCCCCTTCACATCCAATGAGGCAGTCACTGGCTTATTTTCTTCTATTTTTATGCTTCAAACTTTCTTTCAGATGAAAACATGTACACTGTGAGTATCAGTAGTTGATTCCTTTTGAATGCTAATGGTTCAAGCAGAACAAGCATTTCATATTCTTAATACCACAAATTACCCGTACTCCAAAAAATGAATTTAGCTTGTTTCCACTTTGTATGGATATGAGTAGAATTGTGGAGATTTTACATGTATGCTTCTGTATGAACATAAGTGTACAGTACTATTAATAAAATATCGCAGAATTCATTGTCTACATGCAGCATTCTGATTCTTTTATGTCCATATATTTCCTGTGCTCACTTGTTTTCTGCAAAGCTGCTTTGGAGAAGCCAATGAGTTCAAGGCTCTTTCCAACTTTCTCTTCTATTAGATTCAGTGTATCTGGTTTTATGTTGAGGTCCTTGATCCACTTGCTTTGTGCAAGGTGACAAATATGGGTCTATTTTCATTTTTCTACATATAGATAGCTAGTTAGACCAGCACCATTTATTGAAGATGCTTTATTTTTTCTATTGTATATTTTTGGGTTCTTTGTCAAAGATCAAGTGACTGTGACTGTGTAGTTTTATTTCTGGGTCTTCAATTCTATTCCATTGATAAACTTGTCTGTCATGAACAAATACCATGCTGTTTTTATTACTATTGCTCTGTAGTAAAGCTTGAGGTCAGAGATGGTGATTTCCCCAGCCATTCTTTTATTGTTAAGAATTGTTTTCTCTATTCTGGGAGTTTTGCCTTTCCAGATGAATTTGAGAATTGCTCTTTCTGTGTTTTTGAAGAATTGTGTTGGGATTTTGATGGGGATTGCATTGAATCTGTAGATTGCCTTTGGTAGAATGACCTTTTTAAACTATATTAATTCTGCCAATCCATGAGCATGGGAGATCTCTCCATTTTCTGAAATCTTCAATTTCTTTCTTGAAAAACTTAAAGTTATTGTCATATAGGTCTTTCACTTGTTTGGTTTTGAGTCACCCCAAGGTATTTTATATAATTTGTGGCTGTTGTGAAGAGAGTTGTTTCCATAATTTCTTTATCAACCTGTTAATGATGCTATAATTTTTCTTTACCTGATCTTCCCTGATTTCTGATGAGATTTCTTCAGTCACTAGGATATGTGTCCTTATATGTGAACTCTTAATATCCTTAAAATCATATTCCAAAACTTTTTGAGCAACGTTCTTATCTGTATAGGTGTAGTTTTGTGTATTCATTTTGACAAAGCCCTTGTTTGAGATTGCCTCCTTTATAAAGTTTTATATATTTAAGGGACATATGTTTTCTTTTAAATTTTCAGACTCCTCCTCCTCCTCCTCCTCCTCCTTCTTCTTCTTCTTCTTCTTCTTCTTCTTCTTCTTTTCTGTTTTTTTGAGACAGGGTTTCTCTCTGTGGCCCTGGCTGTCCTGGAACTCTCCCTGTAGACCAGGCTGGCCTCGAACTCAGAAATCCGCCTGCATCTGCCTCTCAAGTGCTGGGATTAAAGGCGTTCACCACCACACCCAGCCCAGACCATTCTTCTTAACCGTCTCTCTTTCATTCTTCAAGCTACAAAGACTCAGGTTGTAGAGCCTTTGTAGAACTTCACAGACCATACATGGAAGAAAATCTAGTAAGTTCTGTCAATATGTACTCATTCTACAAACACTGTTTCTATTTTTGTGTCATTTGAATATTTTCTACTAACTTCTAGCTTTACTGGGTGTCTTTTTATGCTCCTTGCTGAGAAAGATAAAGTTTGTCTCATGGTTTTTCTGGTGTGGGTAACTGTAGCACTGCACAAAGTGTGTTTGCTCCAACAAAGCTACAAAGAAAAATGAAAAGTCATCTTTTAATTCATTCCTAGCTTATTTCTTCCTATTTTGAGCCTCTTTCTCATAAGTCAATTCCATGGGTTTTGGCAAAGTTGCCAATCATGCCCCATATTTCCTGCCTCTGACATGGAAACATATTTCTGGGTCGGAGCCTGCCTATGTCTATAAGAACTATGGCTTTAGATTCAACTTGTAACCCCAATGAGTCAAAGGCAAGTACATTTAAGCATTGTGTTTATTTATATGTTCCTATGCAGAGGTTTCACATGAAAAATTATCAAGGATGGAAATGAAGACATCAAAAATGATGAATTGCCAGAATTATAATGTTCTCTTCATTGAAATAAGACAGAGTGTGTTCAATCAAGCATAACGAATTCAGGTACAGACAGGTTCACAGGCAATGATGCAGATTGCAGGATATTAATAGGACTCTGTTGGGAGGTTCCTCATGGCAAACTGCCCCAGACACCTGAGAAAAATGAAAATATAACTGTGGAGATCACAAAATAGACTTTGATGAGATTTTCTTCCAGTGAATATAACAAAATTAATCAACAACAACAACAAACCTCAGAAGCTTAAAACTAATCTCATATTGTGGCAAACTTCAAACCTGTCTTTCAAAATTGACAAGTTAATAAAGCTTGTAGTCTAGAAATTGAAATGTGTTGAATTGTGACTTGCCTCTACATGATCTGATATTCATGGGGTTAGAAGAGAAGTAGATGGAATCTGCTTAATTGTGAGTTTCTGAAGCATTTAAGTCAATACATTTACAATATAAGCAATGCTTTGATTTTAAAATCAAATTTGGACAAAATCTCTTCTATTAGCTGATGCTTAGAAGTTTTTTCATAATTTTTATTAAAATAAGAAATCATCCTCTTTAATATTTTGAATGTTTTGTCTCTATCTGATAAGATAACCAGTTGTGTGTCTGTGTGTGTAAATGTATATCGTGTATTCATGTGTGTGTGTGTGTCTCTGTGTCTAATCTGGGTATGAATGTGTTTATGTCTAGCTACATGTTGTGTGTGCATGTTTGTCTTTCCATATGAATGGGTACTTTTTGTACAATTTTTCTATGTATGTATATGTACTGTGGCATGTATATTTTATGTACCTAATTGTCTGAGTGTATGGTTTATATAACTGTGCATACAGCCATTGCAGGTTGTGCATCTTGGTGTATCTTGTGTGTGTGTGTGTGTGAGTGTATGTATCATATTTTTTTTTCCTGTTGCTATAATAACACATCCTTAAAAAGGCTACTTGAAGAAGAGTTTACTTTGCATCATACTTTGAAGTTGAAGTCCACCTTGGTAGGCAAATGAGAGTAGCAAAAGATCAAGGAAGTTTGTAACATTGCATCCACAATCAAGAAGCAAAGGATGATGAATATGTATGCTCAGGTGGTCTCTTCTGATTTATACTGTGTAGGACTTCACCCCATGGAATAGTGCTGCCAGTAGTTAAGGCATGTCTCCTGTCTCAATTAATCTAACAAAGATACCCCTCAAAAGCATGCCCAGAAACCAACCCTAAGTAGATAATCCCTTAGAGATATAGCTTTTTTTCTATGTGATTCTTGATATTATAAACTTGAGGATTAATACTACCTCATCGAAGTGTGTGTGTGTGTGTGTGTGTGTGTGAGAGAGAGAGAGAGAGAGAGAGACAGAGACAGAGACAGAGACAGAGAGAAAGAGAGAGTGAGTGTGTATATGTGTGTGTGCATATATATGCATATGTGCACATATATGCACATGCAAGTCTATTTTCCTCTAGGATTTGCTAAAAATAATACAGAGTAAAAAAATTAAAATTCATATTGAAAACTCAAAAGGAAAATAAAACAAAATCTTTGATTTCTACTTTTACTGTGTTTGTGGAATAAAGTTTTTAATGACAATTTTGGTATAAAAATACTACCTTTTACAACATAATTTATCTTCTCCCCAAAAGATGACCATAGGGTTAGGCAGATGATTCAGCATGTGCTTACTGCACAAACGTTGGGATATAAGCTCAGACCCCAGCATCCTTATAAAATCTGGGCATAGTTCTGCACACAACTAGAATCTGAGCATGGAGGGATAGGGACACAGGAGGATCTCTGTGGCTTGCTGGCTGCAGGCAACATAAAGTACCAGGCTCAGAAAAAGAACCTGCCTGAAAGAAACTAGGCACTGCACATGTACCTGGTCCCACACAGAGGCAGGAAGATGCACACTTGGGAATCCCAAAACCTATCCCTGGGCTAACATGGTGAGATGAACTTAGCAGCTTGATGAGGTCAAACACACTGGCAAGTGGGACTAAGGTTTGGACTCAAGCTTATCCAATTATGTCACCAGAGCCCTTCTAAGAGGAAGGTAAGAACAGTCAGTTGTGGTAGGAGATGGGATAACAAAAGCTTAGGTCATGATCTGGAGAAAATGAAAGATTGTGGATTGCTGGTTTTAAAGACAGAAGTAGGAGAAATCAGAGAAGTACCATCCCCTGTAGGAGCTGAAAAGGACAATGAAGTACACTGTCTACTGGAGTCCACAGAACAGAGCAGACCTGATAGTGTTGGGAGTTTAGCTGAGTGAGGTTGACATGTACCTTTAAGCTCATACCTGAAAGCCATTAGCTCTTCATAGTTTTCATCCAGTGTGCTGTGTCAGTTTTCATAAGGTAAAGAAAATAATATCAGCCTGATAAAATTTGTAGTTTTGTTGACTAAGTTCCTCCTTCATTTCCTATGTACAATATTAGGTTTCACTTTCTCCCTACAGTTGACCAGATACCCAAGGTACATAGTAATTACAAAATATGAGTTTCACATAAATACATTAATATTCACATAATTAAGACTCAGTCAGTTTTAAGAGCAAATGACTCCCAGTGTAGGGTTTCTGTATTGCCTAGTCCGGGATCATTCTCCTTCCATGTACTTAGTCCTGGGATAACTCGATAATGCCACGAAATCAGGCTCATTTGGCCATTTTCCCCATTGTAAGAGGGTCTATATTTCTTCTCCTGGAAAACAACCAAGTGATTACTTGTTCTAGAATCTGATAAACATTACTCTTCCACCATTGACAGGTCATGCTCCTAAGCCTGTAGATTAAACTTCCTTTGTTTGGGGAATATTTCTTACCTCCTGAGCTTTAGGCATAGTTGTTACTTCCCGTGTTTAGGCAATACTTCCTATTACCTGCATTTAAGTCACAGTTCATACTTTCTGTTTATTGCTCATAATTCCTGTTTCCTATGTTCAGGGTAATGTATCCTCTGTCTCGCCATAAAAAAGATAATGTTTCTACAATTAAAGTGAAATAAACAATATGCAAATGTATAATTTTTTCTGTATTAAAATTTATGACAGTTTCCAAAATGTGAGATCATTGGTGTTAAAACTTGAGAAGATATAAAAGCCCTGACCCAACCTTCTTTTAATCTTCTTTGTATGAGTCTCTATGGATTTCTGTTGGGGATGCCAGGTTCATCTTCCCACTTCACCTAGGCATAGCATTTTTCTTCCAGTTACCGAGAAACTGTCAAGAGCTCAAGAGATTAATTAGGTTGATATTTAAAGCTGACTATCCATTAGTGGATAATCATTTATGTTATATTTCAAGATATCCCATAGTTTATTACAGTTGGTGGGAGGCAAATATATGTACTAATACTTTAGTGTGTATATCCCAAAATTTATGTAAAAGTTTTGCTATCCTGATGAGACATTGTGATAGGTATCATGACTTACAATTTGACTCTTTATGATCCTGTACCTTGAATTGAAAGGGCCAGATATACTTTCAACAGTGTTATTTTCCCCTGCTTCTTATTACCATATTCTACAAATTCCATGTTTGGAACTTTAAGGCACTGCTTTCAGCGTTTTTCATTCACTCTGAAGCATAGATGTAAAACAGAAGCAAAAACATCTAATCATATCTTATTATCTTCTTCATTTTGATGTTAAAGATACACCAATCCCACAAGTCAGCTTCAGGCTATTTACTTCTAGATGAATTCTATGGAGAGTCTTTGATCTGGTGAAATTTGACTGAATTTTAAATTAAAGAAATAGAGATGGTCTAACATTCAGCATTTCATTGACAACCCATATAAAGTGCATATCACAGTCAAATAAAGAATTCTCTGATGACCACCCTGACCTGTGGTGAATGATCTCAGCAGCTCTAGCACATGTTCAAACACACATCTCTCAGAAATAAAAGCACCAGAGGACATTGCTAAAGCAAGTTATACATAGAAATTGACTCTTATTTTTTGCCTCTTATTCTTTGATGAAAATGCTGGTTTAGGCCTAAAACTAATTGACAGGCTTGAAATATATACATCCTAAGAATTAGTTTGACCTGAGTTATAAAACTGTCCATGCATGCTGTTAGGAGGATGCTTGGGTAGTATATAGGGAGCTCTGAGATTCACCCCTAATATCACATAAAATAGGAAAAAGTGGTACATGGTTGTAATTCTAGAACCAATAAGGGGAGTGGAAGAAGAAATAAGACTCTGTGTGTGTGTTTTGTGTGTGTGTGTGTGTGTGTGTGTTGTGTGTGTGTGTGTGTGTGTGTGTGTGTGTGAACAGTAAAGTAACAAACTCCTTGCAACCCCTGGCTACTTTGCTCCAAATGTCTGGTTATTTGTGGTAAATTCTAGCTAGTCTTATTTGTGTCACTTCATGTCATTCATGTCCAATAATTCAACTCCTTTTTCTTCTGATATATACGTATCTTCTATGAAGATAATGTTAAAGTGGCTGTATTTTTACTGATCTTGATGATGATCCCAAAATTAGAAGCTGTATTTGGATAGCTTTGAGATGCCATCAGTAGTCCTTGCTTCTTAGATTTTGTGCTCTTCAATAGAACTCTCCCTGAGATCAAGTGTAGAATTCATGGTGGATTTTTTTGTTGTTGTTGTTACCTAATCCATAAAAACTAACTAACACTTTCTATATCTTTTCAGTATGTGAGGAGCTCACTATCCCTTCAGAAGTGTTCACTACTAATTCCTTCGTAGATTTCTTTTTGTTGTTGTTGTTTTTTGTTAGTTAGTTTGTTTGTTTGCTTTTTTGGTTTGGTTTTTTGAGACAGGGTTTCTCTGTGAAGCCCTGGCTGTCCTGGAACTCACTCTGTAGACCAGGCTGGCCTCGAACTCAGAAATTCGCCTGCCTCTGCCTCCCAAGTGCTGGGATTAAAGGAGTGCGCCACCACACCAGGCTCCTTAGTAACTTTCTAAGCAGAGAGAAACTTCAAACCCAAAAGCTGAATTCTGGAGTTTCATAGTTAAGATGGAATGAAAGATGCAGCTATTCAAATATTATAGAAAGGCTCAATGTCTCTCTCCTGTCATTAAAAAAAAAGCAGGAAGGAATTAATGAAGCAGCAAAAATATGCAGATAAAAAGTAAAAAAAAAAAGAAAGAAAGAAAAAGAAAAAAGAATTAGGGAAAAAGAAAGAAGGGAAGAAAAAGAAACAACAAAGAAAGAAAAGTTTCACACACCAAAATGACCATGAGTGCAAAAATTCTAAATGTGAAGCTGAAGACTACAGTGTCATCTGAAACCTGATGGAATTCTAGAAATAGCACTCTGGAATATCTGGAAATTGGCTGAAAATTATGTTCTTCCTTTCAGAAAAATCTTCTCCTCCAAAATAACTTCATTTAGGCAAGGTGTTGATCAGAGTGAAGGAAATGGATTGACTTGAAGTCAACATCAGAGCTAGAGGCTTATGTGGTTCTCAACTGTCTGTGCATAGGAGACATGGACACACTGCCTTATCCACTCCGGTTGACTTGTAATTACAAAATAAGGACTTGTAATTACAAAACTTGGTTCTAACTGGTAAGTTTATCCACATGAAGCACAAAGGCCTTGCCTAAAGTGATTGTTTGCTGCAGCTTCAAATTACCTTAAGAGTCATTGCATTTAAGAATGTTACATGATATGCACTCACTGATAAGTGGTTATTAGCCCAGAATCTCAAAATCCTTCTTAGGAAGAACACAATACCCATGGAAAGAGTTACAGAGACAAAGTTCAGAGCACAGACTGAAGGAATGACCATCCAGAGACTGCCCTACTTGGGCATCCATCTCATAAACAACTACCAAACCCAGTCACTATGGCAGATGCCAACAAGATTTTGCTGACAGGAACCTGATATAGCTGTACCTGAGGGGTTTTGCCAGTGCCAGGCAAATACAGAAGTGGATGTTTACAATCATCCATTGGACAGAGTACATGGTCCCCAGTGAAGGAGCTACAGAAAGTACACAAGGAGCTGAAGGAGTTTGAAGCACAATAGGAAGAACAACAATATGAACTAACCAGTAGCCCCAGAGCTCCTTGGAATTAAACCACCAATCAAAGAAAACACATGGTGGAATGTATGGCTCTTGCTATATATGTAGCAGAGGATGGCCTAGTCGGTCATCAATGGGAGGAGAGGCTCTAGGTCCTATGAAGGTTCTATGTCCCAGTATAGGGGAATGCCAAGAACAGGAATGGGAGTGGGTGGGTTGGGGAGCAGGGGTAGGGGTGAAGATATAGGGGATTTTTGGAGGGGAAACTAGGAAAAGGGATAGCATTTGAAATGTAAATAAAGAAAATATCTAATAAAAGAATGTTGGTGTTTCTTTTAATAACTCAAAGCTTTGCAGTGTGGAATGATTGAACAAACATTTTAAATATGCTCAGACTTCACTATCCTTGTCCTCATCCATGGATTCATACAAGAGAAATAAAATTGTATCTAAACAAGTAAAGGCACTTCCCATAAATATTATTCCCCTAAGGACACAGTATAACACAGGTACACCTAGCACTGATATTGTATTAGATATGAGAGGATTCCACATGATTTCAGGTATCCAGGAGGATGATGTCCATGGACTGTCAGCAAATATTTTGCTATTTGTAAAAGACTCTTTGTCATGAATGGACTCTGCTATTCACAAGTATCTTAGAAGCAAAAGATATAAAGGATGCATTGGGACAACTGAAAATTTGACTTGAAGTGTGTATGTGTGTGTGTGTGTGTGTGTGTGTGTGTGTTTGCATGTGTATATTATATGAATTAATAACACGATGAGTTATAAGCTGTTCTGTCATTATGGGCCATCTAGGAATAATTCAGCCTTGAATAACGTATGTAAAACTATTTGCCTTAACTCAAGCCACTCTTGTAATTTTGAGACAGTGAGGCAGAATCCGGAAGCATAGTACTCATAGCTCACACCTTCCCTAGGGTCTCTGGTTTCAATACTCTGCCTCAGTGGATGATCTAAGGCCAGAAAACCTTCAGCAGAGCTGTTTCCTTACATATTGTACTTGAAGAGTGGATCTTTTCATCAGAAATAATATTGATAGAATGCACACATTACCAAGAACAATCTAGAGATAGGACTTGTCTATATTGAGTCTGGTGATATTCTCTATAGAAATATGAAGAAAAAATAAAACCCCTTAACATTTAAAAGACACTATGAGTCAAAGCAATCCTGAGGAATAGGAATGATGAGGGTACTGAAATATCTGATTTAAAATTATATTTTATCTAAATTAACATAACATATAGCATTTCACTGAAACAAGAGTGGTTAGAATATGAAGGAGTAGAAGATTCACAAAAGACTAGACATCTATAGCCATTGAAATTTAACAAATGTATCAAAAATATAAATTTATATTTAATTAACTTCCAATATTTATTTATAACTTAAAAATGGTGGAAACTGGACATGCACTTACAGATTGATGAAACTTGGTGCGCATCTATAACTTTATTCAAAGTCTACTTTTAAAAAATTAGAGATTTGAAGAAACATAGAAGAAATGTATGAATAGGAAGAGATAATCCGAGTGACTCAATAATATATGGCAAATGGGATTACACGCAATTGAGACACTTCATACAGCAAAGGGAAGTCTTAACCAACCAAAGTCAGACAGTGAGAGGCAGAAAGTCTTTACCAACTATTCATCAGATGGAGAATCATATCTAGAAGAACAAAACAAGTTAAATAATGAGAGTAAATAATTCAATAAATATATAGATAAATGAACAGGTACTTTAGGTGAAGTGAAATGGTCAATAAAATGTAATAATAATTAAAAATCATAAAAAAGAAAAAAATGAAAAGCACTTAATAAATCTCACCAAGGAAATGAACAACAACAAAAAAAGTACAAGTGTTCCTAATCTTTAATCAGATGAGAGATACAAATCAAATCCACAGTGACATTCTCCCCACCCCTTTCCACTCTTCATTGCTAGCAAGAAAAAAATAATACATCTTGTCCAAGGCACGGATAATAAAGACTCTTGTACAATTTTGGGGAGGTAAATTAGTCCAAACATAAGAGAAATCAGTGGGAAGTTTTCTCCAAAATAAAATATATAGCCACCATATGGCCCAGCCACAACTCCAGGGTATTTTCCCACAAAGCAAGGTCAGTTTCCTTGGGAGACACTTTCATGTTCATATTTTTTACAATGTCCCTTACAACTGCCGTCTATGGAGTCAGCATTGCTGTACACCAATAAATGAATGGCTCTGGAAGTATATGCACATCACAGCTGCATCAGTCACAAAAAAGAATGAAATTATGTTGTCAGTAGAAAAGTATAGCGAACTAGATATCATCGTAGGAAGTGACACTAATCACACAAGAACAGAAGGCTATTCCATATGTGCAATTTAGAAAGAATTTTTAAAATCACATTAAATTAAAATTTTAGTGTGGATGTATAAGGGAAAAGGGAAGAAGTGATTAAGAATGAATGAGACCAAAAGGATGAATATAACCAGTGGTGCTGTGTGTATTTCTAAAAGTGCTTTCCTTTAATTATACACAACTGTATGGCCTTTTTAGAGAACAAACTAATTAGGGCTATAATATAGCAATTTTACATTATATCTCTATCTCTATCTATCTATCTATCTATCTATCTATCTATCTATCTATCTGCATACATACATATATATACACACATATATGTATGTATATATTTACATAAAATATATATTTACATAATATATATATGTACAAAAAATTTAAATATATAGACATATTTTAAATGGATAAATGAGCTTAACTCTTCTCTACACTGGACCTTTTTGCAGAGAAAATGACCAAATTGCCAAATATGTTTTCTCTGGTCTTGGCTTGTTATAAAAAAAAGGCACAAGATTGTTTAGAAAGCCAGCAAATGCTACACTCTTGGAAGACAGTAAGCTATGTATGATGTTCTCTGAAACATAATGGGCCTCAAGTATTTCCCAATTAGATAGAAACTGAAGTACAGGAAAACGAATTGCCAGAATTGTAGTAGGACTGCTTAGATTTAAAACTGTTCTCCTCCAATGCTTGTTTCATAATGATCTCTATTTAAATTTAATTCAAAGAAGCATCAGTACTTTACATCTGCATCAACAGCTTCAGTTATGGGAAAAGCTAATTTCAGAGCTGACTTCTGTGTTCTTCTCCCTTGGTCTTAAACTCATCATCTCTGTGTGTACTGGTCTATCATTGGTGGAGTTGGAGGGACAATTTGGGTTAGATACTTCAGTATGCAAACAGAATGGAATATAAATACATTTCTATTCTTATTATTTAATTCACTATTATCAACTGCTGAATTCTTTTGATTTATCCCCCCCCCCATAAAAAAAAGTTGTGATTTACTCTGATCTCAAAGTCATAGGACTGTGGAGTCTACTTACTATTTTTTCTAAAATCTGCAGATATTCTATGTAGCTATATTCTCTAATGTGGTCTCTGCCAGGGTTAGCATCATTCACGTGCAATATTTACCTCACACTCAATTTTTTTCATGTATTTTGAATGAGTATATTTTTATGGAAAACATGTTAGATTAAGAAAGAGTAAATTCCTAAATAAGAACGGAAGTTCAAAAAGATTCAATGACACAATTCAAATGGATTCAAGTGAGAACTAATATTCAATGGAAAATACAAATATCTACAATTTTTGTACTGTTTATCCTTGAGATTGATAATCTCTGGTATACACAGTATAGACTGTATCTTTCTTTGAGTTGACCACAACAAGTAGAATAGCTCTACCCCTTTCTCAAAGAACATAACTAATGGTTGTAAGTGCATTCTTTATCATTTGAATTAGATTAATATCAAGGCTGGTGGACAGGCATGGGGACAGCAAATAGGTAAAAATTAAACTGCTTTACAATATTAAGGAGTTGCTTGATAGATATTAGGAAAACTTCATTTATAGTAGGCAAAATTTCTACTTATTTTGAAAGTGTGTGCATAACTCAATGTATCAGTGTGTTTTTGGCCTCTGTAGACACATTGCAAGCTTTAACTGAATTTGGGCTTTGGTAGAATGTCAGACATAAGACAAAGTGTGACCCTGTTAATATATTTGATACAATATCTCCATTGTGGACAATTCAGTTTCAGAAAAACAATATTGGCTCTATTGTGCTGTCAGTAGTCTACATTCAAATAAGAGTAATCTGTCAAAAAGAAAAGAAAAAGAAAAGAAAAACAAAAGAAAAAGCTTTAACAGGAGTTTTGCTCAGTTGAGGAAGCCAGGGATTGGCTCATGGTTGCTTACTGTGATGCAAAATCAGAGAGGTGGACAGAAGATAGACCCTGTGACCTTTCACCTTGACTCTTTATATGGAACAGAGTATTTGGGTCTTCTTGTTTAAGAAAGAAATGACACAATTGTTTGCCTCTGATGTAGACCAATGGGAAGTTTCTCTTTCATGTCTTACTGGCTAAACTAGAATGAAATACTAGCTTTAGCAACTAAGATAAGAATCACCCTATGTATTCACAAACAATTACTACTGGCTACCTCAGATGTAGGATATTGACACACAGGAAAAATGCAACTGAGACAGGACCATTGACTTAGCCCCAAATATGGATGTGGCGCTCAGCATTGTTTCAGGTTAGGATGTCAGAGGTGAGGTTAGGCATTGGCAGGTATGTGAGCCAGACTATTCGATATAAAGAGGCCTAACATCTCTTGCCATAAGTCAGATTTACCTAGGGGAATGGAATCAGATGCTGAGAGTAGAAGGTTACTGTCAATTCCCTCTCACCTGGAGTGCTGGTTTTCTTCTGGTAAGACAAGATTTCTTAGTACCTGGAAGATTTGATGCTGTGATGAAAGGAGGTTGGAGATTATGAAACATGGCAGAATCAAAATGTAAGTGCCTTCTGTTGAAGTATGGAGTCTTTCTGAATTCCTACCTATCAACAGATTAACAGTGAAACCATCCATTCATTTATTCACTGGTACTTATTGTCAATCACAATTGCTGGGCAGTAGAAGTAGAACACAGAGCAAATAAGCATCCATGCCATCCTCAAGGAGCTTGCGTTCTAGAGTGAAAAACCTTCAATGAGCAATTTTATATTGAGATTTTCAGAAAAATTATAACTTAACAAATATAAAATGTAAGATGGCGAGGATCAAAGGAGAGCATACATAGAAGTCTGGCAAACAAGAAAACATTAAGGGATGGCTGACTGTAAATGACAAGTCATGCATAGAGTTGACACAGAGCAAGTGATATTACATCAGATACAGGAAGCAAATACATAGATTGCATTTATTTCTCTGTATATTTGAAATAGTTCTGATTACTTATGCAAGAGAGCTATCCAGATTTAACAAACAAACAAATAAATAATGGTGTGCTAGAATTGTGATACCCTGTCCCTATTAGAATCTTATTATTTTTCTGGGGCAAAGATGGTATTATAAAAGTGTTTGGTGAACGCTGTTCTATTAGTAGTTACCCATTTCAAATTTTACATCTTAAAACTGGCCATTTATTACATGGAGAACTTATTTTTGAGCAGGCATCTATTTAAGACATATCCCAGAATTGAGATACTTTCCTTGAGATTCTTCTAGCCTGCAGAACCTCAGTGCAATGCAGACATGTCTGCACTGAACTGACTTGCAACAGGCCAATGGCTTTATCTGTAAGCCTACACTAGTCTGGCTCCATTAAACTGGGCTTATGTTATAGAATTGCTCTTCTTAGTTGTCTGGATTTTTTTGTGCCCCAACTATTTACTAACTACTTAGAAAGATCAGCCAGTGTAATTCCCTTATAAGCTGTTCAGTCCATTTCTTCTCTATGTCACATCTTTTGTGTTGGACACAAAATCTAGGGTTGACAAGGTAGCACATGTTCCAGATGATCTCATTGTTCTGTAAATTGAAAAGAGCTAGTGAAATTATAGTTACAGTAATTCGAACTGCAAGGAAACAGTGCACTGTGCAGCTAACTTAAATGTGTTTGCCTTGCATACTGCACATAATAATAAATAACGAGACTATGAACGTGTGTATATATATAAAATTTAATATAATTTAATTATATATATGTATATATAATTTAATATCATTACATAAAGTAGGAAAGAAAGGTCAGTTAATTTTCACTCTTGAATAAGTTGCTGATGTTCAGTTTTGGAGTCTAAACTGGGCTGTTCCTGTTAAGGGAAGAGTGTCTAAGATTTACCTCCAAACAAGTTTCCATTGCAGAAGGTACATTCTATCCTTGTCACAATGCACCACCTGTGTAGAAAGCACATACTTATTTCCAAGAAGATATTTTAAATGGATATAAAGTTAGCAGTTGCTTAATATGCTTATACTTTGCTATGTTTCAAAGGTGATGTCCAAACTCTGCAATATCTTCATTAATTTTTAGAAAGACGGGTTAAAATTTCAAAGTCCAATGAGATCTCAGTAGACTAATATCTACTGAGATTCTGACAAAGTGAATCAATGACTGTCTTCCTTAATTGTGTATTCACAGCTTTTATAACAGTATGGCTCCTGAAGGCAATGAAGATATTGAGTGCTGTCACCATGAAGTGTTTGTGTAAATGAGATTTAATTAGTGGGGTATCATACAAACTAACACAGGATTTTAAATTCATATTAATCCATATTTGTGCTTCAAATGTCTATTGTCTTTCAATTAATAAAACTTTCTTGGATTGATACATTTGTATATTGTCTTCACCTTCTATGAACACATAATGTACTTGTTTTTAAAATTTCTAAAATTTGAAAGAAATAAAAGCATTAACTCAAACTATCTGAGACTGAATATTATGTCACTTCTAAATTTGGGAAGCGCCTTTAATATATCTCCAACCTGGAATTGAGGACTGTTTGTCTCTATGAGAACATTAATACTGTTATTCATGCTGAGAGCTCCTATACAATGCTCTCTTTTATTTTTAATCAGTAAGTTCAGAACAGTGATTCCTTTTTTTAATGGAAGACAGTGGTGGATTATATCAGGAGAACATCTGAAGTCAGTGCTTAGTTAGAGAGTCAGAGTGGTGGTTATATAAGCTTTGCCTCGGACAAGAGAAGAGACATCTACTGATCAAAGATAGAAAAAATGACTAGCAAAATCTTGCTGGCATATGCAATAGTGTTTGAGTATGGTGTATGATTATGGGATGGATCTCCGGGTAGGGTAGTCTCTGGATGGTCCATCCTTTTGTCTTAGCTCCAAACTTTGTCTCTGTAACTCCTTCCATGGGTATTTTGGTCCCTATTCTAAGGAGGAATGAAGTATCCACACATTGGTCTTCCTTATTCTTGATTTTCTTGTGTTTTGCAGATTGTATCTTGAAGAGTTGGCTGAAAGGACCCTGATATAACTGTCTCATGTGAGGCTATGCCAGTGCCTGGCAAATACAGAAGTGGATGCTCACAGTCATATATTGGATGGAACACAGGGCCCCCAATGGAGGAGCTAGAGAAAGTACCCAAGGAGCTGAAGGGGTCTGTAACCCTATAAGAGGAACAACAATATGAATTAACTAGTAGCCCCAGAGTTCATGTTTCTAGCTGCATATGTAGCAGAAGATGGCCTAGTAGGTCATCATTGGGAAGAGAGGTCCCTTGGTCTTGCAAACTTTATATGTCCCAGTACAGGGAAACGCCAGGGCCAAGAAGTGGGAGTGGGTGGGTAGGAGAGCAGGGCATGGGTAGTGTATAGGGTACTTTCAGGATAGCATTTGAAATGTAAATGAAGAAAATATCTAATTTGAGATATAGCTATCTCAAGTGAGGCTATGCCAGTGCCTGACGAATACAGAAGTGGTTGCTCACAGTCATATATAGGATGGAACACAGGGCCTCCAATGTAGAAGCTAGAGAAAGTACACAAGGAGCTGAAAGGGTCTGGAACCCTATAGGTGGAAAAACAATACGAACTAACTAGTACCCCAGCGCTCATGTCTCTAGCTGCATATGTAGCAGCAGATGGCCTAGTCGGCCATCATTGGGAAGAGAGGTCCCTTGCTCTTGAAAACTTTATATGCCCCAGTACAAGGGAACACCAGGGCCAAGAAGTGAGAGTGGGTGGGTAGGGGAGCAGAGCAGGGCGAGAGTATATAGGGAACCTTTGTGATATTATTTGAAATGTAAATGAAGAAAATATCTAATTAAAAAAAGAAAATATCTAAGAAAAATTGAAAAAGAGAGAAAGAGAGAAAGGGAGAAAGGGAGAAAGGGAGAAAGGGAGAAAGGGAGAAAGAGAGAAAGAGAGAAAGAGAGAAAGAGAGAAAGAGAGAAAGAGAGAAAGAGAAAGAAAGAAAGAAAGAAAGAAAGAAAGAAAGAAAGAAAGAAAGAAAGAAAGAAAGGCTAGATTTGAGGAATGATTCCTCCCAAGCCTTACATGGTCTAACAAGTGTATTTGGTTCCATTATATAGTGTACATGAAAGGATACTCACAGAAGTCTGTGACTCCAAATAGTTGCACCACTGAAGAGTCTCACTCCAGCATGGATGACCCTTCTTGGTAGTTAGCCTTCAGTCAACCCTCCATAGTATGTATAATGCTGACTGTTCCTAAGTCATCATGATCATGGGAAGATGGGGAGAAATTAAATAGAGGTGTCAGAGAGGCATGGGAGGGGGATGCCAAAATCTCAGCAGAGGGTTTAATGAGCACCCCTTCCTTCCATGAGGGAGTGTCAGCATGTTGGTTTTTAAAAGTCCCATGTAGCTGGGTGGTGGTGTTACATTCCTTAAATCCTAGCACTTAGGAGGCAGTTTGAGATCAGCCTGGTCCTCAACGTTGAGTTCCAGGACTGCCAGGTAGTCATAGGTGCTTCTAATTAAGACAGAAGTGTTCCACAACAGTATTTTCAATGTTGAATCATCACTATGCGTATCAAGGATGTATAACTTATGTTCTTTATTTGTTACTTTATATAATTGACACCTCAATATATATTGTAATATATATATGTATATATATATACACACACACATATGTGTATGTGTGTGTTGAGTTAATTATTCTATATATTTAAAACATTTCACAAATATAGCATTATACATCATAATAAATAAAAGATGCATAATAACTTTTTAGAGGGAACTTTTAATTTTGGAATTCCAAAATTTCATGCAGTTTAATATTTTCCTGGTCAAGACATCCATTCTCCCTTAAGATTAAGTAAAAACTTAATTCCTCAATATTGAAGACTTTTCAGGATAATATTTAAAAATAAAACCCACAAAATACTACTTATATATCAAAAATGCTTCATTTTTTAAAAATCCCCTATGAGGTCCTACTCAAAACACTATAGTTTTAGTTTTCTATACTATGATTTTATTATGAATAATTAATGAAACAATCTCTAGACTTAGAGATGAGAGACAGAGCTTTTGAGTCTTCAGTTCTGAAATCAGTTTAATCTTAAGCAATTATCTAAAGTTTCATCTACTGGAAAAAGAAGTTTTGAAGGAAAAATAAGGATTAACAGGCTCATCTATCCATAAAGTTCTAAGGTATCAGCTGAAAAAGCTCTGACTCAGTCCATTTCCCTCATTTCCTCTCTTCATTCTTACATTGTGTTCCAGTAATATTTATCAAAATTTGAGTTCTGCTTTCCAGAAGGAACTGAAAATCTATTGTTGCCAAGCTTCAGGGAATAATACAATGTTCTCCAATAATCACTCATAGTGACACAAATATCTTAAGCCCATGAGCTAGAGAAAAGGAACATCTAGAAGGTTAAAAGGGCACAGGGTACATATGCTGGCCATCTCTTTTTGTCCCTACCCTTGTTAGTGTGACATTTCCCATACCCTCTTCTATATTTTCCAAGGGTCTACATGTTTCTATACAAAACAGTTGCACATGCCAGGTATACTCTACTTTTTTGGGGTACTAGAAGACAACTTTATTTAAGAATAAGTCATCAGCATAGGATTTCCCAGTAAAGACAACTGTACAATACTGAATTGTAATACTTTCCTAGGAATGGTGTGTTTGTATGTGTGTGTGTATATGTGAGTGTATGTATGTTTTGTATGCTTGAAAAAGAGAGATGGAGACAGGCTCTCTCTTCTCTCTCTCTCTCTCACACACACATACACACACACACACACACACACACACAGAGAGAGAGAGAGAGAGAGAGAGAGAGAGAGAGAGAGAAACTGTGTCTGCAGTAATGATGCCTGTGAACATGTCTGTGGGTCTTTTAAACAATCAATAAGATCGGTTTTATTTTCTGTGCACAGTCATGTCCTTATCTTTGAGTAGTATCGTGTGATATTGGCTTGTGTGTATGTCTGTGGTCCATTACCTTGACTGATGATAGATGTGAGAGGGCTAGTCCCACTAAATGTGGCACCATTCCTAGGTTCCTGCGTTGTGGAAGATAGCTGGCTCAACGTGAGAGTGTGTAGCAAGCTGGCAAACAGCATTCCTTAATGATGTTTGCTGCAGCTCCTGCTTGAGTTTTGCCTTGGCTGCCCTAGACCATGGACCATAAGTTATGATATAAAATAAACCTTTTCCTTCCCAAGTTGCTTCTGCTCAGTTGTTCATTCTAACAACAGAGAAGCAAACTAGGACAAATAGGCAAGTGGAGGGTATAAAATGCAACGCCTAGTAGCAGTCTCACAGCATCTAAGGCAAGGTACTGTTGTCTTGCATTTTCTTAAGCTCTGAAACTTTTACATGCATAATCATGTTTAATCCTTAAGGAAACTCTGAAAACCAATTTATATAATGACCAGTGAAAATAAACAAAACTCTACAGTGCAAGTAGCTTACTTAAGCTCACAAATTTTAGTGATAGAATGCCTCTGGACTCATGTGTGAAAGAAAAGCACCTGATTTCTATTTGAACAACCAACAAGACTGGTTTAATTTGCTGTGCACAGCCATGCTCTTATCTTTATGCAGTACCATGTGATATTTGGATTTTTGAAAATGGAATGTTAATATCTGATTAGTCACAGCTTCTGTTGATGGTATTTGCTTATATCAACACAGGTTTTATTTTTATTGTCTTTGTACCTATTATGAATGTTCCATATTTCTGATATGGTGTCCATTACTCATTTAAGGCTTTTGAGAATTTTTGTGCTAAAATTATTTCTGATTAAAAAATCACTATAAGAATAATAGGCTTTACGTTTATCAACTCATAAGCAAGGTTTCTTTAATAAGAACATTGTGTTGTAATTCTTTGAAGCTAGTAAGGTAAATGTCTAAATAAATTCTATTGGAACATCTGCCTTCTGCTTGCTTCACCTGTCTGAAGCCCTATATGCCTTTCTCCTTTGACACCAGAGCCTGGGGTAGCTCATGCCTCATGCCTATGCTTTGATATGTTGTGTATATTAACGTATTTGAAGAGTGGGTACATTAGGTCCTTTTAGTGTATAATTTCCCAACTGCATTATAAAATAAGGATTGATGTTATGTGTCAACTTGGCTAAACCAAGGTACCCTGTAATTATCTGACACCAGTCCAGATGTTTCTCTGAAGGTCTGCTTTAGGTGTAACTAAAATTTACGTCAGTGTATTATGAGCAAAGTGAATTATCTTCCATTATGGAGTGATCCTCATGTACTATACAGAATATGTCAGTTTGAAATAATGAGGTTTTTGAGACTATGCTCTGGACTCAGTAGTGTCTAGATGTGACATCATCTTTACATGATTCTGGAGTCAGCCTGTGTACCAACCACACTGAGATTTGTCAAGCTGAAAATATATAAAACCAATTCCTGAAAATCTTAATCTTTTGATAGATGATAGGTAGATGATAGAAGATAGATAATACTCAATAATGAAAGTGTCAGATGATGGACAGATGCTAGAGTATCAATAGACACTTGGTAGATGATAGTGATAGATGATAGACAATTCAAAAATAGAGTCGACATTAATTTTTTTCCTCTTGAGAATAACACTTCAGGCAGTATTTGATCAAGCTTCATTCCAGTCTTTCTGTGTGACCCTTTGAATAAGGATAAGTATTTATATATTTATTTAACCCTTATTTCTTGGCTTCCTATGACTGGACGCCTGAGGACAACCCAACACTATCATTGTTCCAAAGCTTGTTATATTCTGTGAGACATACTGCTTTTTTTAAACATATTGTTTTGTTAGAGGACATTGTCAAATTATGTAGTTATGACTAATATTAAAGCTTGAATTGGTTATTTTGACATAGATTTTATGGTCATTAGTAGCAATATATAAAAGTTAAGACCCTTAGATTAAGCTTAAGAAATTATACCTAATTTCTTCAGTTATTTTACATAATCAGACAAATGAAACATCAATAAAAATCTTCCTTGTGTTTTATTATTATCATTGTTCTCCTATTCCTTAAACATCAATGGCACTCATATTGTAAATCACATCACATAATTATTTTTAAATGCATTTATTACAGATAAATGAAGGTTGATGACTAATATTTAAGAAGGTTTCTAAGGTAATAAGATGAAAGAACCAAAGGTTATGAAGTGGTTTCTATAGTTAGGATTAAAGATTGGTTCAATTCAACTATATTCATTTGCACATGTATTTAATTACAAGTTTTGCTATCATCATAGATATTATTAAGAGCTGAGGTATTCCTGTGCTAGGTTTGTCTTATCTCTGATTTCTTTCTTAAAGCTGTCTCTATCAGCAGATTAGCTTCAGCTAACAACATTTTTTTTTAAAAAAAAAAACAATGCAATCTGATGTTTCCAATGGAATTAATCTTTCTTTTAGAACATTTATCACCATGTGCCATGTCGTCACAGGCTCTTCAGGGTAGCAGAAAGCAAGTTTACATGGCCTCCCTCTCATCTGCCTCTGCATGTGGTGTTCGCCCTTTGCCTGCCAAGACTTGAAATGAAAAAAAAAATCATGGATATGATTGTCTCTCTTCACAGCAGTGCCTCATCTCCTCACTCGTATTATGAACTGAAGAAATGCAGGAGGAACAGGCATTTTCACGGTAGCGGACTGAACTCCACGATTTATGCCATTAGTCACAAATAGTAAGCCCTGTTTTGCTTCTTTTCAGATGTTTCCAAACATCTGATATCACCACCCTGGGTTTCTTGTAAGAAAAACAAACTACTTATCTCTGTCTTGCTAGAAGTCAGGCTTTTTTCCCAAAAGAAAATTAACATATTATGTGACCATCACTTCTCCTCCTCAGATCACTGGCCCTCCAGGACAAAGGGAGCAGAAAATGGTGGTGGTGGTGGTGGTAGTGGTTGTTGTTGGCAGTGGCAAATACCCATGGATTAACTTCCAGGATGAGTCTCAGTGAGACAGTTTAACTTTATTCCAGGTGAACAAGGGGTATATAGATCTTGGAGAATGGGTATCTTAATCTTGTAACCAGACTATAGGCTCAGCTGTTAATGCACTGGTCCATTCTCAAAAGGCTGAACACTCAAGCCATACCTTTCAATTTTTGGTTTTAGTATAACTTGATCAATCATACCTTGCTGGGTAGTTCTTAGCCTGTTATGGGGTACAAATTCCATTTTCAATATCTGTTGTATTATAGGATCTGAGGGAGTGGATAAAAATACACCCATTAGACTAATAATGTCTCTTCCTGTTCCCATTCCTGCCTTTCTCAGGACCCTCCTCACATTGAGCCTGTACCTCTTCAGCAACTGTCCAAAGCAGAGATGCACATTACTGGGTAGGGTGGAAGCCTGGGACTGCTTCATTTACAGAATAAGAAGTTTGGGCAGGTTCTTATCTGGGGAGAGCAAGCTGAACCTATAATATCTCCACAGACTATCCTCAAAGGTGGAGGTAGAGTAGTTCATGTTGTTTTTGTTGTTGTTCTCCTCCTCTTCCTCCTCCTCCTTCCCTTTCTCCCTCCCTCTTTCCTCCTCCTTTTTCTTTCTTTCTTTTTATTTTACAGTCCAGTCTTTATCCTCCTACAGGTCCTCCCTCCAGCAATTCCTCATCCCATTCCTCTTCCCTGTCTCCAAAAGGATGTCCCCACCCACACTTACCCCATCCGACCTCCCTCCTCCCTGTGGCATTAAGTTTCACAAGGGTTAGATGCTTCTTCTCTTACTGAGGCCAGACAAGGCAGTCCTCTAACTCATGAATATGAGTAGGGGGCCTAATATCAGTTAGAGTATGCTTCCTGGTTGGCGGCTCAGTGACTGAGAGATGTCAGGGGTCCAGGTTAGTTTAAACTGCTCACATTCCTATGGGATCACCATCCTCCTCCTCAGCTTCTTTGAGCTGGAGTAAATAAGCTGGGGGGGGGAGGGAGAGTGCAGCCCTAAATCCTACCCATCTCAGGATGAGGTTGGCAGGGGTTGGGGCATGTCTCACTCCAGGACATCTCTCCCAATCGCATATCATCACAATATTATGCATCATATGCACATTTTTCAGGAGTGAAGTGTCAGTTCCAGGACATGAAGTAGCGATCTTTCTGGAAGAAGACTATATAATTATGGGGATGTTATTAGATTTTAAGAATGATTGCTAGTCCTAGTAAAAATTGAAATGCACATGGAAAGCTGCCCATTTTTTTTTCTGTTCTCCTTCCTAGTATGGAATGATGTCTTCTGAAACTCTAATGCCTGGAGATGTGTCTGAGATATCAGAGAAACTGTTCACTGTTTTATTTCTAGATGTGGCTGATCTGAGGGAAGATATCATTTATTTCATTGATGCCTAACATTCTTGTATGAGAGTTTAAAATTTTTCTATTTATAAAAATCACATAGCCTCTATTTCTAACTTTTAAACCCGCTTTGGTTGAAAATTATATTCCTTTCATCCAAATCCCCCTTGCCGATAATTGGAGAACCCAGCTAGCTCTTCATTCCTTGGAAAAAGATAAGGGATTGACTGGTAAAGTGACAGCAATAGAGAACTGAGTCAGAGAAAGTGCATATTTTAAGTCTAAAAGGCAAGGAAGAAGCTAGGTGGCTAAGGTCAGAGAGTCATTCTAAAGCATAAAAATCTCAAATTTTTGAGCAAAAGGGTAGTAGCATTGTATAAAGTCCAAGAGGTACACTAGACACTAACAATAAATAAACATCTCCCAGGTCTCAGAGAACATTCTGAAAGAGGTATCAATGCCACAATGAAGGTCAAGAGAGAAATCCAAACAAATTACTTGCCAAGGCTAAGAAACTTCAGGCTGGCTGGTGCTTTTGGAGTAAATCTTCCATCTAAGCAGACTTTTTAAGAGCTGAGTGGAGTCCTTATTAAGTTTGAGTATACTTTCTGTTTCCTTTTGCCTGAGTCTTATATTGCATGCACAGATACCTGTTAGACACAAGGCTCATTGATCTCTGATAGATTCAGAAATATGACCTCCTGATTGTTCTTGAATTATAAGAATCAAACCATCATTCTTTCCCAGTATATGACACAGGACTTTGTATAAGAGAACAGTATATAATACACTGGCCTGCACATCCATGTCCCTTGGCAAACATGTGGAACCTAATTTTCATTTTATGGAAATGACAAGTTATTATAATGTGTGGGTAGATGAAGCTGTTCATTGTGTTGTCCTAACTGGATTCCTTGTGGGGTACATTTTCTATTCTAGCACACAGAGATGATGCCATAAATGTGGAAAGGAAAGCCCCAGCCTCCAGAATGACAAGCAATGACTTTGACTTCTGTATACATCGCTTAGTATGAAGCCCAAGCTGGCTGGGACACTACTTCATACAACCAAATCAATAATGTTTCCTGAGAGTGCCAAATTAACTTGAACTGGACCTTGCAAATGTCTTTCAAGAATCACGAGGCTATAGCAATGAATAATTTATTTTATAATCTACAGAGATATAAAGCAAAGGACATTCTTTCCCTTAAGCTAATTCATCCCTTTTGTAAATGATATGGCATACCCCGATGCAGTTGTCATTTCTGTAACACAATATGAAATAATTATCCATCATTCTTACCCCAGAACACTGTCATAAATAGGATTTGGTTGGCCTTTCCAAGAAGCATATAGAAACATTCTCAGAAATGAGTTATTATCTGTTTCTACACCATTTGTCAAGATCTCTTGGGATCTGAAAACAAATATTAACTGGTGCTTCAATTGGGTTAGGAGCTCAAGTATCAGAGAGTAAGAGTACCCGCTAATGTAAGCAGAACATTTACTCAAAGGTTATCAAGCAGCTTCAGAGCCTGGAAGAGACAGAGAACCAGTCAGGGCTTAGTGCATAAGTAGAGCAATGCTCAGATTCTGGAACAGCCCCATGATAGAGTAGCCTTCATCCCTGTTGACACTGTATGGTCACTTGCCTGCACTCTCGCTGGTGACATCAGGTCACGGTGATTGGTTTTATAATGAACACCACCCTTGCTCCTATGGGTCAGTGTGGTTTCTGGTACCAATCTGAAGAAAAGTTCTAGATATGCTCAAATCTTTGATTCAGTAATACAGTACTCAAAATATTGCATGAATTCATGTTAGATGAGGGAAGTATTTCATGTCAGTTACCCTTATGATGAAAATATGTTGAGCTGCTAAGTAAAATGAAGGGAGGACTTCTTGTTCTAAGATATTTTCTACTCACCATTTCTATTCAGAAGATAGTTAACTTCCCTAATAAGGACAATATTGATGGTAACTCATAGAACATGTCCATGTCATTTCCACATTTGCCTTCTGGGACCAAAGATACCATTGATGATAGTTGCATGTGATGATTCTTGAAGTCTCAGTGCAACAAATGAAAATTGAGTGTTTTGTGCTGATTTCATTGACCTCTCCATGAAACTAATGGAGCTGAATGTATACAGTACATAGATGTCATTCAATACTGAGCCTGCTTCCAGAATTTTCTCATCCCATGCTTCAGATTCAAGTTATCAGCAACAGGTTTGAGATAATGAATAGGCTGTTATTTTAGGGTATCCCATATCTCTCTAATTCTTATACAACTAATTCTAATTCTAATTCTGCAACAGTAATGATATTCTTGAAGACCTCTGAAGGAAAACATGGAACCTATAAACCTAGTCGATGTGAGTGACTGGTAAATGGGATGATGTAACAGACAGGAGGACTATATGGAGTGTGGGAAAAGAGAAGTCAGAGACTTCCCAACCAGCATGTTTTTAATTAGGAAGATTTTCCAGGTGTTTTATGCATCTGTCCTGGCATCCTCATAGTCTCTCTTTTTATATTGAGCATGAGTTTTATTTTGGGTGAACCTCAAAAAAAGTGCAATGGGGGGTGTTTCTTGGAGGAAAGTTGGAGGTAGGATAAGGATGGATATGATCAAGCTACATTGAATTAATGTATGGACTTTCAAAACAATAAATAAAACATTATTAAAAATAATTATAGGGCATGGTGAAAAAAGACAATGGTAGGTATTGATCTCAGCAGTCAGGAAGAATGGTTGTAGTTGTACTGAATTAGAAAGATTTTCCTTGCTAGACAGAGAGGTATATAACTGTAACTGTAGCACTATTGAGGGCAGCCTGGGGTAAAGACTGAGACCCTATCTCTGAAACAGAAATAAAACAAAATCAAGCAAGAAAGAGACCACCAATTTTTCTTTTCTTTTAACATTTATTTACTATACTACTTATAAGTATTTAAAGTAAAAATACCAGTTTTTGTTTGCCATATACTTTTGCATTATGCAATGTCACATTTAAACATTTCAAATTCTATCCTTTATATTTTAATAAATAGGACATCTAGATATTAATTTTAAATAAGAAAATAAATATGTAAAAAAGTCACTGAGACTGTACAGCATATATTAGGAGCTTATACATCTATACATTGTGTCTATCTATACAGGGTTTATATGTATATACATATACATGTAGATATGTGTTATGTTTTCTATAGAACAGTAGAATTTTACCATTTCAACTGATATTTTCTTTCTTTCTTTCTTTCTTTCTTTCTTTCTTTCTTTCTTTCTCTCCTCCCTTCCTCCCTCCCTCCCTCCTTCTTCCTTCCTTCCTTCTTCTTTTTTTTTAAATTAGTTTTTATTAGATATTTTAGAACAGTAGAATTTTACCATTTCAACTGATATTTTCTTTCTTTCTTTCTTTCTTTCTTTCTTTCTTTCTTTCTTTCTTTCTCTCCTCCCTTCCTCCCTCCCTCCCTCCTTCTTCCTTCCTTCCTTCTTCTTTTTTTTAAATTAGTTTTTATTAGATATTTTCTTAATTTACATTTCAAATGTTATCCCTAAAGTTCCCCCCTCCCCCCCACCCTATTCCCCTGCCCACCCACTCCCACTTCTTGGTCCTGGCGTTTCCTGTATTGGGGTATATAAAGATTACAATACCAAGGGCCTCTCCTCCCAATGATGGCCAACTAGGCCATCTTCTGCTACATGTAGAGCTAGAGACACATGTTCTGGGGATTCTGATTAGTTCATATTGTTGTTCCTCTTCTAGGGTTGCAGACCCCTTCAGCTCCTAGGGTTCTATCTCTAGCTTCTCCATTGTGGGCCCTGTGTTCCATCATATAGATGATTATGAGCATCCACTTCTGTATGAGACATCTATATCAGGTTCCCTTAAGTAGGCACTAGCTGTCCCCTTCCTTCTTCTTAATAAAAGTATATTTCCAAGGTTCCTGGTTAGTGGATCACTGTAGGAGAAACAAGCTCTGGTTGACTATTCTTTCCATTTTCCTTCTCTGTAGCTATTTCTATATCAGCAGTTGGCTGCTGAAGTAATATCAAGTGAAGAACAAGAAAGCAAATGGGGTAGGTTGGCCTGCTCTTTCAGATTTCTGAGTTCAAATAGTTTTACCAACAAAAACAAAGAACATGTAACACACAAACAACTTGATCTTTGGGGTCACTGACTTCATAGGCCTGGAGATTCTGTTGGCAGAGCATCATAGGCTATGCATGCAGACTACAGAAGCAGGAAGTGGGAACAGAGTGTGCATGTCCTTTTACCATTCGGATGTTTATGCTTATCCAAGGTCAGTCAGAAAGCTTCAAGTTCAAAAAGGCAATAATAATGGGACAAACAGCAAAATGATCATGATTAGTATTTGGAATCCCATTATTTCTCTTTGAAACACTCTTTCAGTAATTAACATTAGAAGAAGACACACACACATACACACACACACATACAGCATCCCCATATACTATGCTATATGTTTTGGTTTGTTCCGACAGCCATGTGGAGACTTAATGTTCATTTTAGTGTTATTGAGAGGTAGAGCCTTTGGAGAGGATTGGAATATGCAAATAGTTGAAGCTTTGAATGCTATTATCCTGACAGGAAATCTTGAGGGGGCCCTGCATTCTTTATGCCACAAGAGGGCACATAGAATATTATGCCCTACATAGGTTTATGTGACTGAACAAACGTTCATTTCCTTCTCTCTAGCTCTGCAACTTCTGGTTCTTGATATACTGCCATATTATCCCGTTCTTAGATCTGGAAATTAGGAAAGGTCCACATATACAAATAATCAGCATCAAGTAGTGCACTTGTGAGTTCTCAGAAATCAGACTTGTTTACCACTGCAACCCAATCTCTGGCCAAATACTATAAGGAAAAAAATATTATAAGGAAACAACTTTTCAAATCTTGGAATTTGTCTTTGGCATCTCTTAGTAAGAAACTATTAGTAGGCTCAACTAGCCAGACTACTCATTACCTGACATGCTACAAATTCAAAGATGTTAAGGCTTCTCTTAGCCTATTTTCTCTTCTCTTCAAGATTGACAGCATGGTCAAAGGATGCACATTCCACACGAGGATGAGGGGATGCTATCAGTAGCAATGGGAAATTGTTAGAATATATGTGATGTGTGTCTACCTTTTGTGCTTGTGTGTTCATGTATGAGTATGAGTAAATCAATGTGTGCATTTAAAAAAAAATCTCAGGGTTTCAACAATTCGAAGATACCTCTTGCTGTTTTTTTTTTTTTGTTTTTGTTTTGTTTTGTTTTGTTTTGTTTTCGAGACAGAGTTTCTCTGTATAGCCCTGGCTGTCCTGGAGCTCACTTTGTAGACCAGGCTGGCCTCGAACTCAGAAATCTGCCTGCTTCTGCCTCCCAAGTGCTGGGATTAAAGGCGTGCGCCACTGCACCCGGCACTTGCTGCGTTTGTAACTTGAAAATATCCAAGAAGACTTTCTCAGGATCCCTCATACTGTGTTTTAATCGGCATCAGCTGTTTTCTTCTTCTAATTTTAAATCTGAAATGCCAGCAATCAGGACAAACGCAGCATCAATATATTAACAGACTTAACTCAAGAGAGGAAAATGAACATTATTGCATTAAAATGTCATGCAGATTTTTGAAATAGTCAAATGAAGGAAAATAGTAATTTTAGATCAAGGAAATCCAGTTTGTATTTATTCCATATATGATTCAGGGAAAACCTAGAGGATAAAGATTGATGATTTGATGTTAATTACATATTAAACAATAAGAAAGTGGGCAAATCATCAGTACCAAGTTATTTGTCTCAATTCTCATGTTTTAGTTTGTTTTTGTGTTTTGGGTTGCTTTTAGTTTTGCTGATTTCAGTATAAGGCTTTTGATCCACGACACAAGGTAACCTGAGAATGACTGACTGAGCCTATTCAGAGAGCCACACACTTTGGACACTGGCCCATCTTGCTGTGGTACATCTGCAGCTGGCACTGTTCTTGGTCACTGGGTGGTTGTTCTGATCTGGAATTCCTAAGGATGCCTGCTGCCTGGGACAGACACCTGATTGTACAACAGTGGCAGACTCCCAAGTCATAGGACTATGTAACTGCACAATTCAGAGATGTTTGATGACGTAACCAGAGGATACCATGGGATGTCTGAGAGGCAGTGTGTCAAACTGTGCAGCTGTCACCAGACAGGGTCTATGTCTCACAGAGCTGACTGAAGCTACCACTGCTAGATGACTAATCACTGGAGAATTATGCAGAATTGAGAGGACCTTTTTAGTTCCTCAGTCTTTGGCTTAAATCAAAGTTCAGGAAATCTGGAGAAATATACATTAGATGGACAGACTTCTGCTGTAGCTGGGAGTATGAGTGGAGTCAGCATCAGGTCTGAATGCTATCCAGAGCTGTTGGTTAACATGCTAAAGTAGTACCAACGCTCTTCGGGTTTCTGAGTGTTAATTCAGGTATTCCTCACAACAGTCTTACGAGAAGAATTAAGTGCTATTATGACTCGTCTCAAATGCTCCAGTGTTGATTAAAGAAGGTAAGTATGGCCGGGCGTGGTGGCGCACGCCTTTAATCCCAGCACTCGGGAGTCAGAGGCAGGCGAATTTCTGAGTTCGAGGCCAGCCTGGTCTACAGAATGAGTTCCAGGACAGCCAGGGCTATACAGAGAAACCCTGTCTCAAAAAACAAAAAAACAAAAAACAAAACAAAAAACAACAAAACAAACAAACAAACACCCCCCCCAAAAAAAAAAACAAAACAAAAGAAGGTAAGTATGGAGGTAGAAAGATGGCTCAGCCATTAAAGGCTCTGGCTCACAGAAGCTAATTATTCAACACAGTGTAGCAAAATGGCAATTTTGATTCGTTTTCTCCGATCCCCTAACCATTGTGATTTCCTGGTGGAGCATTATTTTACTTTCCCTTTCTTCCAAAGGGAGACTTTGTGTCTTAAATTTGAGTCTTTTTGTGGGCTTTATTGGAGTTTGGAAGCAACATCTTCCAAACTTTTTACCTTGGATTGCCACAAGGGGGCAGCCTTAGAACTCTGAGGAAAGATATCCATAAATTGGCCTTTGGAGTAAATTCACGCTATCACCCTCCCTTCAGCCCCAGAAATGCCAAAGCTTTCTGCCAGAACCACCAAGGACACCATTACCCGAGATCCTGTTCAGAATGTGAACATCCGTTGCTAATCTGATACATCTCATCAAAACTCAGCTGTCGGTCTAGAGATCTGCCTTAGCTCGCCACAGCCCTGGCATAGATTCTTTTCTGCTGAGAGCCCCGTCCTATGAGTGAAGAGCAAAGTTCACTGTGAGTTTGTGCAAAGAATACAAAGGAGAACATCAAAGCGCACTGCGTGTATTAGAGACAAAGTGTCTTTGTAAAGGTGCTTGTGGTAGTTGGTTAATAATGTAAAGTATGTGTTGTGTTTTGAGGAATGGTCAAGTGTCCATAAATGCTTTAGAGCTGCTATGAGAGACATTTTCAAGTGATGTTTATCACCATGACAATAACTGAGCTAAGAGGAACAGGGAAATGAATGGGAAGTTCTAAAACCCTCATCTTCAAGTGGGAGAGTGACAAGAAGTGATCTTGTCATGCAATGCTGTACTGCTTGGCAGAAGAAAAAAAAAAAAACACATCTCTGTGTGTTCTGTAATCGAAAATTCTTTAAGAATCTGGCAGAACGTTAATGGCTCTCTGAGTTTAACAGAAAATTTATTCCTAGACTATTATAATTTGCTATTATAAATGTACTCGTAATGAAATTTAAAAAAAAAAAAATCGGAAAACTGGGAAGTATTTATCTGCTGGTAAGTTCTGCTTCCAGAATATAGGTCTTCTCTCATTAAGAAGGAATATTTCCCACCATAAGGAGCAACAGGTAGATCCTGTCTTTCTTTTCTCTATAACCTGTTTTGTTTCAAGGGAATTGCCTCCTAGGCTGGAGGAATGTTCTCTCAACAGTAAGGGCAGATTCGATGAAGAACAGCTTAGTTTAGACTCTAGATACAGAGTAATCAATACCATACAATACAAACCAGGGCAACAGGGAGCCAACCAGATTTAGCAAAAGTAAAAACAAACTGGGACCTAACTAACTGTCTTGGAGTTTCATTGCTGTGAAGAGACATCATTACCAAGGCAACTCCCATAAAAGACAGCATTTAATTGGTGCTTGCTTACAGGCTCAGAAGTTCAGTCTATTGTCACCAAAGCACAAACATGTCATTGTCTACATAGGCATGGTGCTGAAAGAGCTAAGAGTTCTACATCTTTATTGGAAGGCTTCTAGGAGAAGACTGTCTCCCACATGGCAAGGAGGAGGGTCTCAAAACCTACCCCCACAGTGATAAACTTCCTCCATCAAGGCTACACCTAGTCCAACAAGGCCATACCTCCTAATAGTGCTACTTCCTGGGCCAAGCAAAAGCAAACAACCACACTAATTTAATATAAATATTTGGCAAGAGAGCATTGTAACAGTCACTTTCTGTAGGAGTGTGCTTAGAATATGCACAGGAGTGCACAGAACCACTGAATGGCTGGGGGGTATAGTGTCCTCTGAAATGGGGGCTGCCAACCTGTACAAAGACATTCTAGTTAGAAGAGGTCTTGACTGAGCTCAGGTGGGCAGTGTGATGACTTATCACTGAGCCTGGGGCCACGGTCCATGTAGACAGGTCTTTGATCTGTCCTGGTACTCAGGGTCTGACTTAATGTATGACAGAAGTGTACACACAGGAAAACACCTCAAGAAGTCTCCTGTTTGTTAGCTGGATATCCAGTACAGCATCTTGAGATAGAATTGGTAGAGTTTAAAATGGTATAACACAATGTCTATTAGGCTACTCTTAGGTAGGAAAAGCCATTTTGTGCTTTTTCCATGACCATCCTCATTTTGTTATCTCTACCACTCCAGAATTAATGGCACTGTTCATGCCTCAGTCATTATTACATTGGTCCACTTATCCTTGGACACAGATACAAGCATCATGGATTCAAATGAAGAGTAAAAGGCAAGATTGTGTTTGTATGTGTGGGAAAGTATGAACAGCAATATGTAGAGAGATACAGACAGAGACAGAGGAAGGACATAAATCCCACTCATACCTGACCATGTTGTACTAGGTGTGGCATTGTTGAAGTAGGTTTGTCACTCTGGGTGTGGGCTTTAAAGAAACAGTCCTAGCTGCCTGGAATCCAATATTCTGCTAGCAACCTTCAGATAAAGATGCAGAACTCAGCTCCTCCTGCACTATGTCTGCCTGGATGCTACCATTGTCCCCCTTGATGATAAAGGAGACTTAACCTCTGAACCTGTAAACCAGCCCCAATCAAATGTTGTCCTTATAAGAGTTGTCTTGGTCATGGTTTCTGTTTATAGCAGTAAAACCCTAACTGAGACACTGCTCATCATATGCTTGCCAGAACAGTATTCTCTAGCCTGTGTATAAGGACAGTGTTATAAATAGGTAATACATTAATATTTCTTTCATATTCACCATGGGGTACTTATTCATATCATAGCCATCCTAAACTTATCATTCATTATTCACAACTTAGCCATCCTAAACTCGCGTTTAACTAGAGAAGCCCTTGCTATTGCTTGTATGAAATATATACAGAAAGGGCATTTCAGAAGCAAAAATAACAATCAATCTCTAGAACTCAGCAAGAAACACAGTCAGTAACTTCCTTAAGTTTGGCAAAAGGTTTGAAAGAATGATGGTAACTGATAGGAATATTAGAATTGATTATATTTAGGTGTAGAGGCATTAAATTTACTGTAATTAAGATATTTAAAGATTATCTTCCTTTTCTTTCCATCATGATCTTTCATGTCTGCCTTCAGTTTTGAAACACTATTGTATTGAAGCAGTATTCATCAAAAATCTGTTTAGTGAACTGTATATAACCTATTAATAAGAGATGAAAGGGAACGAATTCTTTCCTTAGCCCTCTAATGCAATGTTTGTGTATCCTGCTCTTTCCACACACAATTTTATAATAGATTTAGGTCAAATAGTGTATTATTGGAAAAGTAAGAGTGTAATAGGGTTTTTGCTGTGGTTGTTAAAAAAAGAAGACAAAGAAAAACCAAACTTCTATTATTCATGTAACAACACAAATATAGAAAAATTAATAAAATAGTTCTCTCCTTCTTGTTTAATAAACATATGTTCTTAATCAGTTGCGTGTTCAGGTTTCAATGTAGAATTTATGGAAAGTTTGGTTTTAGTTCTGGAACCGTAAAGGGCAACTAACAGAGCAAGTTGGATGAAGGCCTCTAGAAAATAGCAAGAAATTTCCCTAGTGTTTTGCACCCCCCCCCCAGATTGTCTTCATTGGCACATTTTATATTCTTCACCTGCACATCCATGGTCAACTTTCAGCCCTTCTAAGGCTTCCACTGACCATCACCTGGGCCTGATGTAGTTGACATTGAGAGTGAGGACATTAGGGAGTGTGATGCTGGAGAGGAGATTCCAGAAGGCTGTAGGAACTGAGTAAGCTTCTATGTAGGAATAGATAACTCATACACAGCATCAGTGGTCCAGGCTACTAAGATTGGCTCCAAGAGCTCTACAAAAGATGAATAGCTAGATGGTTCTGCTGAAATATGAAAGCCAGAACCATATTCTCTGAGCTGTGTCTAAAGGCAGTGCTACATAAAGATTATTATTTCTTTCATGTCCATCATTAATTATTTATTATTATTCATATTTTGGCCATTTTGATCTCTGATTTAAAGCCAGAATAATTAATCTTGAATTTCTGCCTCAACATTTAATTCCTGTAAAAATTTTAGAAAATTTCTTACTGTCCTTCTAATTCATATTCTATCTATAAGACAATGATAATAAGATTATGTAGAGGTTATAGTAAGATTGATATGAGATCACTTTTAAGAAATGCATGTTGAGTGGTACATGGTGATCAATATAGATATTTACTTAGAGAATGCTCAGCAGCTGAAAATGAGTGTGTATGCCTCATGATATGGTTGCAACGATGATGTTAGTGCTTGTCCCAATTACCCAAGTGATTGACTTGTAGGAAGTACACCAAAATCTAACTAAAGACAAAATCTTAAAATTAGAAAAATACTGTGCCCAAGATATACACTGTAGGATTTAAACCCACAGGCTTTTGGCATTTTGTTGTGTGTCTTAAGCTTACATTGGGATTTTACTTTGAAAGCCAATGATACTTTATCCTACCATCATTGAACATCTTATAAAATGTGCATTTCCTTTAATATTTATTTGCCTCCATTTCTTCTAAAAGATATATTTATTTTTACTTATGCTCTGTGTGTTTTTGTATTTGTGAAAGAATGTCATATGTGCGCTACGGTCACAAAGTCCTGAAGAAGGCATCAGATTCCTTGGAGTCAGAGTAACTGGCCATTATGAGCCACCTGATATGGGCTCTGGGAAAAGCCCATATCCTCTAGAAGATGAGCAAGTGTTCTGAACTGCTTAGCCACATCTCTAGCTCCACATACAACTTTATTTATGAGATGTTAGCTACACACACTGTGCATTTTCTCATTGTGAGCATGTTTGACATGTTCAGATCATTGCAAAGGCATGGATATACAAAAGATATGTTTATCTGGCCCAGGAAAATGAGTTCTTTTTTCAGAAGCCATATGATCCCCAGGGAGAAAAATGCTCAGCATACTGATGTCCCCTCACAAAGTATAAATGAAAAATAGTACTTAAAATTGGAAGTAGTATTTAAATCATATGCAAATATATATGCCAACAGTATTCCCCATTTCTAAAGGCAAATTAAGACATAAATGAGAACAAATGCTTTATTTACTTTGATATTCACTTTGTTCTATTATAAATGAAGAGAAATTAGTTATGTTTTAGTACAAATAAAACCAACAATTTGTCCTCTTAAAGTTTCTAAAATTTTTCACTTAATTTAAAACTAATGCCCATAATTTATAACAATACCCTTGAGCTTGGAAATACACAGCCCAAGTAACTAAAAATACAGGAAGTATTATTTATGGTTCATTTGATATTGATAAAATGGCTCTTTCTTGAAGTAAGCTTAGTCATGAAAATGCACCATTGCTTTACGCTGTTGTTACAGAGACAGTTAACCAGTTTACACTGAAATATTAGTGAAGTTGTTCATCTAGAAATGTGTAGTTATAAACATACTCATAGCCAAAGTTTGTGAATTTTACAGAGAAAAAGTTTGCTGCCAATTACTGTTCCTTATAAAAAGGTATATTGTAAACTTGATGAATTCTAATTCTGTTTAAATTATGTTCACATATGCTGAAATAAGGACAAAAGATGTGTTTCTTATAAATGATTGTTCACTGGAATCTGCCCAGTACCTTGTGAAAAACTCCTTCGAGAGTGCTTTAAAACATTTAAGACATCAGCGAATTTATTCACCCTGTGATTTCTGGTTTAATACAATCTTAGATACAATTTACTCACTGAAATATGGCATATCACACTTGCAATAAATATTTATTTATCATGTATTTATTTACAGATGAGTATTCAGTATGTCCACAAAATATCTTTTAAAAATTAGATATGACAGTATTGATACACCTCAAAGAGGGTCTAAAACATCATTAATTCTCTGCACACTTTCTGACAGCTTTTTCTAGTAGAAACAAATTTTCTCAATATTTTGATACTTTTTTCAATATATCTTCATTTTTTTTTAGTACTTTGTATCTTGAAAAACATGGGGCAGGGGCTGGAGAGATGTCTTAGCAGTGAAGAGCATATTTGTTTTTGCAGAAAATCTGAGTTCAGCTTTTTTAGGACCCACATTGAACAGCTCACAGCTGCCTGCTTCAGGGTATCTGATGCCCTAAGCAGGCTCTGCACTGAAGGACAGGTAACAACAACTACATATATTCATACACATAATTAAAATGTAAATAAGTCCTTTAAAATTAAAAAAATTGTCTATAAGTACTTGTATAATGTAAAATATGCTGAAGAAATAAAAATATCTTATAAAATATATATTTATGTAGAATATATATATCATTGTAATAGAGAAAATATGCACATATATATTGTATAGATGCGTGAAACCGAAGTGTCCTTGAATCTAAATAAGTGCATAACTTTCTGATGATCATTTCTTAAGTAATTTCCTTTTTTTCAAGGCAAGATTTGTTTTTTTTTTAAGATTTATTTATTATATGGAAGTACACTGTAGCTGTCTTCAGACACTCCAGAAGAGAGTGCCAGATCTCGTTACGGATGGTTGTGAGCCACCATGTGGATGCTGGGATTTGAACTTATCATCTTCGGAAGAGCAGTCGGGTGCTCTTACCCGCTGAGCCATCTCACCAGCCCCAAGATTTGTTTTTTAAACTAAATAAACCAATGCAATTTTAAATGAGATAATTCCAATTACTATATAAATAAGCCCCTAGATAAAATGTCTCAGATATAACAAATGAGATTATATTTTGTTATATATTTGGAAAGATGACTGTTCTCTTGGTTGTCTCCTCTGGGTGTTCATGTCTCCATTTTTAACTTTGATACTGATCTTTTCTCTTAGTCAATGGTTAATAAAATGAGTAGCAGAATTTAGAAAGTTTTGACATACCAGGCCTGGAAATGAATTATACGGTAAAAATTCTTATGGTCTATTTATTGAGATATAACATAGAGACAAAATCAATAGGATACTAATATTAGATACATAGAATATTACAATGTGGAATATGACTAAGTCTCAGAAATAAGAATAAAATGTTTAATTGTAGTGGAAAGAAATGAGAAATCTCAGGCTATTTTAATAGTTAAGTAAATACTATTAAATAAAAATTATTATTAATGAACTGCTAAATATATCTTAGCCTTTTCCTATATACACGTAAATTTTTACTAGAAAAAAGAGTGCCACCAAACATATACATACATTTTGCACTGATTTTAAAATTCATGACATTATAATTAAAAGAAAAGGAGATAACAGGGAAATGTTGTTAGTTAACATGTTAATTTAATTAGATGCACTGAGAAATGCCCTACAGATCTTTAAAGTACACTTCTCAGTGTGTCTACTTTGGATTACTCACCCCTATTAGAGCACTAATGATAGGCCTAGTGATTTTATTAGGTTATCCATAGAGGCATAGGTTCTCAGACAGCGGTATACCCAAGAATTTTTCCCCAGTGTAAGAGGCAAACACCAGTTGTTTTAATTTTGCTTTTAGCCATAAGTTTAACCTTTTTTTATGTAAGATAAAAACCACTTCCCTCTTGTATGTTTCCTTTCTTTTATATTTAGCAGTCTCCAGCTATTAGTATTTCTCAAGCTTTCAGGTCTCAATATGTTCTTCATATATTTTCTTGTATTCCATCATTCAATTTCCTCCGAATATTTTCTATTCTTACATTCAGTGTTATTGCTTTAGAGCACACATCATTACAGCCACACTACAGACCCACACAAACATAACAGGCACATGCACACACACTCACACACATGCACACACAAAAACACTTTTAGGTCTATACTTAAAGAAGAAAAAATGTGTATTTTCAATAGCATAATAACAGGCAGGTTGATTTTCTTATGTTTTTGCATGGGGACATTTTCAGTACAGAGTACATAGCCTTAGGTAACAATAGCAATTTTTAAAAGATTTGTTCCTTACTGATTCCAATGAAAGAAACTGCTATCTCTTTGCAACTTCCTTTCTAGTTAACCAGCACACTTTCATCTGCAAGTGTATGCCCACTGATGCCAAGAGAACTTGGTGTGTAAAATTTCCACCTCTCAATGCTCCAATGTACTTGTGAATTTAAACATGGAGTTGTTAAATGCTTAATTTTGACATGAGCCTCCCAGGTTCTTAACTGCTGTTTTCAGAATCCTCTGACAATTACATGTAATGTCCAATTTTTCAAACAATGAGTTTTCATGCAAAATATTTTATAAAGTTGCTAATTTTATGCTAATTAAGTGGTTAAATGTAAGCCTATTCTCTAAGGTCTCTGTCTCAATGAGAAGACCACGGTCCTTAGACATTGCAGTGTTTGCTTGACCTAAGCTCTGTTGCTTTGACTCCTCTCAATTGGCTCCTGCTGGTTCCTCATTTCAACTATTTTAATCATATTTCAGGGTTTCTTGGGTTGGTTTCAGAGTTTCTTGGGTATGAATACACAAAAATTCAAAAATAACCCTTTCTCATTCTATAGTAATAGAAAAAACAAATAATTAAAACTAGAATCCATGCTTTAGCTACCTACCTAAGTCACCTTAGCATCTACTCACAGTAACAAAGGGTTACACAGTGCTCAACCCTAGAAGCTGAAAACATTACTCTAACCATCCAGGACTCCTTCCCTATCAAAAGCATTCATAGGGAACAATACCGGTTCTTCTCTTCTGTGTGCATGATTTGAGGCCTTATGTTATTATTGTTTTTACTATGCTTGTGCATTCACATGTGGAAATGTGTTCAAGTATGTGTGTGCCCCAGCTCTAAAATGTGTTCTCTCTCTCTCTCTCTCTCTCTCTCTCTCTCTGTATGTGTGTGTTTCATGTTGAGTCATTTATATCCTTCCACAAAGTAGGTTCCAGAGTTGGGGATGGGACATGAAGTCTTCAGGCTCAGTCATCTTGCATGCCTCTTGAATCTTACATTACATATTTTGTATTTATTATCTCTGATGTGTGAGATCTATATGACTGTGATGTAAATGTCATAGGATATTTCTAAATTTACATCTTTTTACCTTTTCCAGGGATTACCCACTGAGCCAGCTTGACTGCTCTAAGCTTGAATTTTAATAAAATACCCTGGTTTACAGATGAGTTGTGTCCAAGGTGTTGGAAAACATACATGTAACCAAATGTTTAATTAACATGTAATTAGAAATTTTTCAAATATTTTATATGAAAAATCTTTCCTTTAGTCATAGAAATTACAAAAGAAATATTCACATATAATACAAATAATTTATATTAATTTTGAAGTTAAATTCATGCATGTTTAGTATATATTTCTGTTGGTACTGTTTTTCTATTTCAAGAAGGAAGGTGAGCAGTGGATGTCCTGGCTTGTCATTGTCTGATTAATTTTGTGACAGTGATAATAACAAGTCCAGGACTCACCCATGTGCAGTTAGCTACTGTGGCCTCTACATCTCATCGGTACCGAGCGCAGGTTATTTTTCATCTTGACACAAAACAATGTCTTTTCAGGTGCCAATTGAAAATTCCTACAGCAAGACTTGGTAGAATGTTTTTTAGAAAAAAACCAATTACCTGTTTGCTTTGAACCTAGGTAATTGGAAAGGTTGCTTTTATTCCACAAAGTCTAAGCTTTGAAAAAATATATTGAAATAATAGAATGGTAAGTCTGTCTGGAAATATTTAACATAGGAAATTCATAGTTTATGGTACTGAAAAGCATTTTCATTTGCATTACTTCTTTTCTTTTCTACAACTATTGGGACCTGAAAATAGCTGTGCTGATGTCTTCAAAATACAAAATGATCTTATAGGTAAAACATAGATAAAGATGATCTATTAAAGCAAGAATATTAGTGCTTATGAGTAATGTTAACAAAGGCTATTGGATAAAAGTAGAAATGTTTATTCATGAAACATCATGAAGCTATCAAAATCAGAATAATTTTCAATAATAACGGAATGTGCATTTGTGTGTGGGCTCCTGAAACTTGATGGGTTTCTGTTCACTCTGCATAAAGCAGTTTCTTCATTAATTATAAATAAGACCCTGACACATGTAATCCCTTTGATTTGATCAAATGCTGAATTTTTTTAAACAAAAAATGCTTTATATTGGGCATTCTATGTTTTTATGTCATTTTGTTATATTTTTCTTTTTTTAAGAACCCAGCTCAAGTAAAGTTGATTTTGATATATTGGAACCTACTTTTTTTTTTCTTTTTTTGTCCCATACCTCCCTTCTCTTGCTTCTATGAGAGTGCTTACCCACCCACCCACTCTCATCCTCCAGCCCTGGCATTCCCCTATACTGGGGCACTGAACACTGTCGGGCTCACAGGCCTCTCCTTCCACTGATGACCAAAAAGTCCATCCACTGCCACATATGTGGCCAGCTCCATTGGTTGCTCCATGAAATGTAAATGAAGAAAATATCTAATAAAAAAAAAGAAAAGAAAACATATACTCCAACCCACACACTCCCACTTCCTGGCCCTGGCATTCGGCATTCTGCTTTACAGTGGCATATTATCTTCTCAAGACCAAGGGTCTCTCCTCCCATTGATGACAGACTAGACCATCTTCTGCTACATATGCAGCTAGAGACACAACTCTGGGGAGGTACTGGTTAGTTCATATTGTTGTTCCTCCTGATAGAGTTGCAAACTCTTTAGCTGCTTTTGCTTCTTCATTAGGGGCCCTGTGGAGCAGGGCAGGGGGAGAATATAGGGGGCTTTGAGGATAGCATCTGAAATGTAAATGAAGAAAATATCTAATTAAAAATAAAAGGAAAAAAAAAAAAGGAAAATCCAGCCCAGGGTACTGTGGATGATATCATCTCTCCTCTTTTTACAATGGTAGTTTAACTTTTTTTTTTATATAATCAACATATTCTCATATCTATTACACAATGAAAGAAATAAAACAAAATCAAAGTTTTTTTTTTTTAAAGAAAGAAAACATATCCCCATGAAAGACTAAGACTGAACTCACAAATATCAACATTGTTTACTTTAGAAAAAAAAAAAAAAACAACCCTGTATATCTGCTTATCTAGGTAAACTTCTAACTGGCCAAACAACTTCTCAAGGCCCATTCTAAGCACTCAATTTCTTATATTAATCGTTGAAACTCTTACATCTTAACTTTGGAGCTTTGGTAATTGTGTTCCTTTAAAACACCAATCACAAGCCCTAGCAACTTGACCTGAAAAACCATGACTCTGTTTTGTGAGACTTATGTTTTCTTATAGGTTCTATGTTTGAGGAACATGAATGTTATTTTTCTCAAAGGTTGTTTAATTGTTGTGGGATACAGCAATGTACACCATCTTAAAGATACCAACGGTGTCTGGAGAGAGGAAGGTGAAATAGACTATTCAGTATTGTGTGTAAATGCTTGCTTTATAATTTTCTACATGATTGATATATGTCACAACTGAAATTTGTAAGAAAATGGAGTGAGACAAGAGGAATGAAATGACATAATGAGATTCTTTCCAGAGTAGGCCTTATTATTGGGTTTCAGATTTCTCTCTTAAATGATTGTGGAAAAGAACATTGCAAGGTTTGTTGTTGAGGAAGAGGAAGGCTGGCTGCTAATGGGAAGTGTTTTTTTAACTGGCATAAACATATAATAATGAAAAACACACCGTAGGTCAGGAAGACTGTGACTGGCATTACAACTTGGGTGTTTTCTCATTAAATTGCAGCAGTATAGAATGGCCGTCAGAACAGAGACCAATTAAACTATCAACAAAAAATGACTTTTGCATGGATATGGTATTTTTATTGTTAGAAAACTTATTCATGCCATTTATATATATGCATAGCATTTACTTTAAAAATAAAAATTGGTAAATTTCATTGATGAATAGACTTTTTTTCCCAACTTTTATTAGACATTTTCTTCATTTACAGTTCAAATGTTATCCAGAAAGTTCCCTATAACCTCCCCCCTCCCGGCCCTGCTCCCCTACCCAACCGCTCCCAGATCTTGGCCCTGGCGTTCCCCTGTATTGGAGCATATAAAGTCTGCATGACCAAGGGGCCTCTCTTCCCAATGATGGCCAACTAGGCCATCCTCTTCTATATATGCAGCTAGAGACATGAGCTCAGGGGGTACTAGTTAGATCATGGTTATTCTTCCACCTATAAGGTTGAAGACCCCTTCAGCTCCTTGGGTACATTCTCTAGCTCCTTCCTTGGGAACCCTGTGTTCCATCTAATAGCTGACTGTGAGCTTCCAGCTCCATGTTTTCCAGGAATTGGTATAGTCTCCCACAAGACAGCTATATCCTGGCCCTTTCAGCACTATCTTGCTGGCATATGCTATAGTGTCTATGTTTGGTGGCTGACTGTGGGATGGATCCCTGGCAGCCNGGTACATTCTCTAGCTCCTTCCTTGGGAACCCTGTGTTCCATCTAATAGCTGACTGTGAGCTTCCAGCTCCATGTTTTCCAGGAATTGGTATAGTCTCCCACAAGACAGCTATATCCTGGCCCTTTCAGCACTATCTTGCTGGCATATGCTATAGTGTCTATGTTTGGTGGCTGACTGTGGGATGGATCCCTGGCAGCCTTAGTCATTGGGTCCATCCTTTGGATTCAGCTTCACACATGATCTCTGTAACTCTTTCAATGTGTGCTTTGTTCTTAATTCTAGGAAGGGGTGACGTGTCCACATTTTGATCTTCCTTCTTCTTGAGTTTCATGTGTTTAGTAAATTGTATCTGGGAGAGTCTAGGTTTCTGGGCTAATATCCACATATCAGTGAGTACATGTTATGTGAGTTCTTTTGTGATTGGGTTACTTCACTCATTATGATGGACTCCAGATCCATCCATTTGCCTAGGAATTTCATATATTTATTGTTTTTAATAGCTGAGTAGTACTCCATTGTGTAAATATACCAAATTTTTTAGATCCATTCCTCTGTTGAGGGACATCTGGGTTCTTTCCAGTTTCTGGCTATTATGAATAAGGCTGCTATGAACATAGTGGAACATGTGTCCTTGTTACCAGATGGAATATCTTCTGGATATATGCCCAGTAGAGGTATTGCAGGATCTTCCAGTAGTTCTATGTCCAATTTTCTGAGGAACCGCCAGACTGATTTCCAGAGTGGTTGAAACAGCTTGCATTCCAACCAACAATGGAGAAGTGTTCCCCTTTCTCCACATCCACGCCAGCATCTGTTGTCACCTGAATTATTGATCTTAGCCATTCTTACTGGTGTGAGGTGGAATCTCAGGGTTGTTTTGATCTGCATTTCCCTGAGGATTAAGGATGTTGAACATTTTTTCAAGTGCTTCTCAGCCATTCGGTATTCCTCAGTTGAGAATTCTTAGTTTAACTCTGTGCCCCACTTTTTAAGGGGGATATTTGATTTTCTGGTGTCCACCTTCTTGAGTTCTTCATATATATTGGATATCAGTCCCCTATCTGATTTAGGATTGGTAAAGATTCTTTCCTAATCGGTTGGTGGCCCTTTTGTCTTGTTGACAGTACCTTTTGTCTTACAAAAGCTTTGCAACTTTATGAGGTCCCATTTGTCAATTCTTGATCTTACAGCACAAGCTTTTGCTGTTTTGTTCAGGAATTTTTCCCCAGTGCCCATATCTTCGAGGCTTTTCCCCACTTTCTCCTCTATGAGTTTCAGTGTCACTGGTTTTATGTGGAGGTCCTTCAACAACTTAGACTTGACCTTAGTACAAGGAGATAAGAATGGATCAATTCCCAGTCTTCTACAGGATAGCTGCCAGTTGTGCCAGCACCATTTGTTGAAAAGGCTGTCTTTTTTCCACTGGATAGTTTTAGCTCCCTTGTCAAAGATCAGGTGACCATAGGTGTGTGGATTCACTTCTGGGTCTTCCATCTTATTCCATTGATCTACCTGTCTGTTGCTGTACCAGTACCATGCAGGTTTTTTTTTTTTTTTTTTTTTTTTTTTTTTTTTTTTTTTTTTTTTTTTTTTTTTTTTTTTCTTCTTTNACTGCTTCTATTTCTTTAGGAGATATAGGGCTGTTTAGGTCATTAATCTGATCCTGGTTTAACTTTGGAACTTGGTATCTGTCTAGAAAGTTATCCATTTCATCCAGATTTTCCAGTTTTTTTTGAATATAACCTTTTGTAGAAGGATCTGATGGTGTTTTGAATTTCCTCAGGATCTGTTGTTATGTCTCCCTTTTCACTTCTGATTTTGTTGATTTGGATGCTATTCCTGTGCCCTCTAGTGAGTCTGGCCAAGGGTTTGTCTATCTTGTTGACTTTTTCAAAGAACCAGCTCCTGGTTTGATTGATTCTTTGGATAGTTCTTTTTGTTTCCACATGGTTGATTTCACCCCTGAGTTTGATTATTTCCTGCTGTCTACTTCTCTTAGGTGACTTTGCTTCCATTTGTTCTAGGGCTTGCAGATGTGCTGCCAAGCTACTGGTGTAAGCTTTCTCCATTTTTTTTTTTTTTTTTTTTTTTTTTTTTTTTTTTTTTTTTTTTTTTTTTTTTTTTTTTTTTTTTTTAGGAACTCAGAGCTATGAATTTACCTCTCAGGAATGCTTTCATTGTGTCCCATAAGTTTGGGTATGTTGTGGCTTCATTTTCATTAAACTCTAGAAAGTCTTTAATTTCTTTCTTTATTCCTTCCTTGACCAGAGTATCATTGAGTAGAGTGTTGTTCAGTTTCCAAGTGAATGATGGCCGTTTGCTTGGAATATTGTTTTCCAGCCCACTCTGAGGTAGTGTCTGTCGTTTTTCCTGAGGTGTGTTTCTTGTAGACAGCAAAATGTTGGGTCCTGTTTGTGTAGCCAGTCTGATAGTCTTTATTTAGTGCGTTTGTTGTTCTGATTATTATGTGTAGGGAGGAATTTCTTTTCTGGTCCAGCCTATTTGGAGTTCTATAGGCTTCTTGTATGTTTATGTGCATCTCATTCTTTAGGTATGGAAAGTTTTCTTCTATTATTTTGTTGAAGATATTTGCTGGCCCTTTAGATTGATAGTCTTCCTTCTCATCTACTCCTATTATCCTCAAGTTTGGTCTTCTCATTGCATCCTGGATTTCCTGGATATTTTCTGTTAGGATCTTTTTGCATTTAACATTTTCTTTGATTATCTTGTCTATGCTCCCTATAGCATCTTCTGTGCCTGAGATTCTCTCTTCTATCTCTTGTATTCTGTTGCTGATGCTCATATCTATGGTTCCTGATTTTTTTCCTATTGTTTCTATCTCCAGGGTTATCTCCTTTTAGTTTTTCTTAATTGTTTCTACTTCCTTTTTTAGGTCCTGGATGGCTTTGTTCAATTCCATCACCTGTTTGGTATTGTTTTCCTGTAATTCTCTAAGTTTTTCCTCTTTAAATGCTTCTAGTTGTTTATCTGTGTTTTCCTGCATTTCCTTCTTATAGACCTCAATCATCATCACAATGAGTGACTTTATATCCATGTCCTGCTTTTCTGGTGTGCTGTTGTATCTAGGACTTGATGTGGTGGGTGAGTTTGGGTCTGGTGATGCCAAGTACCCTTGGATTCTGTTGCTTCTGTTCTTATGCTTGCCTCCTGCCATCTCTGCCCGAGGAGACCTGGCACTGATGCAGACCAGAAAGGACCTGCTGTTCTGCCCTGTGCCTTTATCAATCTCCTGGCTGATGTCTCAAGTTCCACGAGATTGGGCTAGAACAGAGGCTCTGTTCCCCTGCTCACCTCAGGTCCTGAGATAGCTTGGGGAGTCCTGAAAGAGCCTAGGAGTGTGCACAGTGCCTGTGGCTGGCTACCCGACTTGGTGCTGGGCAGGGCTGGACAGGACCGGAAGGGAGGGGCTGGTCTGCCCTGGGCTACTATCAATCTCCTGGCTGGTGTCTCAGGTTCCACCAGATTGGGCTGGAACAGAGGCTGTGTTCCCCTGCTCACTTGAGGTCCCGAGATAGCTTGGAGAGTCCTGAAAGAGCCTGAGCTCCTGATGTGATCTTAAAGTCCTGGGAGTTGCTGGATTCAGAGGAAAGGTGGTGGGGTGGGTGGTGCTCTGGCTGAGAGCGGCCCAGCCTCTGGTGGGGAGGAGTTCTCGGATCCTGCCCCTGTGGGCAACTGCTGACCCACTGCTTCCAAAACCACCACTGCACTCCACTCACAGGTAACCCCGATGTGAGTTTAAAGTCCTGGGGTGTGGGGAGCACAGGAAGGCTGTTGAATAGACTTTTGAAAAACCCTATATTTTTCATAAGAACAGAGATCACAATGACAGTGAAAATATCTCCAATAAAATACCAATTAATTATGTATTTACATTCACATAAAGGTACACACATATGTTAAATATAATGAAAATATTTCCAAATTAATGAAATTTATTCATAAATGTACATACATAATATATCTTGCAAATATTTTAACAGTGCCTTGTTCCAAAGTAACAATATGGGCCATCAGAATACCATATTTTTTACTGTGATTTTTCTTTAAATATTACTTGTTTATTTACATATTTACTTCTTTTAACTTTATATGTAGATTAATTTTATAATTTAACATTTAAAAATTCTGCAAATAACTTCATTCAGTAAGAAGCATCAAATTTTTTGAGTGTCTACAAATCAAATATATATTAATTAGAGTTTATATACCAGCCTCTAACTGGTCCTCCAGTCTACTTTGTATTTTTCTATATTACCTAAACTCTTCCTCTATTACATTATGATATACAGTTCTCATTTGTTTCATACTTTTGAGAAATGAAGAATTTGTATATAGATCTTTGAAAGAAATAATTCTGGTCTAATAAACTTGTATAGTAATATAGAGTTTATCTTTGAAGAATTATTTCCTCGGTGTTTGAAGTTGAGTCATCGATGCATGTGAGAGAGATGAGCATACATCTTAATGGGATTTCCACTGTGCCCCTGTGCTTTAATGAGAGTGTGCTGCTGTTGCTACTACTCCTTGTCTTTTAGTGTGCTAACTGGGCTTTTCTTCTCCTGAGTGATTAACAACTTCTGTAGTTATTTTGCTGTTCTGTGTTTTCTACATTTGAATGAAATTTCAGCTTTGCAAAAACACATTTGGACTTTTCTAGAATTTTCTAAAGATTAAAAAATTAATTGTGTGTGTGTGTGTGTGTGTGTGTGTGCATGTGTGCAGGTGTAACTGCACATATGTGAGTGCAGATGCCCTCTGACTTCAGAACAAGACAGGAGATGATCTGAGTTACCTGTGGTTGACCTGACTCAGATGCTAGGAGCTAAACTCAGGTTTCCTCCAAGAACAGTATATGGTTTTAATGGCTGATCTAACTCTCCAGCTTCTGTTTTGTTCTGTACTCAGTTTTCTTGTACATAAAACTAGTGATAATTAAACATAAGTTGAATGGTAATAAATGCAGGTATGTATGTGAATTAATATTTCTGCAAACATAACTTTGGAGTGATAAAGGTAGAGAAATGGCCCAAATATTTTAATTAATATAGAATAAATTGGTTGGAATCTTTGGTAAGAATTAAGATTTTCTTGATTTTGTTTTTATCAGTGGTAATGTGGACCACACCGGTTTTTCATACTCGTTTACTCAGAGTTGTCTTTGTTTCTATGATTTTTATCTTATGGTACCACTTAATTTATTTCAAGTATATACTTAAAGATTATTTAGCAACATTTACAAAGAATTTGCTAGTTAGAATAAAGTAATTTAACTTTTATTATATTTTCTCATTGTAAAAGAGTAAAGGGAATATAGCAGTATAAAGCAGTAATTATTAAGTGTAATTTTTCATATTTCATATTAATATTTCATATTATATTCTCATTGCTTCAAATAAAATACTATTTTAAACTCATGTTCTAAATTCTTTGATAACTTTTATTTAAAATATATCATTGCCATTAAGATGTTTATGTCATTGAAAAGACTAAATAAATTAATGATTAGTCAGTATTAAATTAAGTTTATTTTAAAATGAATTTATATCTCATATAGTTATAGAATAATGTACTTTTAATTATATTTTGTGGTTTTATTTAACTAAGACTATTTTCCATTTATTTTTATTTATGAGTAGGTGTGTGTGTCTATATAATGGTATGTGCACATGTGAATTCAGGTGGCTTAAGAATAAGAAGCTAGAAGAAAGAGTTTCTTTGAGTGAGAGTCTCAGGATTTATGAGCTGTTTAACATAGGACTCAGGTCCTTTCTATTAAAAAAAAAATCTCTTAATTGCTGAAGCATCTCTCTAGTGCCCAATTAAGCATGCATACACACAGAGACACACAGACACACACAGAAACACACACACAGACACACAATATATATAAATTATATATATATATAAATATATATATATACATATATATATATATATATACATACATACACACAATATATATAAATAATAAAATCTTGACAATAATACTCAGTTTAGTCCCTATTAAAATGTTTAAGTAGGTTAAAATGAAACTATAAATTATTTTGCTATATAAACCATTCTTATTTTCAAAAGTCAACTTAAATGAAACTTTGACAAGCTTTCTTTGAGCAGTGTTAATATAAGCTGCCATTTCCAATAGAATTGTTTCTCAGCCTTTAGTAAAATCTATAAAGGCCTTTAATTTTCAGTTATAGGTCAATAATTCTGAAGTCATAAAAGTTTGCTATAGTTAATGTCAAATTGTTGCATAAATTAAGGTTGGTAATTCAGGATTTTTTTTTATAACTTACATATAGCACATTTCCACAAATCCCTGGTGTGGAAAATAAAAGACAGATAAAGGTCAGACATATGTGTGTGGTTTAAATTTAACTTTAATCTCCCTAAATGACTTAGGACATTTACATGGCACTGTACAGGAAATAGTAGTAATGCACAGAGCTCATGTGCTTTTGAAATTGTGTTAGTCATGTTGTCTAGCAGAATAGAACTGATAGAATAGATATATATGTATGCACGTTTGCATGTATGTTATTTATTAGAGAGGTTTACAGGCTGTGGTTCAGCTAGTCCAACAGTAGCTGTCTCCTATTGTAAAGCCCAGGGTACAACAGTCGTTTAGCTAACAAGGCTGAATGTCTCAGCCAGACGTCAGTGCATGTCAGAATCTGGAAGGACTGGGCTCTAGCACCAGTGAAGGGATGTCTCAGCAGCAGGATATATCAACTTACAAGTGAGAATGAGTGCAAGCACATCAGAAGCATGTCCTTTCTTCCACAACCTTTATATAAGTTGCCAGGAGATGAGGTCCAGTGTTAGGATGAATCTTCACACCTCAAGTGATCTGGATTTAGAAGGAGACTTCCCACCTCAAATGATCTAATAAACTAGAAATTTATCACATGTATATCCAGTTGCTTGTTTATTATTATTATTTTAATTTTTAGTTAATTCCAGATGAGGTTGACAGCCAAGAATAGCTATTACAGAACCTTAGTATTGCTCAACAGAGAAATATCTTGATTGATATTTCATCTGCTTCCTTCATTTCTTTAGTTTCTTACCTCCTTCCAATTCCCCTCTACACCCCTCCATCTTCCTTTTTTTTTATATTTATGTTTAAGAATTCTGAGAGGGTCAGAAAAAAGTGTTTTTATTAAATCAGCACTCCAGGGTTGAACAGAAGTCCTCTTGTCTATTCCAGGTAGTGCCTGAACCCTTCTGGGATCTGTTGTTAGCCAAACACTCTTGCCTCTGTTCCAAATACCAACAGCATCCCCCTTGAAAACACATTTATGAGAAGCATTCCCAACTGAGACAAGTAAAGAAGTGCAACCTGTCTGAGAAGTAATGTGACTCCACTCAATTCAAAGCAGTGTTAGCCAGAGAGTGAAAGACAAATTCTAAAAGGCATATGAAAATCTAAAGTCTGCATGAGACAGAAGAATACATTAGGATCACAATTCAGGGTATCATCATGCAATATGAAGTCATGATAATGAATATTATAAACTAAAGATAGAAAATGTATCAATGATTAAAATATTCAAATTTTCAACCTGTAGTCATTCAACATTTAGAAAAGATGTCTTGCTATTTTAGAGATCCCAAGAGTATCCTCTGAGTTTGTAATTTCCCAGGTGAATTCCAAGTACCCAGAATAACTGCTCACAAATATCCTAGAGTCCACAAATTTTACAATTCTGTGATTAAGTTACCCCTGCCACATTACTCCAACAAGTTTAAAATATACTATCCAAGTGGATAATGCTGGCTTTTCCAATGTGTTTCAGGTAAGCAAAGGCACTATATATAGGTGGTACACTCCACATCTTAGCAGGTCGATAACTTGACTCTAGGCAAGGGAACTGTTATAATCACTCAATTAAAAATGCTATGTTAAAGGGAGAAAGGAATTCTTAACCAACAATGTAGGGATAACTAGAAGACCCTGTAAAAGAAGTTAATGTCTACAAGTTATTTTCATATATGACTGACTATCTATCTATCTATCTATCTATCTATCTATCTATCTATCTATCTATCCATACCAAGTTAAAAGTTTAGTATTTCTAGATAAAAATACAGGGGTCTTGTTTTAAAGTTTGTTTGTTTCTTTGTATGTTTGTTGTTGTTTTTGAGACAGGGTTTCTCTGTGTTGCCCTGGCTGGCCTCGAACTCAGAAATCCGACTGCCTCTGCCTCCTGAGTGCTGGGATTAAAAGCATGTGCCACCATGCCCAGCTTTGTTTTAAAAATTGAAGTAAGAAAACAAAATAACCAATAAGAAAACATATCACAGAATTTACTTAGAAATTGATATACAAAAACCACCACTGAGAAATTTTAAAACTGAGATAAAATTATTAAATTCTGTACACTGTAAACATTATGTGTCTTTAGGGTATATAAAATGTATAAGCCAGTGAATCAAAAATGTACACATATTCCTCAAAAACTAAAGATGACAATGAGGGTTGGTCAGATATTTCACAAAAGAACATATGAGAATAATTAGATTATTAGTCATCAAGAGATGCAAATAAAAAATCACATTTTAGTGAAGACACAATTCCAAAACGTTCCAGAGATGTAGAGTAACTGGCATCTAAATACAATGTGAGCTCAGAATGTAAAATCAACACAGTAATTTAGAGCTTCAGTTAGTGTACAGTGGACATGTGACTCAATAATTTTCTAATAAGTTCATGACAGTGTCACAAAAGCATACTATTGAATTAAATAATGTTCTGGGCAACATAAAGTAGAGTATGCATACAGTGTGGTAGTTTCTCTCTAGGCTCTAGACCTAGAGATGCTAAAGACAAAAACCAAAATGATAGCATTCTCATGCAGCCTATAGAATATTCAGAAGAAAAATGTGAGGGAAGAGTTTGAAGTGATGGAAGAATTAAAAATCATTATTGGGACAATGGTTCTTGGGTGTATATATTTATATACACTTAGTGAAAATATATTTGAGGAGTGTATATTTTATTTGATCTAAGATTTGTTGGCAAATTGAGGTTAATGAAAGCAGTCATCTAGCTTTTTAAAATATGTCGCAAAATGTTCTGCCTATTATCTGAGTATTGCTCTATCATCCTTTATTCATTGGATAAGACTGGGTCTAGTAGGCAGAATAGGAAGTAAGAGTGAATGTTTTCTTTGGAAAACATAAGAGATTCTAGGCCTAAATTTAGTGTTTCATGATGCAGCCTCACCTATCTGAGTGAAGAAAGAATTTTGATAGGGAAATGATAAGTGATAGACACACACACACACACACACACACACACACACACAGAGAGAGAGGGGGACAGAAAGAGACAAAGAAAGAAAAGAAAGAGAGAGGAGGGAGAGAGAAAAAGAAAAATAGAGGGTGGGGATAGGGCAGAGAAGAAGAGAAACAGGAAGAAAGAGAGGGAGAGAGAGAGTGAGAAAGAGGGAATGATGGATGACTGCAGAAGAAAAATAATTTTACCTGGCTATTCATGTGTCTGTACCAGGAAGAATTTTGAGTTTGTTTGTGTCTATCAGGCAGGACCAGGACTAGGACGTTGACAACTGTGGGTAACGGCTGAGCTTTATAAAGTGATGAGGAAGCTAATCAATGATAGTGACTTGAGTAAAGATTTTATGGATTTGTATATTTGCCAGGATTCTTAACTGATACAAGTTCTATAAATACCCAATGCTGCTAGATGCCGCCATCTGGGATGAGTGGAGAAATCAATCCACATTCATTTATCAGTTACTCAAAAAAAAAATGTTTTGCATCAACATCTATGTATCAATGTTTTTTTTTAAATAAAGAGAAAAACTTGATATTTTTAGTGCTGCATTATTGAATGATTAATTATTACATAGAGAAAGATAAGGCCAAGCACAAGTGTGTGCTTCTCAACTTAGATCATAAATGTTCCAAGAAAACACAGTCAGTGTGTGAAGTGTTGTCCCTTGTCCTTAGAAAGAATGCATCATTAAAAGAAACATCAACATTAATATTTTAGATGGATACATGAAATCAGCAAAATGTGTTTGTGTGTATCTGTAACTATATATTAGTGCATATGAGTGAGAGGATAAAGGATGAGGAAAGGAGAGAGAAGATGAAGGATAGAGGGAGGCAAAGAGACAAGTGAAACAGAACTCAATGCACCTCATGCTGCTCCATAACTTTCAGTGCAAGCACCTTCACTGAAGACTCATGTATGGAACCGGTGAGCATCAGCCTACTCATCTCTCATTCCAAAGGGGTAACAGAATTGAAAATGTTCAAAAATTATGATTCTGAAGGAATATGGTGAGACGGAATACTCATCATACTGGGAGTGCTGCACACTAGTTCATCTAAACAAAATATTTCATTTTATTCATTTTGAGCCAATATTTGAAAACTTTTGTTATTAAGCATTCAATTATAGAAATCTATTACTGCATTATATCCAAAGCTAAGAAATATATAAAACATTTTGTGTAACTATCTTTTTTCCTGTTGTTGGGCATGAAACCTGAATCCTTGACTATTGCAAATGGTTTGACTATGAACATGGAAATATAGCACATTGCCTTAGATCAGTGTAGACACACGAAGCAAGCTTCATGTCTTATGATACATCTAAACTTAGTTTTTGGAAGGATTTTCAATAGCCATGAATAAATAATATTCCATCACAGGGGACGCTTAGTCATAACTCAAGTCCCATTTGGTCACTTTGTTTTGTGTTTTATCCCTTGCATTAGTTTAAGGAAATAGTCTTTGACAGTAAATATCTATTTTGCCCATTGCTATTCTCTTCTCATTAACTAGTTAAGCTTTCAGTCTTTAGGTACTAACAGTAACTCATATGTAGGAGTTATATTTTATAAATAAACCTGGATTATTCATTAACACAGAAATGTAATAAAACAAGAGCTTTATATATGTAAGAAAATAAGTCAGAATACTAGACATAAGAGGAAACCAGGATGAGTCACTCAAAAGGTGAAAATGAGAGGAAGATGACATTAGTAGAAAGTTCTCCAAGTGAACTCAACTGTCTTCTGAGGGATGACTTAGCTTTTATACAAGTTTGTTGGCATTTGAGATGGATTATATAAGACCATGCACAAGAATAAACTCTCTAGTAGAAACACATGAAACAGAGCTGAGTTTAGTAATTTGCACTCCCAAGCAACATTACAATAGGGAAGCATGAGTTGAAGGGAATGTTGGGGTTAGAAGCAGGAGTCTGTCATCATGGAAATTATAGTCACCTTCGGAGTCCTCTCACAGGAGTTTCCAACACTGAGTCCCCAAATTCCTCCCCGTTGTCTATTCTTGGTTCTCTCTTAAACTGCAAAGAGTAATAGGTGTTGCTTATGCCTTCAACATCTCCGTCAGCACAGCTTTTCCCCAGCAGAGAGTCATACATAGACAGTTGGGTACTATGTTGTTTTCATTGTTGGATAAGAAAGTAGACAGGAGAGAAGCAGAATGATGTTCTTCAAAAGGTGACGTCAGTACTTAATGTTTACTGTAAAACCCTAGAGAATCTCTTGTAAACTAATGTGAGTTATTGAATGTGACAGGCATAAATTAGCATAAGACATACATTTGAATAAATTTCTTTAACATGAGGAAACAGCATAATATTTATATGTCAACATTTTTCAAAAAAATTCTTCATTTGTGCCTTGTATAGGGTGATGCACACCTTTAATTCCAGCACTTAGAAGGCAGAGGCAGATGAATATCTAAATAAAAGCCCAGACTGGTCTATGCAGGAAATCTTTGGGTAACCAGGGATATCTAGAAATACATTATCTTTAAAAAATTAGTTTTCATTTATTAAAGTATTGCTTTATAAAAGTTGAAAAAAAAAGAGTGCAGGTCTATAGTTATAATTCCTATCAGGAAACAACTAAATAAATTACACAGACACATTGATAAGCTGTAAAATGTGCTATCAATTCAAGAACAAAAATTAACACAGGGTCCATGAATTCAATCTGCTACAGAAACTCCCCCAATACTGAGCACAAACATCTCAGATAAAATGAGACTAGTGTATATCTGTACTGAGCCCCAGTCACACTGGCCCTGAAATATCTGTTCATTTAACTAAGAACAGCAGTAGGTCATCCTGAGAGTTACTAAACTGGCTTACTTTGGAACGAGGATCTAAGCAGCTCTGGTTCAGAAAGTTTTCCAATTGTTTCCTCCAGACCCAAAGGGATGTGCATTGAAAGCACAGTTTCCCATACTATCTTGCACCAGGTAACCTTGTGAAGAATAAAGAATGTAAATTAAGAAAATATCTAATAAAAAATTGGATAAAAAAAAGAATAAATAGTTTATCTTCCAATGCAGAAAAAAGACCAACCAACTTTAGTATGCCTTAAAAATCACTATACAAAGAAATTGAGAAAGTGGGGAGAAAGATTCATTGTTAAAATTTCATCCAGCTGCAGTGTCTTGACCAATCAGGTTGAAGGTGGGCTGTCTGCAGTTTTCACAGTGTTTCTGCACCTGCATACCAGGCAAAAAGGAATGAAGCAAAGGGGGTTGAGAGTGCCTTCCCCTTAAGGATTTCAGTGTTACAGCTCTGTAAGACACTATTCTTGAAATAGCTTCTGGCCTTTATTTGGGGTGATCAAGTGCTATATAAATCTTGAGGCGTGGGAAGGCATTTTCCTTAGGGTGAATGTATACTGCAGAGGCTTAATGTACTTGGAAAACTTATTTGTATAGAGAGGCATTCCAGGTACTTGCCAGACAGGAAAGGTGGATGAACCTGTAATTTTTGTCCAAAACTGTGTGATGTTCCTCAGGTAGAGGTTGTGGGAGTTGGGCTTCCCAGATAATATCAGGCAGAGAATAAGCCCCGCTGGGAAAGGGAGTCCTCCATTTTGCCCTGATCTCAGGGGAGCTGTCTGGATGTGGTAGACTATGACTTTAATAGTAATATCCTCCAACAAATCACTTTGATTATAGTGTATTTTCTGCCACTGATTTCTGGAAACCCAACTGTTTAGTTATTGTTTGTAGAGAAATTGGGATTTCCAACTAAGGAGTAAAAGCTGTCCCCAACTTCTAGAATCGTCATTTGTAGTAGAAGGACTATAGGACACATTGCAAGAAAATATAATTGAAAGTTCCATTCTAACATAATACATGGGTTTTATAATTAATTTAAGATGTTTCTTAGGAGGCCTCTTTTGTGTATGGAGGTCAGCTTAAACGTCCTGGTCCAAAAATTATCTTCATCATCTGTTGTTTCCAGAATAGTGTTGGGTGCTTTTGAATACCATTGGTCTTCTGATAATGGAAATAGCTTGTCAACTATTCCTTTAGAAAACCACATTTTGACATTGACTTCCCATCTGGACAATTTCAGAGACGTGTGTGGCTCCTGTGTAGCCTGTGTTTGGGAATCTTCAGGACCCTTGAATTCTGTCTGTAGAGATTGTGTACAGTTGTCCCTGGTATAGCATTACTTGCATGCAGTAGATACAAAATGCAGCTTGGGAAAATGTTCCTTTGCTCTGGAAATGAAAATAAAATCTATAATTTACTTTATGAACTATAACACTTACTTTCCTATGAAAAATTGAATCTTTAATATAAAAATCAGATCAATCTTTTCATAGACTGCTTTGCAGTGAACATTTTTCCATGTATATAGTTTAAGAACTTGGTCTATTATGGTGCAACTGTATTCATTTTGCTAATTCAGAACAAAATATATTTAGCAGATACATATTTACATTAATTAGTAAAGGCACAAAAATATAGCTAAATATTTGGCCCAGTACATGTGATTGCCATTTAGTTACAATTAGTACAAGAAGATTTAGTTACAAAAGAAGTTGAAAAATCCACATTTTCAGCTGAAAAGTATTTATATTCTATGGCTATTTCATAGAAATCTCATCTTCTCAAGACTAGTCCCCTTTAGGAAGACTAAACTTTGGATTAGAAATTGGAAGAAATGATTATTTGATTACTCAGATTAATTTGAAGTTAACTGGAAGAACAGTGTTAAGTCATGTCTTTGTTTCAGGAGGTCATTATGACTAACTTGTTATGCTTATGTTCTGCTCCTGTAGTCTCTCCTATTCTGTCCATCAAGTACCCCATTTGGAAAGCCACTAATCCTGCCATATTCAAACCTTGTCTTCCTCATATCTATGTGCTTTTTCAGAGAGTCAGCCTATTTACAAATAAAAAAACTTGATTTAATAAATTGGTTGCTTTAATTAAATTTGTCATGATGATTTGGGTTGTTGGTCTTCTTCAGTCATTGGAATTAATACTAGTGGTTCATGTCCTCAAAAAGATTATCTTTTTAATCATGATTATTATTTTATTTTATTTTTAATTTAAAAAATTTGAGAAAATACAGAGACTATGCATTTCTGCAGCTAACTTGGATTCTTGTTTAAATTCATTTTAACAGACCATGAAAATCTTTTTGTGAATAACCAAAAAGACAGATAACGCAGCTAAAGAACTCAATCTAGCATCAAGGGGAAAACTTGTTGTTTTCCATACCACAGTGGTGAGCTGACTTGTCCTTTATTTTTCAGAATATTCTAGGGGTCAGAGGCTATGCATCTTGGCACTACAAAAAAAAAAAAAAAAAAAAAAAAAAAAAAAGAAGAAGAAGAAGAAGTAAGGCTCTGCCAATATAGCCCAGGTTGATTTGTTAAAAGGAGACTTAACTTAGTACAATTATTTTTTTCTGGTTCTCTAAATTATGGTGTCTGGGATAGATCACTAGGAAGAAGGATCTTTCTCCAATTCTGCCTGACATGAGGATATAAGTTTAACAGCTTTCCTTTCATGTACAAACATAGTCTAGAAGACTACTTTTCTGATAACCTCAACACTGGCCAAAGTCAATAGACATTTCTCATGACTCTTTACAATGAAGATACTGTGTGTCCCACATTTAAACTTTCACACCTCTGATCAGAAATTTTCAGAAATTTTTGAAATGTGCTCTACCCTACATTTTTATAACTTTGATTTGGAGTTTAGCACATCATCAAATCTCATCTCTTCCACATAGACTATTGACTACTAAGTGTAATATAATCTCTTACTTTTCTACAGTACATTCAAACTCAGTGATAACTGTGTAAAATATACACCTCCCTGACTCTGCAAGTTTGCATTTGCTGTTGTCTGTATACATAAAGGTTGAACTCTTTAAGCAAACTTGTCAATTCCTATGAACAAAATCATGATTTATGTAGGATGTTGCTACTTTTATCCTTAGCTCCAGAAAATTCTTAGCCCTGCAGACTTCAAGCTCTTCTCTGAGACTGAAATAGAGTCTGAAAACCATGGTCCATAGAATTATACATCTGTCTGAGACTTTTCCTAAGTGTATGATAAGAATAGCATTTTAAACTGTGAATATGAAAGAAAAGCATAATTATCTTCCCATTTTTTTTGTCTTAGGTGAAACAGACTAACAGTCAATAACAAAAAATGTGAAAAAAAACATATTTATAGAGGTGATTCACTGCTAATTAAATACTTTAATTAAATTACTTTGTGAGATTCTATAACAACTTGGCAAATGCCACTTATTTAAAAGTAATATGCCAATTCATATTGTCTGTTAATTGTCCAAAATAGCATTCACACTCTCCTTTCAGTTTTAAATTTGCATTTAGAATAACCTGCTTCTCTATGGCCTTTTCATACATGCATAGTTCTGGTTGTTTTCTCATACATGCTCCCCCATCCTCAGGTATGCTAAGACCCACCTATAAACTTCTTATCCCAGTATTCATTTTTGCACTTGTATATTGCATGTGTTCTATTATATTGCCCATTCAGTTTTCTTAAAGCCTCTTTTTCTCTATTATGTACCACAGTTGCAGGGTATTAGCGCACACTATGAACCCTAATATTGTGTTATTTACTTAAAAATACTTGTTTCTAGTTCTGTTTCTAGGGCTCAGACCTTAGCACACACCTTTAATTCATTTGACTCTAATACAGATATGTCCTTAGTACACACCTTTAATCCCAAACAATGAAGGTAAAGTTAGTTTGTAGAAGCAAGCGCCATGCTTGATAGGCAATTGAGTGTCAGAGAATTTGACAAATCAGAGACGGATGTGACAGAAAAGGATATGATCAACTTTGACAAGAAGAAAAAAGAAGGGGAGCTACTTAATTGAGCAGTATAGAGAGAGGAGAAAAGGAGGAGCCAGTTTTAAAGGGACAGTGTTACAGAGACAGGTTGCACAGAGAGCACAAGCCAGACACAAGTGAAGACAGATGAGGAAGTGAATGAGAAGGAGCCAAGAAGATTAGAACATATTGCCAAACTTAGAATAAGCCAAGCAGAGCAATTCAGGAGAGACCGAGAGAAGCCAGATTGAATCAGACAGCTTAGAGATGAATTTGAACCAGGGCAGCTGAGTTGAAAAAGCCAGCCAGATGTCAGGAAAAAATAAACAAAACAAAACAAACAAACAAACAAACAAACAAAACAACAAGAAAGAGTAAGCGTATTCAGCATTAAGTCTCAGAAGCAGAAAACATTCTAGGCTTAGATTAGATTATAGGGAGTCTAGAAGCTTCTAGGACCAGGACTAGATTAGCAGATGGAAGAAGTGAGCCTCAGAGATAACTACTTCAGGGGAAAAAAAGTTTCTTTTACACACCACATTCTAGTTTCTATTAAATCTAAGTAAAGACAACTACCAGTATTCACATTGTCTATAACTTTAATAACCAGTTATGTGCTTTCCTTACTCTGCTTAATAAAAATTCACAGCCAGGCAGTGGTGGCACACACCTTTAATCCCAGCACTTGGGACACAGAGTCAGGTATATTTCTGAGTTCGAGGCCAGCCTGGTCTACAGAGTGAGTTCCAGGACAGCCAGGGCTACACAAAGAAACCCTGTCTCAAAAAACAAAAACAAAACAACAACAAAAAACTCAATATGTAGACTAACCTGAGAGCATCCCATTTACTCACTTTTGACCTCCAGCTGTGCAAAATCAATATGTAAGCTCCCCACCTAGGAAATAGAATGTATGGACTTCTCACTCTTTCTGAGAAGACCAGCATCTATCCCTCCCCATGTTGAGTCACTTCCTGTCTTCTGAGTTCTTGAAAAGGCTGGTACTTTCCTTCCACAGGGAACTCGTTGCTGTATTTCTGCTTGGCTTTTACTCTCCCCCTCCTCATTAGACTTTCAAGTCCTCAAGGAAAACATTAATAAGTCATGGTAAAGTCATTTAGTATGATATTTGACTCATAAATATTGTTCTAAATAGCCCTTCATCCATCTCTGAAGACGTTGATGACACCCTCATAAAGAGCAGTCTATACAGATTTGTCGATTCTGTTAGTGAATAATTAATTGAAGATCAGGTACTATAATATTAGATGAAAATGAGATGTAGGGCTTGGTTGAAATGTGAGAAATATAATGAACTGTCTTCCACTCACATGGTCCAGATCAGCAGAAGATTCTCTAGATATGACATAAAAGAATAACACAGGCATGTGGCTCAAATACATCTAACAGCACCAGCCGTAATCATTGGCACAAGGGAGACTGTAGAACCTTCCAAAGCTGTGTTCCCTGCTGGACCTGGCTTCACTGTCTCCTTTTGAAGCTTGCTTCAAGCAGCTGCTACCCATCACTTGACATTGCTGTGTGAACTGAAGCCCACTTGCCATCAATGAGAGATAAGTAGTGCACATGTGAGAAGAAGATGGGGGTGAGAAAATGACCTCATTACAGTATTATTAACTAACCCAGCTTCAGAATAATCACTTTGATATTGATCCTTTCTATAGGTTTTCAGTTAAGAATAATAAGGCGCTCCATGCATCCATGTGAGTGCAGGTTGAAGCCTTTAATAAATAAAGCAAAGGCAATTTAAGTAAAGGCTTTACAGTCAATATATTAAAGGTGGCTGGATGCACTGAGGCATCCACCATTTATAGAGAAGAATTGGTCATGCTCTGATACTCCTGCCCTCATTATGTTTTCCTTTTGCAAACTCATGCACTTAGGATGTGTTCTCCACACTGCTAAGCATCACTATGAATTTGCCATCAATTTATTGCTAATTGAGTAAATACCTTTACATGTTACATGAACATAACTGCCCTTGCCTTCAAGAATTTGGAAATGGCATGCATATTTCAGACAATGAGGTGCATTCAGCCTTGGTCCAGGCTGTGCTATCCTATGCTGTGCACTGAGTTTCTAGCTGCTGTGTCCTGCTCCATGATATGTCAGAGCCACAGACTACACTCAAGCTCTTTCCTTTCTTTCTCATATATTCCACTGAAGATATATTTCATTCAGTTGAATCAGTCAATGTAGTAGAACATTTTGGAAGTTTAAAATGAAGAAATTTATGCACATTAAAAGTTTTTCCTAGAAGTGGGAAGGAGTATTTAAAGAACTCTAGTAAATTACAGAGTTCATGATAGTACCTGGCCACTCAGAAGTTCTTCAAGAGCCTGAAGTGGAGAAATAAAGATATAATTACACAGGGAGGGTTTACAGCTACTAAGCACATGCTTGGCACATCTCCTGACATATGTGGTTGATTCTGTAGCAAGATTTAAAAAATACTGTTGTTTATAATTTTCTTGATTTCATATAATAGATAAGCTCACTTCATTGCCCCCCAAACACCCATATTTACTGACTTTACCAAATAGAGGGCTTGGCTGTCATCGATGATGTGGCTCACTGCATCTTCACTGCTTACACACTTAGATTTATGAGGAGGATGCTAACAGAATACACCCCTGCTCTTCCACTCTTTATCTTATGCTGAGAACAGAACATTTTTAAAGCTGAAATTGAATTATGTATTTAAATTGCAATTTTCTAAAATGAAGATAAAGTAATTTTAGATGTTCACCTCCATGACATCAATACTTCAAAGTTATCCTCTCTGTGAAATAATTCATTTCCCTCCTCTGTTCGCTCATAAATTAGTTCCACTAATACTCAAAGCTTATTTGGTTCCAGGGCAGAACATCCATAGTCTCTCTTTAAGAGCAGAGTGATTTATCCCTTTGAAGTACATAGAAGTAATTAGATGTCTACATTTTTTTTTTACTTCTAGAGTTGTTTCCCACCCTTAGGAAGATGAATAGACAAAAATAAAAGAAAAAAAAAAAGAAAGAAAAAGGAAAAAAAAAAAAAAAAAAAAAAAAAAAAAAAAAAAAAAAAAAAAAAAAAAAAAAAAAAAAAAAAAAAAAAAAAAAAAAAAAAAAAAAAAAAAAAAAAAAAAAAAAAAAAAAAAAAAAAAACAACTCTGCTCTTAGACAAGCACAAGTTTCTGAAATGCTGCCAGCCTGCTCACCCATCTCTATGCAGATCACCAAGACCTGCTGACACATTGACACCCAAGCAGAAGGTCTTTGTATCCAAAGGCCCACTTTCACAGAACTGATCACTAATGAGAGGTAGAAAACGTATTCCCCTCTGTAATTCCCTTACAGCCATAGTGAAACAAAATGGAAGGAGGGGGTTGGAATGTCATGACATGGCTCATGAGTAAGCAGTGCATTAACATTGCTGGTTAATCTCCATTCCTGGAAAAGTAAGTGAACTGAAGTGGTAGTTTCTGGTTGTGTCATGTGATTCAGACATAGGAGTTGTTTTGCTGAGGCAAGCCCTGTGGGAGGACATGTGATGCTTGGAAAGAGCATATGTGGCACTCAGGGGACAGTAACTGGGCATTGCTTGCCATGCAGTGACATTTCATTGGTCTTTGTCTTAACTGATCTTCACTTTGTTGACAGAGGCACAACAGAGAACGCTTGGCATTCCAAGTGGGTCCTTGTTCCCAATGACTCTTGTCAACTTGGAGGAGGCCTGTTCATTTCTGCTGGATCATGCCACTGTTGCTGATTCATGTTTGGTGAAACTTTTGAACAGGATTGTTGGTATCCTGATACTACTGAATTGGACTGCTGGTATCCTGACAAATGAGGATTGGAATCACACACCCCCAAAACTACTATGAACAGGTCCCCACCCCTTATCCTATTTACCATCTTTTGTCCCATACCTTTGGATGGTGGGCTAGAAGGGGCTGGGGATGGGTAGAAGAGTTTGAAACCCCTTATTAAGGTACATTTTTAAAAAATCTAATTTACAGGCAATATTGGCCAACTTATTCAATATGTTCATTCTCTTATGTTGTAAACAGTGAAAATTATTTTTAATTAATTTCTATTAGTTCAGAAATCAAATATCTCCTGCCCTGGGACTAGAAATTCAATAGTTTTTAAAGTTATCATTTAACAATAAATTATCTGAGATTGTCATTTATTGTTTTGTATTTAAAATTATTTTCGTTCTTGAAGTAACTCAATAAGATTTTTAAAAAAAAATCAGAGTTTTTCACATAACATGTACTCACTGATATAAGCCCAGAAACCTAGACTACCCAAGATACAATTTACTAAACACATGAAACTCAGGAAGAAGGAAGATCAAAATGTGGACACGTCACCCCTTCTTAGAATTAAGAACAAAGCACACATTGAAAGAGTTAAAGAGATCATGTGTGAAGCTGAATCCAAAGGATGGATCCAATGACTGCGGCTGCCAGGGATCGATCCCACAATCAGCCACCAAACATAGACACTATAGCATATGCCAGCAAGATAGTGCTGAAAGGGCCCGAGATAGCTGTCTCGTGGGAGACTATACCAATGCCTGGCAAACATGGAGGTGGAAGCTCACAGTCAGATATTAGATGGAACACAGGGTTCCCAAGGAAGGAGCTAGAGAAAGTACCCAAGGAGCTGAAGGGGTCTTCAACCTTATAGGTGGAAGAATAACATGAACTAACTAGTATCCCCTGAGCTCATGTCTCTAGCTGCATATATAGAAGAGGATGGCCTAGTTGACCATCATTGGGAAGAGAGGCCCCTTGGTCATGCAGACTTTATATGCCCCAGTACAGGGGAATGCCAGGGCCAAGATGTGGGAGCAGGTGGGTAGGGGAGCAGGGCTAGGAGGGGGGAGGGTATAGGGAACTTTCTGGATAACAATTGAAATGTAAATGAAGAAATTATCTAATAAAAGATGGAAAAAAATCAGAGTTCTTTTAATTTTATATCCCAAAGTAAAAAAAAAAAGTATTGCTGAAATATAACCTAGAGATATTTTCACACATATACATGCATTAGCAGCTTTTCAGTAGGCATAAAATTGACCTGTCTTAATCACTTTATCATCTCATTAATTAAATTGGAAACTTGTAGAATGTTAGAAAGCACATAAAATTAAGACCTGAACCACAAACATATTTGTGTATAAGGCATATTGGCACACACTTGCAAATGGACACCCAGTTGCCTTTAATTGGCAGAGCATCTCCTAATGCATACTGTGTTTATTAGCCTATTCACACAATCAATCTTGCTTACATTACCTTCAAGCATAAAAATTATTTTGAGAACGCAGTGGATAGGGCCGCCAGCCAGGGCACTCTCCAAACCCCAGGACATTAGGCACACTTCGGGGTTAAAGGTGAGTGGAGCGCACCAGGGGCCTTGAAATCGCAGAGGGGCCAGTGGCCAGCTGCAGCAGCGGCTGGCACAGAGGACCTCAGTCCAACCAGAGGCTGGGACCACTCCCAGCCAGCCAGGACCGCC
>LR749626.1:1979936-1996770 GCA_902729485.2 Mus minutoides | reverse complement strand
TGGATGCTCACAGTTAGCTATTAGTTGGATCACAGGACTCCCAAGGTAGGAGCTGGAGAAAGTACCCAAAGAAGCGGAAGGGGTCTTCAACCCTCCAGGTGGAGGAATAACATGATCTAACCAGTTCCCCCTGCGCTCATGTCTCTAGCTGCATATGTGGAGGAAGATGGCCTAGTTGGCCATCACTGGGAGGAGAGGCCCATTGGTCATACAGACTCTATATGCCCCAGAACAGGGGAATGCCAGGGCCATTACGTGGGAGGGGGTGGGTAGGGGGGCAGGGCGGGGACGCGGGAGGGTAAGGGAAAATTTCTGGATAACATGGGAAATGTAAATGATGAAAATATCTAATAAAGAGGAAAAAAAAATTATTTTGAAATTCTTGTAAAATACATTAACTAAATATAAAATTGCACATCTATAGGCTTACATGGTAAGAACCCTCCTCAAATTCAAATGGGAAGGTTGTTCAGCAAAATAACTTGTTCCTTGAAGGTATTGATCATGTTTAAGAGATAAACAGGTGACATCTCAAGAAATATGTTATAGTGGCAATAGAAAACATTCACAGCACATAAAGTCCTGCTCTAAAGGACTCACACACTCATTTGCTTAGCCTCATCTGTCCAATAAAATATCCTCAAGCAGCTGAGAAATAATATGAAGGAAATTTTGTGATGTCATTGATATTAGAGTGTGAGTGGCTACTCTGGCTGCTAAAATTATAACAAGAGAATAAGTTCTGCTTCTCCTCTGCATTAGAAAGTGTTAATCCCCCTTGGTGATAAGAAGACCACTACCACAATTTTGAGCCAAAGTTGAAACAATCTTGATTTTATTGGTGTGCCTAAGATCGAGCCAGGATGTCCTCCTCCTAAGTGAGGTTACAGAGAGCATCCCTGAATAAATTGTTTGAACCCTGCCCCATTTTTATCCAAATTTTATTAGATATTTTCTTCATTTACATTTCAAATGCTATCTCAAAAGTCCCTTATAACTTCCCCAATCCCCTGCCCTGCTCCCCTACCCACCCACTCGCACATCTTGGCCCTGGTGTTCCCCTGTACTGGGGCATATAAAGTTTGAAAGAACAAAGGGCCTCTCTTCCCAATGATGGACAACTAGGCAATCTTCTGCTACATATGCAGCTAGAGACACAAGCTCTGGGGTTCTGGTTAGTTCATATTGTTCTTCCACCTATAGGGTTGGAGACCTATAGCTCCTTGGGTACTTTTTCTAGCTCCTCCATTGGGAACACTGTGTTCCATCTAATAGCTGACTGTGAACATCCACTTCTGTGTTTGCCAGGCACTGGCATAGCCTCACATGAAACATCTATATCAGGGCCCTTTCAGCAAAATCTTGCTGGCATATGCAATAGTGTCTGCGTTTGGTGGTTGATAATGGGATGGATCCCTGGCTGCTGCAGTCACTGGTTAGTCCATCCTTTTGTCTCAGCTCCAAACTTTGTCTCTGTAACTCCTTCAGTGTGTGCTTTGTTCCTAATTCTAAGAAGGGGCACAGTGTCCACATTTTGGTCTTCATTCTTCTTGAGTTTCATCTGTTTTGCAAGTTGTATCTTGGGTAATCTAAGTTTCTGAACTAATGACCAGTTATCAGTGAGTATATGTTATGTGAATTCTTTTGTGATTGGGTTACCTCACTCAGGATGATAAGTTGTGTTTTTATGTGGTTTAGGTGTCAGAGTAATTGTGGCTTCATAGAATGAATTGGGTAGTGTACCTTCAGTTTTCATTTTGTGGAATAGTTTGAGAAGAACTGGAATTAGGTCTTCTTTGAAGGTCTGATAGAACTCTGCACTAAACCCATCTGGTCCTGGGCTTTTCTTGGTTGGGAGACTATTAATGACTGCTTCTATTTCTTTAGGGGATATAGGGCTGTTTAGGTCATTAATCCAATCCTGATTTAACTTTGGTACTTGGTATCTGTCTAGGAAATTGTCCATTTCATCCAGATTTTCCAATTTTTTGAATATAGCCTTTTGTAGAAGGATCTGATGGTATTTTGGATTTCCTCAAGATCTGTTGTTATGTCTCCCTTTTCATTTCTGATTTTGTTAATTAGGATGCTGTTCTTGTGCCCTTTAGTGAGTCTGGCTATGGGTGTATCTATCTTGTTGACTTTCTCAAAGAACCAGCTCCTGGTTTGATTGATTCTTTGAATAGTTCTTTTTGTTCCCACATGGTTGATTTCACCCCTGAGTTTGATTATTTCCTGCCCTCTACTCCTCTTGGGTGAATTTGCTTCCATTTGTTCTAGAGCTTTTAGGTGTGCTGTCAAGCTGCTAGTGTATGCTCTTTCCAGTTTCTTTTTGGAGGAACTCAGAGCTATGAGTTTACCTCTTAGGAATGCTTTCATTGTGTCTCATAAGTTTGGGTATGTTGTGGCTTCAATTTCATTAAACTCTAGAAAGTCTTTAACTTCTTTCATTATTTCTTCCTTGACCAAGGTATCATTGAGTAGAGTGTTGTTCAGTTTCCACGTAAATGATGGTGTCCTGTTATTTATGTTGTTATTGAAGATCAGCGTTAGTCCATGGGTATCTGATAGGATGCATGGGACAATTTCAATATTTTTGTATCTGTTGAGGCCTGTTTTGTGGCCTACTATATGGTCAATTTTGGAGAAGGTGCCATGAGGTGCTGAGAAAAAGGTATATCCTCTTGTTTTAGGAGAAAATGTTGTGTAGATATCTGTTAAATCTATATGTTTCATAGCTTCTGTTAGTTTCACTGTGTCTCTGTTTAGTTTATTCTGTCTTTAGTTCTTTTTTGTTCTAATTATTATATGTTGGGAGGAATTTCTTTTCTAGTCCAGTCTATTTGGAGTTCTGTAGGCTTCTTGTATGTTTTTGGGCATCTATTTTTTTAGGTATGGAAAGTTTTCTTCTATAATTTTGTTGAAGATATTTGCTGGCCCTTTAAGTTGAAAATCTTCATTCTCATTTACTCCTATTATCCGTAGGTTTGGTCTTCTCATTGTGCCCTGGATTTCCTGGATATTTTGAATTAGGATCTTTTTGCATTTTGTGTTTTCTTTAATTTTTGTGTCCATGATCCCTATGGAATCTTCTGCACCTGAGATTCTCTCTTCTATCTCTTGTATTCTGTTGCTGATGTTTGTATCTATGGTTCCTGATTTCTTTCCTATGGTCTCTATCTCCAGGGTTATCTCCTTTTGGGTTTTCTTTATTGTTTCTACTTCCATTTTTAGATCCTGGATGGTTTGGTGCAATTCTATCTCCTGTTTGGTATTCTTTTCCTGTAACTCTCTAAGGGATTTTTGTGTTTCCTCTTTAAATGCTTCCAGTTGTTTACCCTTGTTTTCATGTAATTCCTTCTTAAAGTCCTCCATCATCATCATGAGAAGAGACTTTAGATCCATGTCTTGCTTTTTGGTGTGATGGTGTATCCAGGACTCGCCATGGTGGGAGAATTTGGTTCTGATGATGCCATGGAACCCTGGTTTCTGTTGCTTCTGTTCACACTCTTGCCTCCTGCCATCTGATTATCTCAGGTGTTTGCTGTCCTCAATATATCTGATCGGAGCCTCTCTTTCTTATAATTCCAGTTGATTCTGGACTCCTCCCTGTCCAGATTTCACTGTGATCCTTTTATTGTGGGCTCCTGTGAACCTGATATTCTGAGTATGTCTGAGTTCTTGGAAGTTAAGTTCTACTGGATCCTGGAATACTGGTGTGACCCACCTCCTGTTATCCTGGGATACTGTTGTCCTAATATACGGGGCGTGTTACAGTGCCTGGAAGTGGTGTCTCCTTTGAGGAGCTTGGAGCTGTCTGGTCTGTGCCCAAGGTGACCTGGTGGTGGCGCCTACCAGAAGGGACCTGTGCCCCTAGTCTGGCCGATCTGCTGCTTCCCTAATGCTGTCTCAGGTCCTGTGATTAGATTGGAACAGATGTTGTGCTCCACTCACCAGTGGTCCTAAGATTGAAGGGAGAGTCCTCTAGGGACCGTGGGGTGTGTGCAGACCCTGTGCCCAAGGTGACCTGGCGTTGGTGCCGACGAGAAGGGACCTGTGCCCCTGGTCTGGCTGATCCTCTGCTTCCCCAATACTGTCTGTTTGAGCTCCTTTTAAGGAGTAAAATCACAAGTAGTTACAGCACAGGTTTACAGAAGGGAAACTACAAGGAAAATACAGAAATACAGAATAATCTTGGGTGGGGAATCACATGGTGGTTACCATGTAATTAGATTGGAGAAGGTGATTAAGGCTGTTCACGGATAGTAAGGGTGTTCACAGAAATAAATTAAATGGGTTGGGGCAGGTCAGGCCCCAGGATAGACTTATCTACAGCAACTCAGCTCTTACAATATGTAGAAACTTATTTTTATTAATATAGCATAATGCCCCCACCTTCTAAATGGAGTAAGACAGGTTTCTTATCTTCCCCCTACACAGGACTTATGTGTGTCTGTCAAATCTTTGTTAAGTGGATGTCTAATATTGTGTATCTGGTGAGGGATCATGTTAGTAACACATCAGAGGGCACAATACATAATTATGATAATAACCAGGAGAAATAACATTATAGGGCCAGGGAAAGGTGAGAACCATATTAGCCATATTAGCAAGTCAAAATTTTGTTTGAAAGATTTTTCTTGTTCCTTTACATAGATCATCAATTTGGTTGTAAATTGTATTTAATAAAAAACAGAGACATTAAAACAGCACATTCCATATCTATAGTAGCACTAGTTTACAGAACAGTTATTCTCAATTTTCCTATTTCTTGATCAATTTTGGCTAGTATTTTAGCTATAATATTAGTTGGTTTTTGAAATTAGAGTATTTTAGAAATATCTTTTGTAGTCCAAAAGTCTTGAGATGGTAATAGCAAGTATAGTAGGATCTGTTAGATGTAAGGAATTAGTACAATTCTCATGAAAAGCTCTTGTAATTAATAGTAACTGATTATAAAATTTTGCTGAATAACCTATGTGAAATGGTCCTATCCCACACAAACCCTTGTATCCAACAGGGAATACAGAGTAATTATTATTTTTTGAAGAATAAAGTTCATCCTAATGGCAATTCTTTACCCAAGGGAAGAGTAAAATAAGAAGGGATATTAGTGCAATTAAAAAAAAAAAGAAAGAAATAGACAGTGGAGGAAAAAAGGCATTATCAATAGAAACATCAGCTACAGCTTTTAAAACTTTAGTGGGTTCTATTTTGTTCCCCATTATCCTTGTACAATTTTTATATGGAAACTCTATTCTGTACAGAATCTTTTTAAGAGTTTTGGGAGTAGAGGGATCTTCTCTGACACAGAAGGAGTTTTCTCATTGGCTTTTTAGTGCTAGTTGGAGCCAGAGGTTATGCTTCATATCATTACTTATAGACAGGGCTCCCCTAGATATGTTAAGTTCAATTGAAGTGATTGATGAGTCTTCCCTTCCCATTCTTATTTTAGCACATGTATAATTTACATTATCAGAACCTTTTAAAGAATATTTGACTGTGCTGAAGTTTATATTTCACTGGGATTGGTAAGTTAGATTAATCCATCCCAAATATCCTCCATCCATCTGGCTAAAGACTGTTTGTTTTCCTTCTTTTGTCGAAACTATGGGCCCTGGTGGATAAAAGCAATCATTTCTATGGCAAGACAATATCAGGATGTTTCCAATTTTAGGAGTGCCTTTTTTTCCCCTGTCAAGATGTATTTGGGTTCTGTTCTCATAGGTTAAAAGCAAAATAACACAACTGTTAGCCAGAGGACAATCATGGTGTAAATTTCAATAGCAAGAACACAGTCTTTAAAGTTATGTTAGGTTGTCAAACCTTAGAAAGTTTGATTTTTAGCAGTCACTTTCAGTCACTTTCCACCTTTGGGATTTGGGCTCTATTTCTCTGGGTTCATTGAGTACCTTCTAGAGGTATAAGTGCTGACCTCAGGCAGGAATAGTAGTAAGCTTAATAGCAGTAGGTGTCAAAAAATCAAAACATGAAGTCCTTTTTATCTAGGTTCAAGCCAGTCAGATTTTAAGCTGTGGAATAACACATGGTATCCTTGCTGGAATGTGTGATCTAGCTGGGCAGTACCTAATGGGTTGAGCAGCCTGGACTGGGGGAAAAATCTACTCCAAGGTTAATTGCAGTCTGTTTGTTTTTTTTTTTAATTAGATATTTTCTTAATTTACATTTCAAATTCTATCCAAAAAGTTCCCTCTACCCTCCCCCCACCCTGCTCCCCTACCCATCCACTCCTACTTCTTGGCCTTGGCATTCCCCTATATCGGGGCATATAAAGTTTGCAATAGCAAAGGGCCTCTTTTCCCAATGATGGCCGACTAGGCCATCTTCTGCTACATATGCAGCTAGAGACATGAGCTCAAGGGGTTCTGGATAGTTCATACTGTTGTTCCACCTATAGGGTTGCAGACACCTTCAGTTCCTTGGCTCCTTTCTCTAGCTTCTCCATTGGGGGCCCTGTGTTCCATCATATAGATAACTGTGAGCATTCACTTCTGTATTTGCTAGGCATTGGCATAGACTCATATGAGACAGCTATATCAGGGTCCCTTCAGCAAACTTGCTGGCATATGCAATAGTGTCTGGGTTTGGTGACTGATTATGAGATGGATCCCTGGGTGGGGTAGTCTCTGGTTAGTCCATCCTTTCATCTTAGCTCCAAACTTTGTCTCTGTAACTCCTTTCATTGATATTTTGTTCCCTATTCTAAGGAGGAATGAAGTATCCACATGCTGGTCTTCCTTCTTCTTGAGTTTCATTTGTTTTGCAAATTGTATCTTGGGTATTCTAAGATTCTGTGCTAATATCTGCTTATCAGTGAGTGCATATCTAGTGACTTCTTTTGTGATTGGGTTACCTCACTAAGGATGATAGTGAGGTAATTGCAGTCCTTTTAAGGATTTAGAGTTTAGAGTGGGGCAATCTGTTAGCAGTCCAACATGTACTCATGGTCTTATGGGAGGTAGTCTCCCATAGACTATTTTGTGTAGGCTAGATTCTTCTTGGTAATGGGTACATTGGCCCTGAGAAAGTTGTAAGGCAGGATGCCAGCCCAATGACTACCTGTCTAAATATTATACTTAGTTAAAATCCAGTTTAAAGTTCTATTCATCCTTTCTATCTTTCCTAAGCCATGTGGATAAAACATACAATGAAGTTTCTGATTTAGGTTAAGACCCTTAGAGAACAGTTGAGACAACTTGGTCATAAAGGCTAGACTCCAAAGTCATAGGGAAGCCAAATATGGGGGGGGGGATCCATTATTAATTTCTTACAGACCATTTGAGTCATTTCTGTTTGGGATGAAAATGCCTCTATCCAGACCTTGATGATACCATGGCTGGACAAAGACAAACAGATAGTTATAGCCATACAGTCCTGGCTTGACTTTAATGAAGCCCAATTCTCAAAATTCACTGGATAAAAACATTGACCCCCATTGACCTAGAAGAAATATATACTTCTTTGCATTTACCTGGACACAGGTCAGGCAGCATCCGGGGAATGCTCGGAAGTTTTTGGTTTTTTTTTTTTGTTTTTTTGTTTTTTTTTTCAGTGTCCAGGGAACCAGGCATGAGGGAAGATGTATTCTGAGGTCTTCTTATGTGAGAAGTACATGGATCAGAGCAAGGCAGTTAGCCAGTTTTCACCATGTACCTTTGGCATACAGATTCTACCCTTGGACAAGATCCTCTCAGTCAGAACGTGACTTGATCTTTTCTGGATTCTACTGAGGAATATCTTCACTGAGGTTGAGTCAGTGCTCAGGGACAGATTGTCCTGGGATGGGCTGAGGTTTGGGTTGCTGGAGAGCAGCCCTTTTAGACACTTGATCTGCATGGTTGTTACCTTGAATTTGAGGGCTTTCATCTTTTTTTCTTCCAGATAATAAATTATGGCCAGTTCAGTTAGTAGTTAGATGGTATCCAGCAACTAATAGTGTTTTATTAACAGTCTTTTCTCTTTTAATTCAGCAAGTCCTTCCGTTTATATATGAGCCTGAGCAAAAAAAAATTTTTTTTAAAAATTGGATGCCTGTGTACATGTTCAGCTTTTTTCTGTCACTCATCTTAAATCCTGTGTCACAGCAATCAATCCTTTTCTTTGGGTAGATGTGCCTGTGGGCAAGACTTATGCCCAAATGACCTCCTTCTGGCCTGTGATCAATACTGCCCCTGCATATCTAGTTCATTCATGTATGAAGCTGCTGCTATCCATGTAGAGATACACATCTCTGGTGGTGAGAAGAGCACCTGACATGTCAGGCCATATGTCTTGGGTGCTGTTCAGCATGTCTAGGCAGCCATGGATGGGCTCCTCCTAGTTGTCATATGGCAGCAGGATGGTGTGATTGATGGCCAAGGTTTTAACAAAGAAAGGCCTGGTACTGAGTCTGGCTGGCATTTGGCAGCCACCAACCAGTGGCCTCTCTCAGCAAGGTTTCAACAGCCTGTGGAGTTGTTACAGGTAAAATCTGTCCAGATGTGAGCTTGTCAGCTTCTCTAACAAGAATTGTGGTAGCTGAGATGGCTCTTAATCCAGGAGTGTTATAGGATCCAGTCTCTTTGAGGTGTAAACTATTAGCCTTATCTAGGGATTGAGAGTATGAGTCCGAACTCCTTAGCAAAGCCTGTTCTTCCTTGAACATGAAAGGGCTTGGAGATATCAGGAAGAGTTGAATTGAGGCTCTGTGAAAGGGACTCTTTTACATTCTTAAGGGCCTGTGCAAGTTCTTTAGTAGATTCTAAAGGGGTGTTGCTCTTGGCCATAGCAAAGTACAAGTGTTTGGCAATTTCAGCAAACAGTTATTCAAAGACAGCAATATCTAGCAGCCCCAGAAATTCCCCAGCTTGTTTCTTGGTGGCTGGAACTGGGATTCACATTGTGATGACTCTATGTAGCCCAGAGACAACAGTTTTCCCTTTTCTTAGTTCATATCCCAAGTTGGTAGCCTGTCATTTTAGGATCTTTATAGGCTCACTGGGCTACAGTTCCCAAAAGGCCCCTGGTGACTCTCAAGCAGTTACTCTCAGCTTTACCAGCTTACAATAAAGGATCTATATATTGAAACAAGGTTACCTCAGGGAAGTTGCTACAAAAGAGACTTAAATCATGATTGAGGGCTTCATCAACTATTCTGGGAGCTTTTTTTGTTTGTTTGTTTGTTTGTTTGTTTTGTTTTGTTTTTGTTTTTGTTTTTTAACTCTTCAGTCAGTCTGGTCTAGGTTAGATGTCCTGATATTCCCAGTCTGGGTTGACCCATTCAAAGGCAAAGACAGTCAATAGAGCAGAATGCATCTTTTATTTTCAATGCAGTGTAAGCTTTATGGCTTTATGTTCTGAGCAAACAGTAGTGATTTGGAACAGTTGGGTAAATACATTCTACCTATTTGTTTACTTCCCATCAAGTCTTGAACTGGTCTATAGTCTCAAATTCCAGGTTTTTGGATAGGTAACAAGTGGGAATTTCAAGGCTTACTGGCAGGGAACAAGTATGCCTGCTTCAAGGAGACACCTTATATGAACCTTAATCCCTTCTCTGACTTCCAAACTGATGGGGTATTGCTTGACTTGAATGGACATTGCCCCAGATGTCAGTTGTACTATCACAGGTGCCATATGTTTTGCTAAGCCAGAGAATTGTCCTCTGCCCCAATTGCAGATATTTTCTGGATCAACCATTTTTCCCCATTCCCTTTATAGAGACTAAGTTAGATTTTGGAGTAGTGAATATTACTCACATATTGGGCAAGTTATAATTGAAGTCTTTTAAGGGCCTACTAATTACAACATAAGAGGGTCTCTGAGAATGATAATGAGCTTGTTTAAGAAGCCCCATTCCGTAGGCCGGGCGTGGTGGCGTGCGCCTTTAATCCCAGCACTCGGGAGGCAGAGGCAGGTGGATTTCTGAGTTCGAGGCCAGCCTGGTCTACAGAGTGAGTTCCAGGACAGCCAGGGCTGCATAGAGAAACCCTGTCTCGAAAAACAAAAACAAAAACAAAACCAAAAAAAAAAAAAAGAAGCCCCATTCCATTAGAGGGTAGGGATATTTAGGAATAACAATAAAAGAAAGTTACCTCACTAAGAATTATGTCCTCCAGATTCATCCATTTGCCCAAGAATTTCATAAATTCATTTTTTAAATTGCAGAATAGTATTCCATTGTGTAAATGTACCACGTTTTCTGTATCCATTCCTCTGTTGAGGGACATCTGGGTTCTTTCCAGCTTCTAACTATTATAAAAAAGGCTGCTATGAACATAGTGGAGCATGTATCCTTTTTACCAGTTGGAACATCTTCTGGGTATATGCCCAGGAGAGGTATTGCTGGATCCTCTGGTAGTACTATGTCCAATTTTCTGAGATAACGCCAGACTGACCTCCAGAGTGGTTGTACAAGCTTGCAATCCCACCAGCAATGGAGGAGTGTTCATCTTTCTCCACATCCTTGCCAGCATCTGCTGTCACCTGAATTTTTGATCTTAGCCATTCTGACTGGTGTGATATGCGCTCACTGATAAATGGATATTAGCCCAGAAACTTAGAATACCCAAGATACAATCTGCAAAACACAAGAAAATCAAGAAGGAAGATCAGTGTGTGAATATTTCTTTCCTCCTTTGAATAGGAAATAAAATAACCATGAAAGGAGTTACAGAGACAAAGTTAAGAGCTAAGATGAAAGGATGGACCATACAGAGACTAAGCCACCGGGGATCCATCCCATAATCAGTCAGTAAACTCAGACACTATTGCAGAGGACAGCAAGTGTTTACTGAAGGGACCCTGATATAGCTGACTCCCACAGAAGTGGATGCTCACAGTCATCCATAAGAGGGAGCACGCGGCCCACATTGGAGAAGCTAGAGATAGAACTCCAGGAGCTGAAGGGGTCTGCAACCCTAGAAGAGGAACAATATGAACTAATCAGAACCCCCAGAACTCGTGTCCCTAGCTCAATATATAGCAGAAGATGGCCTAATCAGCCATCATTGGGAGGAGAGGCCCCTTGGTACTGCAATCTTTATATGCCCCAATACAGGGGAAGGCCAGGGCCAAGAAGTGGGAGTGGGTGGGCAGGGGAGCAGGGAGGGGGTAGGGTGAGGGTGAGGGGACTTTCAGGATAGCAATTGAAATGTAAATTAAGAAAAGATCTAATAAAAAAATTGAAAAAACCAAAAAAACAATAAAAAAAAAAACAATAAAAGAAAATGGCACAGTTCCTTGTTCTAGGTTAATATTCTGGTCAGTGGTACATTTATATTCTTCTATATCTCCTGTTGTCTCTTGTGCATCCATTGCTTGGTTGGTAAGATGTCCTTGGGTCCCTCATAATACTAAATGAGTAGCCCCTGTGTTCATCAGAAAATTTACAGGTTGATCCCTGTCTCAGTCAGGGTTTCTATTCCTGCACAAACATCATGACCAAGAAGCACTTGGGGAGTAAAGGGTTTATTCAGCTTACACTTCCACATTGCTGTTCATCACCAAGGAAGTCAGGACTGGAACTCAAGCACATCAGGAAGCAGGAGCTGATGCAGAAGCCATGGAGGGATGTTCCTTACTGGCTTGCTTCCCCTGGCTTGTTCAGCCTGCTCTCTTATAGAACCCAAGAGTCCCAGCCCAGAGATGGTCCCACCCACAAGGGGCCTTTTCCCCCTGATCACTAATTGAGAAAATTCCTTATAGCTGGATATCATGGAGGCATTTCTCCAACTGAAGCTCCTTTCTCTGTGATAATACTAGCTGTGTCAAGTTGACACAAAACTAGCCAGTATACTCCCCTATGGTGAAAGTTATGAAAGCCTCCTAGGAACCTTGCTCAAAGGACTCTCAACCTTGCTAATCTTCCATCACCATGAATGGCTTGGCCTGGGGGGAGGTGCCTATTTCTGTAGTGGGCATTAATTTTTTAATGACCCATTTCTTTGCAATAAGCACATTGATCCTCTGTAAAGGTATTTTCTTTATCATCAGGTACATGGGCAGAGTTGAAAGTGCCTGGGACTTGTAATTCAGCTATAATGGCACATCCCATTTTTTTATCAAATGATTTTCTTTGCTGTCTCTCAAATCCTTCTGGACTATTTCTATTAATTCTGACCTGCTTTTTTCTTTTGTATACTTTTATGTAATCAGAGGTAGGCTGAGTACCAAAGGCCAGGTTAATTTCCTTGCAATTTTCCAGGTCATCTGTGTTTATAGGAGTAGTAACCAATAGGTGTCCAAAAGCCATTCCAGAAAAGTTAAAGGTAATTAATCTGATCCCTACTTTAAATCTGTTACCTTAAATAGGCTTCCCATCTCATCTCTTTTTAACCAACTGATCCATTTATAACCTCAACCTCTATCATCACCAAGCAAGTCCACACTACAGTGGCCTTACTCTGCCCTTTGTCTGTATCTACCCCTACCTAACCATTTAGCTCTTCCCTACTTCCACCTAGAGGTACTCACTGAGTGATCCCATATCTTTATCTGTTGTAGTTCTACTGAGGTCTCCATCTCTGCAGAATACATTCAATTGCCTTTGCCCTCTGGTCATCAGCCATTGAAGCTATTCTGGGGAATGCTTCAGTTGTGAGAATCAATTCCCTTTAATCTGTAGTGAAGAGGGTATAGATAATCTTCTAATAGTTGCCCCACATGAAGCAATGATTACAAAAAGGTATAATCAATTAAACAAATTAACCAAATATGGGTTTGGGCTGAAATGGGGTTCTGGTTCTCTAGGTGTAGTGGAGAAAGGGACATATAGGTAGTGATTGTCAGGAAATAACCATAGGGGAGCAAGAACCAAAGCTGGTGCTACCCAAGAACCAGAGGAGGTGTCAGGAAGGCCATATGGGATGCCCTGGTAAGAAATGGAGGGGGGCAGGGCAAGCTGGTAGATAAGAGCTAGCAGGGAGAAGATAGGTGAGGATAGGGAAGAGATAAACAATGGGGAGGGGTAAATGCAGACAAAGGGGCAGAGGGGCAGAGTGAGGCCATGGTGATAAGGACTTGTTTGGTGAAGGTGGAAGTTGAGGTTATGAATACATCTGTTGGTAAAGATGGTTATATGAATCCTGTGAGTCTCCTAGAACAGTGTTCAGACCTGGCCTTGGATCTTTGCTATGGGCTCTTAAAGGGTCCATCTGCCACTCTAATCAGGACTTGTCCTTCTTGCTCATTAGAGACCATACAAATCTTCATCCAGACGGGCAAGTTAAAAGTTGCTTCAGCCTAAGACAAGGTATATCCAATCTGATCTGGGTGGTCAGTAATACCAAGGGTGACATTTCTTACTGCTCAGGCTGTTTGAGAATCAGAAATGTCCTGGGAGAGCCACTCAACCCCAAATATGGGCCATTTAGTTTTACAGAGTGTTTGTAGGCAACTCTTAATGATAGAATAATCGCAATCCTCCTTGAGTATATGGGAGTAAAGTTTGTCAAAATTCTTTAGAATACAGGCTAGAGGGCTGATAGGATTGGTAGTCATATTACCCATACTGTGTGTCAGTCAGTTCACTTGCCCCAAGTCCAAGATAAACTAGTTAATGCAGAAAATACAAAATACAGAAAGAGAGCAGTAAATATGAAGCCAAAGACAAGTTATAAGATGGCAAGGCAAATGGGACATAGAACCACACTAGGTCCCTCAGGTGGTCAGTGTGATGTCTTGCTTTTTGTCCTGGATGGGAGAAAATTTGGGTTCTATGGCACCACCCATTCCAACTTCTCAGGTGAGGATGGAAAGAGAACAGATTATGGCTTACCCAGGAGGCCTATGGTGATGCTCTTACTGCTTTCCTCAGAACTACAGATCACTCTGATAGTCTGTGTCCTTGAAACTGAACTGAAAACTTGCCTTGGACCTTCTCAAGGTACATACTTCTTGAGACAATCTCTCAGGTCTGGCCCAGGTGTCCTGGAGTGATGATCTAGCTTTAGAATTTGGGTAGGTGGTCTAATCTCACTGCAGCCCCCTGAAAATGAATCCCACTAGGTAAAAATAAGACCACTACCACATTTTGATCCAAATTTGAATAGAGTCTGAGTTTGTAGGGATTCACCCAAGAGCTCGGGTATGGACTGCCTTCTAAGTCTAAAGAGAGCAGCCCCAAATCCATTTCTTGTACCCCTTTTAAGGAGTAAAATCACAAGTAGTTGCAAAGCCAGTTAGCAAGAAGAGCTATAATGGGGCGATAAAAAAATTCAGAAAAATTATTTTAAAAATAGTACCATGTGATCACCAAATGATTAGAAGGGGTGATTAGGGAGGGGAAGGAAGGGGAAGGGAGGGCCTGGATGTTCTCCAAAACAAGTCAAGGTCATGGGCTCCAGAAAAGAGATTGAAAAGCAGCAACTCAGCTCTAACAGTAAATGGAAACTTATTTTTTTAACAATACAGCATAATGGTTCTTGCCTTCAGAATGGAGTCAGGCAAGTTCCTCAAAAGACCCTTCATAATTCTCAGAAATGAGCAGGATGGTAGCAGAACAGTGTTGTCTTGAGTGCTTTCTGTGCTCACGCTAATCTTAGATGGGGACATTCTACTTTTCCCTATTCTAGTCAATTATATCATTTAACAGTTTACTGTAAAAACTAAAAGGGTTTCTCCTTTCTAATCATCTGTCTAAGATTCTTATGAAAAATGTCTAGATATAATAGCAATAATTATTTTATTATGCAACTGGTTTGCTCAAAATTCATTTACAGCATATTTTAATACCATAGTATGATAGGCATTGTAATATGTGTTACAAATGAATGTAGTAGTGGAGAATAGAAACATTAGAACTGAATTATGATCTCAATACAAAAGGACAAGATTAATAGGACCCTAGAGATTAAACTTGTTGACTATTCATTGTAGATCAAGTACATGCATGACTCTCTCTCTCTCTCTCTCTCTCTCTCTCTCTCTCTCTGTGTGTGTGTGTGTGTGTGTGTGTGTGTGTGATAACTCAAGGATTTCACGATCTAGATCTAGTGTTTTATTATGTTACACCAATTGAGATGCCTGAAGGAAGGCTGGTGGGAAGGCAGAACAGGGAAGCCAAATGTTTACATCTTTTTTTCTTTTTTTTTTTTTTTTTTTTTTTTTTTTTTTTTTTTTTTTTTTTTTTTTTTTTTTTTTTTTTTTTTTTTTTTTTTTTTCTCTATCCACAGTTTATTAAGAATTAAAGACCAACCATAGAGTTACCAAAGTTTTTAACTTCCTTCCCAACTTGATTCAAAAGAATATTTGTGTTCTTGTCATTCTCCAACATTCCGTTTGTAGTATTCTTACTTTGATTCAAATAGAAGCAAAATATAGACTTTACAAGGAACAAGACAGGGAAGGGACTTTACTGCACAAACTTGCAAAGTTTAGGTATGTGCGATTTAAATATCTTCTGGTATTTAGATCTTTCTCTTGTCAGCATCTAACTTACACAAAGAGAACAATTTCACAGTGAATGGGGGAATAAAGATGTTTTGATGCCATTATGTGCTGTGTGTGTGTGTTTATATACACATTGTTCTTACAAACATTCACAAGTTATCCTTCCTTTGTGTATGATGTTCTTTGGTCATTCATTATTGTGCCTATGTGAGAGTCAGGAAGGTGTGTTTTCCAAACCTTCCATAAGCAGGGAGGGCATTGTGTGGGAACTCAGAAACCTATCATAAAGCATGTTCAAAGACCATGTTTCCATTTCAGGTGGCTATATCGACAAGTGTATTAAGTAAAACCTGTTCTTGGAAGCTCTGTAGCTGATGAGGGTTTCATTTCAAAATTCTACTGCAGACTCAGAAACCTGCACCATTGCATGAGAATGTTCCTGTTAATCTTCCTTTAACTATTCATTTTATTGGGGTCAAACCTGAGCCTTGTTCTTGTGTCTCCCCTACACTCTCCCACTTTCCTCCTTACTGTTTTTTACAGGACTTGACTCTGACAAATCCCACACAAAACTCATCTAAACATGCATTTGCTTACTAATGGAGCATGCCAGCATCTGCCCTCCAACATAAAGTCAACTTGTCACTTCTTGTTTTCTTCCTTGCAAAGAAGACCCAGTGTCTAGAACACCACAGTGGTCAGAAGATGCATTTTCCTTATGTCTGAGTGCTTTGAAATGCAACACTGTTCCTTGGTGCTATATCAGATACTTTAGTTTGGGTTTAATTTTCTTTGGAAACTCCCTTTCCTTCATTTTCACCCTCAGTGCCCAATTTTAGTGGTTGTAAGTTAAAGTACACATGAGAGAGAGGCACCAGAAAGTATTATCTTAAGGTTTAATGCTCAGGTCCACCTCTTAATGTACATGGTTGATTTTTATAATCTTTTGGTTAATTACCTGGTTCATTACCCTAGTAGCTTTCTTTCTTCCCATTAAAAAGGTGCAAGTTTTCTCAGAAGTCTCTTCTGGGGAGTGAAGCCTCTTTGACTGCTGATGTAGAGCTCCTCAGGTCTGTCAGTTGTCTCCCTGCATATTCTTTCTGAACATGTGCATTGTTTCAATATATTTATAGTATTTCTGTGGCTTTTAGGGACACTATGATTTTATTTACATACTGAATTAAAAAATTTTTCTTTTATCATTCCAATGAGATTCTGGAGGAGTGAAGCCTAATTGAACTGTCATTTACACACCTTGTACACTGATGCCCATTTATAACAGTTGGTATGAGCTTGGGTCTTCTGTTCATATAAACTTATTCCCAAACCAGTCACTTCCCATGTACTTTGCTGGTTATTTAACTAAGAACCTCACATGACATGACAAGAAAAATGGCTTCAAACCACAAATATTAAAGGAGTTGTAAGTAATTTTCTTTGAATT
>LR749626.1:1911671-1939851 GCA_902729485.2 Mus minutoides | reverse complement strand
GAAGTACCCAAGGAGCTGAAGGGGTCTTCAACCCTATAGGTGGAAGAATAACATGAACTAACTAGTACCCCCTGAGCTCATGTCTCTAGCTGCACATATAGAAGAGGATGGCCTAGTTGGCCATCATTGGAAAGAGAGGCCCCTTGGTCATGCAGACTTTATATGCCCCAGTACAGGGGAGCACCAGGGCCAAGATGTGGGAGTGGGAGGGTAGGGGAGCAGGGCCGGGAGGGGGGAGGGTATAGGGAACTTTCTGGATAACAATTGAAATGTAAATGAAGAAGTTATCTAATAAATATTGGAAAAAATGTTTAGTAATGAAGTCACTATTAACTCTGAAAGCTTAAAATACTTACAAGGAAGAGGAAAAAGGATTACATTAATTCTATCACATACACCAAAAAATGCAGATTTCAGTTGTATGTTCACATGAAGGGCAAGGAGCACAATAGTTCTGAGTAATTTGCATCATAATGTTTATAATACCAGGGAATATAATATGTCTGTAAGAGTTATATCTCTGAAATTTGAAATTTATTATCTGGCTTTGTTGTTTGCTTACATTTTCATCTTAGACAAAACATAATGTTCTCAATGCTTTTGTATTCTCCTTTGTCAAGTGGAGAGATATTAGGACTCATTGGTTTAAACAGTTATGAAAATTCCAAGTGTATGCCACATAAAATGAACATTATAGGAAAACGTGCTGTGTGTGTCAGATCTTTGTGTTACAGTGTAAGATTCCATTTTTTTTATTGATTGGCTTGTGGTGAGTTATTCACTAATTTGTTAAATGAGCAAGCCTTTTCTTCCATAAGCCTTTGAATACATCAACAGTATGTTGTGCCTTGCTTATGATTTTAAAAATATCTTTGATTGCTAAGTGGCCAATTAACCTGCCACAAAAATATCCAGTTTCACTTGTTGATTCTGTAGGTGGACTTTGCTCAGTTGCACTTCACTGTAAAAGACATTTTAATTCTAGAATTAAACATACAATGTTGTATAAGGATGCTGTAAAATTTCATAGGATGTTTGACTTATAATTGGCATTATAAACAGTATTTAGTTTATTGATAAAGCTTTTTATAATGCCTCCAGAAAAGGCAGTCTTGGGCTGGATAGACATCTAAGTTATTAAAGGCTAAGGCATACAATCAAATCCTCTAGAAAAAGGCAGTTTTTACTACCCACAGTCATTGGTCCCGTTGGGCAGTAGATGGGTTAATATTAGATACATGATAATAGGTGATAAATAGTGTTGAGAGCCTGCTACAATTGAATTTGAAATTTCTTTTTATTTAATGGGCAAAGGAATAGAAACATCTGTTTAATCTGCATGGAATCCCATGTAATATCATATTATTTTGATTACAACATAATTCACTCAATATTCCTGTCAATCTAAAACTACATTTTAAAACAAACTAAACAAAACAACCACAAAAATCACTCAAGTACTTCCTTGTTTTTCCACCATTGCCTTAGCTGGGATGTGAAATATCATTAGTGCTTGCTTCTGGCCCAGGATTTGTTACTTCTGAAATGATAAAAGTGTTATTTTCAAAGTCCTGAGTATCTGCACACATGTTCCTGCAGGAAAGAAATGTATAAGCAGAGGCGTTGATGATGGCTTTGCCTTGCAGCATCTGAATATTATTTTACTCCGTGGAGCATTTTGCTAACATCTTCACTTCTGTCTTCATCTCCTGCCTTTATAATTGACCTACAGGCTGGGAGTTCTTAGCAGTGAGACACTCAAAGGGGTTCACCATGGTATGTGGAGCTTGTTGCTAGGCAACCTTCCTGTAATGACTGCTTTGCTTTCCTCTTATGACTTTTCGGATTGCTTTTGGAGAATCTAAGTCAAATACTAGTTTGTATCTTCTAGGAATTTTTAATTATCCAAGAAATTGTTTAATGAAGATAATAAATTATGCATTGGAGAGTAATATTTTCAACTTCAGGATTTCGTTGAAAACATTTTAACAGTCATATGTGCTTAAAACGTGTTTGGATCAAAAACTTTCCTCATTCCACTCTATTTAATTTCTCCAGTATCCTGTCTATTGTTTGCTCTTCCTGACTTCCTGTTCTTTCTCTCCATCTCCCTCTTCCCTCTTCTCCTCCCTTTGTCTTCCTCCCTTTGTCTTTCTTATCTCTCTGTAATTCTCATCCCCTTTCTCACTCATTGAGACCATTCAATGTTGCAAGTTTGTGCATGGGTGTGATATCATCTCCTGGAGATGGGGAGATTCTCAGGAGTGCACCCCTAAAGGAAATTGACTCTACCATTAATTGAAAATTGCATTTCTGGTAGGTGTGGGCCTTCATTATCCTTTTCTCATCCATTGTGAAGTTTGGCTGGCTCAATCTTAATTCAGGTCAGTATCAGAAATTGTCTATCTATGTGTGTAAATGTTATATTTAAGAAAGGAAAGTCTTGGGTATTCTAAGTTTCTGGGTTAATATCCATTCATCAATGGGTGCAGTTAACAATTTTCAAAACACATTAAACTCAAGAAGAAGGAAGACCAAAGTGTGAATACTTTGTTCCTCCTTAGAATGGTGAACAAAATACCCATGGAAAGAGTTACAGAGACGAAATTTGGAGCTGAGACACAAGGAAGGACCATCCAGAGACTGCTCCACCCGTGGATCCATCCCATAAACAACCATGAAACCCAGACACTATTGCATATGCCAGCTAGATTTTGCTGACAGGACCCTGATTTAGCTGTCTCTTGTGAGGCTATGCCAGTGCTTGGCAAATACCGAAGTGGATGCTCACAGTCATCGATTGGATGGAACACAGGGCCCCCAATGGAGGAGCTAGAGAAAGAACCCAAGGAACTAAATGAGTCTGCAACCCTATAGGAGGAACAACAATATGAACTAACCAGTACCCCCAGAGCTTGTGTCTCTAGCTGCATATATAGCAGAGGGTGGCCTAATCCGCCATCATTGGGAGGAGAGGTCCTTGGTCTTGTGAAGCTTATATGCCCCAGTTCAGGGGTATGCCAGGGCCAGGAAGCGGGAGTGGGTGGCTTGGGGAGCAGGGCGGCGGGAGGGTATAGAGGACTTTTGGGATAGCATTTGAAATGTAAATGGAGAAAATATCTAATAAAATTTTGTTTTTGGAAAAAAAAAAAAAGAATTGAAAGTCTTCTAAAGAAGTGTTATAGCTCTGCTCTGGCAGGGGGAGGGTTCTTCAGCAAAAGTCCATCTCTGACTTCTTACAGTTCTACTCAGAGAAGCATCCTGTCAGTAGGAGCCAAGGAATACCACATAGTCACAGCATACAACAAACCTTTAATGGGATGATAAATGCCAGGAGGGTGCCTGCCTCTGTTTTGGTGAGAGGTAGCAGGGAAATGAACTGAAAGCAGGATTTTTATAGGATTCTTTCTGGGATGAGCAGAGACTTCAAGGGTGAGGATTGGTGAGATTTCAAATCCTGATCTTTGACCAGCTCAGTGATTTTGGGGTTTTCCTGTTTAGGGATTGATGGGTTTCTATATCTTAGGCCTGGTCTTGGGCTCAGAGTCAAGTCAAAGCCCTTTAACCCTACAATGTGTGCAACTGAACTGTAATGTCCAGTGCATGTGTACTATCTGTTCTGCCTCTCACAATCATTCTATTTCTTTTTCTGTGACACTTTAAACCTTGCTGGGAGGGAAGAGACATGGATGTTCCATTTAGAACTGAGCACTCACCAACTAATATCCTTTGCAAAATGGCCAGCTGTGAGTCTCTGTATTCATCACTATCTACCGTGAAAGAAGTTTCCCTAATCATGGCAGACAGTTGAACTTATCTGTGTTAAAAAGATGATTTAGGCCTAGTCTCTTACTAAGTACATTTACTAGAATAGTAGTAGGAGTTTCTCCTCTAGAACCTCGCACCTAGCAAGCCAAAGATTTGGGGCCAAGTTAAGAGTACCAGGTACAAGTTTGCTCATGTGAAGTAGGCTTTCAAATAAGGATTTTAAGTTTTCACTCTGACCTTCCATTTTATTGAAATATTATCTTCATGGTAATTAATGTAAGATCCTAACATTTAAATCACACCATGAATATGATTAGTGTAATAGTTGGTTTTCATTTTCAGTTTGACCCAATCCAATATCACTTGAGAGATGAAGTCTGTGAAGGAGTTTATCAACTGTGTAAATTAATGTGGCCAGTAATCTGGGGAAATCAAAATCATGGCTTTCATGTACAATCATCCTCCTCTGCTGTTTTCTCCAAAGGGGAATGGGTGGCTAGCTCAGATATGCAAAGAAGTTTCTTCAAGGCATTCTGCAATTGTGTCCTTGAGTTTGTTTCTTCTTGAACTTAGACATGGTGAGCAAGCCCATTACAGTTGTGTTCTTAAACTGCATAGACATGAATCTCTCAGGATTTCTCTGTATGATCTAGGACACAATAAATAATACATATTTGTTTATACATGCAACTTGAACATTTTTATGTCCTATTTCCATTATCAGTTAAAAACCATTATTTACTATTTTTACTAGGAAGGTATTAATGTTTACTATCACAATGTAAGCCATCTGTGTGCAATGAAATATTCACATGATAACATCACAGGAAATATGTGATGGTAACAAAACCCAAACACAGATGTGACTGAATTACTACCTTAGAATACTAAATTGTTATCTAGTAGTTAAGATGGAAGCAGAGAATCTATCATGGTAAATCTAATGGTTGTGGGGTGGATCACATAGGCAATACTAAATACTAGCCTTTCTTCTGACTGTATGATCCCTTCTTTTCTTCAGTAGATGTGCAGAAAGGGGTCTGTGATAAATTGAGGATATCAGCGCTGTTTTAATGTCATTATTCTCAGACATATTCTCTCTACTTCGGATAAATTCATTTCACACATAATGGGAGGTTCAGTTGATTTCATGTTAGTTTAATTGCACACACAAAAATAAAACTAGAACAAGAGTTTTCTTATATTAAAAAATAGAAGATAAAAATGACTAGACATGAAATTGGTAAGAAATATACACAATGAATATTTTACCATCTGTCTTGAATATTGTTTGGCCACAGAATAAAGCAAAGTTTTATCTAAAGCTTAGTTGTAGAGAGACTGTGGTAGCTCACTAATGCAAAGACCTCCTGCCAAGGAAATCTTTTAGTCTCCAGAACATAAATAGGTGCATAGAAGATTTAGTGAAAATAGTGATAAGGAGCAAAACATGGATACATTGTACTATTATTTTATTACTGCTCTTATCTGTTGACCTCTCAATTTGGCATGCTTTCCTATATGTCTTTTTTCTGTGTAGGCTGAAGGACTTCACTTTATCATAATCTTGACTTAAGTCAGTCAAACTTTTTGAGTTTTAAATTATAGATTCACTATTTTACATTACATTTGTTCAAATTCAGTTTTAATACTAAGCTTTGGTTTCAATAATCATAAGTGTGTGATACTGTGGAGAGAACTCCCTTGTATAAGATGCAGAACGGTTGGATACTGGTCAGCTCTGATGATCTGTGTCTCTCATTTATCTTTCCACAGTGAGTTGATAAGAAGTCAGCATATGAATGCTGTCTGTGTATGCTTACTATTTATTTATTTACTTACTTACTTATTTATTACCATATTCTTTACTATTTTTGGTGGAAAATTATAGTTCCTGTTTTGAAAGTCCATTTCTTTTTTCACATTTTTATTAGATATTTTCTTCATTTACATTTCAAATGCTTTCTCCAAAGCCCCCTATACCCTCCCCCTCCATGCTCCCCAACCCACCAACTCCTGCTTCCTGGCAGTGGCATTCCCCTGTACTGAGGCTTATGATCTTCACAAGACCAATTTGAAATGTAAATGAGGAAAGTCCATTTATATTCATACTTGATTTTATCCATGGTTAAGTTTTGTGTCTGAGCAAACATCTTAATCATTTGTGGACCACTCTCAGCATTTAAGATGCACATTCTTTTTCGAATTTTCAAAACCTGGGCTAAAATATTATAACATTGTTTCACATTTAAAATATGAAAGGCAGATTTCTTTTAAAGTTATTTTCTAAAAATGTCAATATAATTTTACAATGTGACAGTGAAAATATTTTACTCTAATTCTTTGTTTTGTCTACATTTCTCTTACTTCTTTCATGCGTATATAATTGAACATCTTTCCTTGTTAGAATTTTGGGAGGTTTTGTTTTCTTATTTTGATTTATTTTGAAAAGTCTTGCCTTTTTTCTTTTTTTCCTCACTGAAACGGAAAGTTTCAGGCTGAAAAGATGTCTCAGTCATTAAAGGCTAGCCTCACAACCAAAAATAAAATTGAAAATGTCTACAAAACAGAATAATACTTTTAAAATGGCAAGTCCACTAGAGTATAAATTAAGCATGCAAAACTAGGTATTAAAAATAAGCATATATTGGAGGTTTTAATAGATTGAAAAACAAGTAGATTTTCTCAAAATGTTCCTTATTTATTCTTTCACAATTTTTACACATATAATATACTTTGAACAATATTTCTTTTTTATATTTACTTGAGTATGTTTTCCTTTTATAACTATTTATACTTTATTATTATTTTTTGTGTTTATGATGGAATTTGAATGTTGTGGCCAAATTTGGAAAAACTCAGTTTCTAAATATAGAAATGTGTCTTATTTTCTTTACTTTTTAAATTGTAGTTTTTATACTCTTATTCTATGAAGGTATGTATAGATTCATAATTTTAGAAGTAAATGTGTTTAGAACCTATGTTGTATAGTACGAAAATCCTGTCTTCCAGGTAAGGAAAATTATTTCTTGCTTTTTCCAGACAATTATTTTCTGTTTTCTGGAGTTCTTTAATGGTCATAGTGTCACTATATGGACAACATAGTCAAAGACTCATAGATCGTGCCTCATTGCTTTAAGTTGATTCTCACATCTCATTGACCTGGAAAGCAATTATTTTGAGCCAATACCAATGTACAATAATCAAGCATAACTTTTCAATTAACAAACAAAACAGAACAAAGAAACAGAGAATGGGAAAGGTGTCTTAGTGTGTGAAGGTACTTACCACCAAGTTCTTGGCCTGAGTTCTATCCAGGAACTGATGTGGTGGATGGAAATAATTAACTCCTGAAAATGCCTTCCAACACCATATACATACCATCATGCATATAAGCAATCAAAGGGGAGAAAGGAAGGGTGGGTGGAAAGAATGCAGGGAGGAAAATGACATGTTTAGACCACTACAATCTGTACTTTTGAAGCCTGGGCATGGGCCAATCAGAAAGGATAGGTGTACCACCCATTGTAGTGAGGCTGCTGGATACTGGGATGTTTGGATATTTTGCTCCTAATTTGGACATTCCTGTTTTCGGGTTTTCTATCTCAAAATTTTATTTCAATGACATTTCCTTTGAAGTGTCTGAAAACAGGCTAGATTGTATGCTCTGATGTAAACATAATAGACATAATTATATTAATAAATGAGAGGAATAAAAGTATTGATAGGTTTGTCTAAGCAAGAAAAAGAGGCTAGCCTCACAAGATACACTGTCTATTCCCCAAACACTACTTGTATATCTTCTTCTCTCCCTTACTCCCTCCCTTCTTAGTTCCTTCCTTCCATACTTCCTTACCCCTCCCCTCTCTTTTCCTCTTTCTTCCTTCTTTCCTTTCTTCTTTCTTTCTTTCTTTCTTTCTTTCTTTCTTTCTTTCTTTCTTTCTTTCTTTCTTTCTTTCTTTCTCCCTCCCTCCCTCTCCCTCTCTCCCTCCCTCCCTCTCCCTCTCTCCCTCCCTCCCTCCCTCCCTCCCTTCCTTCCTTCCTTCCTTCCTTCCTTCCTTCCTTCCTTCCTTCCTTCCTTCCTTCCTTTCCATCTGTCAATCTCCAAATCTACCCACCTATCAATCATCTTTCAATGTGATAGTGTACGTACATGAGTGTGCTGCTATGCTGGGTTTACTAACCTTCACAGATAGCCATTTCAAGCTCATTTGGGAGGGTGCTAATTGCTAAGTCATGTTTTTATATTAACTCATACTTGTGCAAGTAAAAGCTTGGAATTTTCCCTGAGTGAAAGTGTTCATACTGAAAGTAGAGCATATAGAGTCCTCTAGATCTACAGGTGAACATTTTGAGCTTGAAAACAATCCTATTTTTCACAAAGAAATTTACTCAGTCTTTAAGAAACCTGCCCCAGAAAATTAAGAAAATTTTTTTATTTAACTTGTGTACAGATGTGTGTGTATCTGTATACATGTGTATATGGGTATGTATATTCAGAAAATTTTCTCCTTTACAGTTTTTGAGTATTGATCTTATATTAATACACAGGAATGTATTTGTGGAATTCTCCATTGCACATAATACTTTACACAGCGTGGGACTTAATTAAATTCTTTTAATATACATTTTATATTGAGGAGGAAAAATACTGTACAGCTCTGTTTAGATTTAGAATATATGTATAGTCTGATACATACATGCCTGATATTATTTTCAGATATAAGGTACACTTTTTGGCAGATATTGAGTTTCTTTCTTTTTTTATTATATATTTTCATTTATATATTTACATTTCAAATGTTATCTTCTTTGCTGATTTCCCCTCCAAAATCCCCCTGTCACATTTCCCTTCTCCCTGGTCACCAACCCACACTGCTGATCCCCTGTCCTGGCATTCCCCTTCATTGGGGCATCAAGCCTACTTACGACTAAGGGCCTCTCCTTCCATTGATGTCCAACAAATATATCCTCTGCTACATATGCAGCTGGAGACATGGGTCCCTCCATGTGAACTCTTTGGTTGGTGGTTTAGTCCCTGTGAGCTCTGGGAGTACTGGCTGGTTAATATTGTTCCTCCTCCTATAGGGCTGTATTCCCTTTTCATCTTCTTGGGTCCTTTCTCTAGCTCCTCCATTGAGGACCTTATGTTCAGTTCAATGGCTGGCTGAGTTTCTTCTGTACCATTGAAAACATTCTTACTAGTTGGAAAATTTATGCTAAATATTATTACTGTGGTCTGAGTGCTCTGTCCCTATAAATTTCTTATCATAAGACATAATCATCAAAGCTAAAGATGTAACTCAGTGGTATAGAGGTTCCCTAACTACCTACCTCAATCAATAAATGACTAAATAAATAATAGGCATCCAAACGTCAATCAATTAATGGCAAGCCAAGAAGCACCTGGGATAAACACTCATAAAATCACACTATATAAACATGTACTGTCTTGTGAGAACACAAACAGAAGTTACCAACTGAACTATGGACTCTTAGGCAGTGGAGGCTAGTAAGGCTTTCATCCTACAGAGTTGTGAGTGGGGAGGTCTAATTGTTACTAGGTTTTTTGATATTTCACAGTCACAGCTTGAACTGTAGAAGGCAGTGGAAAATCACCCAAAGCCATCATTTCCTTGTTGCGTTTTTCATTGAAAACATATAATTAAATGGCATGATTTTAGTGCCAAGAAAACATCACAGAAAGCTTTTGGAATAAAACATTCAGAAAACAAGACAGATTGTTTTTAAAAGAACTACCCAGTGGTTTAAGATGTCAGAGTAGCCATGTATTTTCTCAGCTCTACAGTGACTAAAGCTTCTGGAATCCTTTGGGATTATTCTGACACCGAGTTATTAACTTATAACAAATGAAAGATACCAACTAGTACCTTGTTGTGAATCTAATTCACACTGTCTCATTGAAGCAATGTGCATGCATCCAAAATTAAATAAAGAAATCCACTAGTGTCCAAAAGAAATCCACTAGTACCCTGAAAATTGATTATTTTCATATAATTTAATTATTTACAAACTAAGGGTTTGTCCAAAGATTTTCTAATAAATAAAATGATATAGTCTATTTCTAGTTATCTAAGAAACATATATTTCACACATATGCAACCATGTTTGCATCATGACTCAATGGTCTTGAGCCATCTTCCACTAGGTCAAGAAAGGTTTTTGAGAACAACCTCCATATTAACTAAGCCATGTGGACAGCACTGTGGGTTGGATTATTACTCTCTTCTGTCTATCTGACAAAGTAGTTGAAATATTTTTTTTTATTTTTTCCTCTGTCTTCTTTTGAACACACCACAATTTGCCTTAAACATATTTTTCATTTTCAGTTCTAATCCAGCTGGTGGAAGTTTGCCTCAAGTGATCATTCTGGAAGTGGCTTTCCATTTGTTAGCTTGTCACATAGATTATCAATCTTCAAAGTAGAAAACTCAAAGACATATGCTAATATATGATGGAATGCACAAAAGGTGAAGGAAATTTGTCTGGAACAAGCTGTTAGAAATATATGCCATCAAATGTGATGGTTTTGAAATAAATGTTCAATAGCTATGGTTAAACTTTTATAAATGACTATCAAGCTACCATCTACACAACTTTGAAATATTACATAGAAAATGTTCACCTAAATTTATTCAGCCTAATATTACAAAATTTTAAGATTAGGAAAAACATCATTGCACTCATAAATCTCTAGTCAAAATATCATATACTGATCATGGCTTCCAATGTGCAATCAGTTATCTGGGGAGAGTTAAACAGACAAATTACTTGAAAGTCTTTTTGAAATCACAGCTATTTGGATTTTGTCCTTTTTACTTTTTGTTTCTATGTTAGATCTGTTGTTAAATTTTTAAGTGTTTTTTTTTTCCTAAATATATGTTAATGTACAGTAACAGATCTCTCTGGCTCCTGTCTACATTTGTCTTTATATTTGGGTCTGTAAGGTATTTGAAATAGTACAAGTAATAAATGAGAACACTGTATTTAATTGTCAGATTTACTGTTTAGATTATCCAGTTAGGAGTGCCGCCATGATTTTAAATCATAAAACCCATCCTAAAAAATCACAGACTACAAGGAAACAACAGCAGTGGAATCCACTTACCCTCTGTCTTAGAGGCAATAACCTCCCACTGTCACCTTTCAGTATGATTCTCAGGATTCTTGTTGGTTTCCATCTTGCATCTGAATTGTCCACATTTTTGTAGCAGGAATTTCAAGGTAACCCATTCCAAAGAAACCTAACTCTGTGAAGAAAGCCATGAATGCCAGACTCTGTATTGAGTCTCTGTTGGTGCTGCTGACAAACAGCATTGCCTTCCACTCAGCCTGTGCAAGAGGATGTTTCCTCGGGTTTGCTGAGGATACATTAATTATGGGTAGGTTGTTAGGCACTGAGCCAAGTACCTGGTGCTATTAGAAACAAGATCAACTTAAAAATCAGTGCATTTGTGTTATTAACTTAGCAGTGGAAACTCCCAGGAATCCATGAGGGTGAACGTAGCTAAGATGCCTAGGAATTGGGTATATGGAACCTAAGTGGCCATCTCCTGTAACCAGGCAAGACTTCCAATGGACACCAACCCAGCCACAGAAACCTTCTACCTGCAATTTGTCCTGCCTACAAGATGTGCGGGGGTAAAGATGGAGCAGACATTTAGATAGTGACCAGACATATTTGAGACCCATATTTTAAGAGGGACCCCACCCTTGTCACTGCTAATGATATTCTGCTATTCTTGCAGACAGGAGGCTAGCATAACTGTCTCAGAGAAGCTTTATCCAGCAACTGATGGAATCAGATGCAGAGACCTCCAGACAAGCATTGGGCAGAGATTGAGGAATCCTGCAGAGAAGGAGAAGAAAGAATTGTAGGACTTAGAGAGTTCAAGGACACCAGAAGAAAATATACAGAACCAACTCTCCTATGTCCAATAGGGACTCACAGAGACTGTCAACAAGGGGCGCATGCATGGGACTAACTTAGGCCTTCTTCACGTAGCTTGGTCTTCATATGGAATTCCTAACAGGGGTGCAGAGGCTGTCTCTAATATTATTGCCTCCCTTTGGACCCTTTCCTCTTACTATCTTGTCTAGCCTCATTAGGAGAAGATGTACATAATCTTACTGCAACTTGATATGCCAAGGCTGGTTGATACCCATCGGAAGCCTCCCTTTTTCTGAGGAAAAGGGGAGGAGAAGAGGATGGGATGGGATGGGATGGGATGGGAGATTACTAAGAGGAGAGGAGGGAGGGAAACTGTGGTAAGAATAAAAATAAGTAAATAAATAAATTAATTAATAGACTAATTTTTAAAAAGGAAACAGTCCCCAGAAGTCTAAGCATTTGTTCTTTGAGCATTATTTGAAACTGAAAATATTGAGCTTTTAAAATTTCTTTATCTGTAATATGGTAACATTATACCAGGTTTCCTCCTCATTTTTTTGATTCCCTGACAATGATTGTTAATATTAAGAAGAGGCAGTTCCTTGGGTGTATACAAAGGCTGCTCTTTGCTTTCTCTCTGTCTCTATGTTCTCAGAGCCTCAAGCAGACTTCCTATGGCACCTAGTCCTCACTGGCACTCTCACTAGCTTTAAGTCTTTACTGGGAGACACAGCTCTGGTTGTGTCTACAAGTTGTTTTCAGAGACTTTTAATGCATATGTAAGCCTGGCTCTGAATGTAAGAAATACCATCTCATAGAGTAAGTAAAAATATGATGACTGGAGCAAAACATCCTCAAGCAATCCTCTGCTTTTCATGAACTCAAAGTGACCAGCTGCTTCTTGTTCCTGCCGCTTTGATTTCCCTTATATGGTGGACACTTTTCCATCCTTGCTATTTTTTTTTAAGATGCTTCACCATGCCACAGAGGCACATGTTCTACTATGTTCATAGTAGCCTTATTTGTGATAGCCAGAAGCTGGAAGCAAACCACATGTCCCACAAAAGAAGAATGGATAAAAAAAAATGTGCTTAATTTACACAATGGACTACTACTCAGCTATTAAGAATGTGAACATCCTGAGTTTTGCAGGCAAATGGATGGAACTAGTAAATACCATCCTGAGTTTGAGGTAACTCAAACCCAAAAGAATATGCACGGTATGCATTCACTAATAAGTGGATATTAACCAAAAAAGTACAGAATTGCCAGGATACAATCCACAGAACTCAAGAAATCTATCAAGCTGAAGGGCCCAAGTGAGGATGCCTCAATTCAACTTGGGAGGGAGAAGGAAGCAATCACAGGAGGGGGAGGGAGGAAGTGACCTGGGTAGGAAAGGTGATATGGAGGGGAAGAGGAGAACATGATTCGGTGTTGGGGAGACAAGAATAAAGTCCTGAGGGTCAGCATAAAGAATCAAAATAGGCAACCTCAGGAGGTAGGAGATGGAGGGAACCTCTAGAGTGTACCAGAGACCTGGGAGGTGAAAGCCTCTCGGGACTCAAAGGGGACTCAAAGAGATTGACCTTAGATGAAACATCCAATAATGGGGAGAGGGAACTTGTAGAGTCCACCTTGAGTAGAAGAATGGGGTTGCCATCCCATAGTCAAAAACTCTGACCCACAATTCTTCCTGTAAGAACTACAGGAACAAAAATGAAGAAGAGCCTGAGGAAAAGGAGGTGCAGTGACAGGCTCAAAATGGGATCCAGCTCAGCGGGAGGTCTCAAGGCCTGACACTATTACTGATGCTATGGCATTCTTACAAACAGGGGCTTATCCTGACTACCCTCAGAAAGGCCCAACAAGCAGCTGAATGAGTCAGATGCAGATATTTACACCTATGGACAGAAGCTGCTGACCCTTTTGGTTGAATTATGGAATAGCTGAAAGAAGTTGAGGAGTAGGGCGACCCCATAGGAAGACCATCAGTCTCAACTAACCTGGACCCCTGATATCTCTCAGATACTGAACCACCAACCAGGCAGCATACACTAGATGATATGAGGCCCACAACACATATACAGGGGAGACCTTCCTGGTTTGTTCTCAGTAAGATAAGATGCACCTGTCAAGAGACTTGGGACCCCAGGGAGTGGGGTGGGGTGGGGTGGTGGGGACATTCCCTTGGAGATGGGAAGAGGAGATGTGGGATGTGGAAGAGTCAGAAAGTGGAGCAAGCAGGGCATAAGGTCTAGACTGAAAAAAAAAAGATTAAAGAATAATTTTTAAAATTTATAAAAATATTTCTTAATTAATACATAATTACACAATTTCTTTTTTTTTTTCATTAATACACTTCAACCATTTCTAGGCCTCTTCTTGCTCTACTTCAAGTTTATGGCCTCCTTTTCTAAAACTGTTGTTTTGTACACACACACACACACACACACACACACACACACACACACACAGAGATTACTCAGCCCATCATGCATATGTGATTTCAGAGCTAAAACAGGGTCGGCCCTGGATCAGACTTTGAGCATTCCTTAGCTGCCTGTATTTGTTTAGGTAAGGAGCCCTGGGAGACCTTTTCCTCTTCTTTGTTTTCATCTCTCTTGGTGCTCTATTTGTTTAGGTCTGGTTTTGACCTATATTGGTGAGATATCATGGGTGATGCTGTGCTCAGATACAGTGGATACATACAATGCAAATTCTGTAGTTACGGCTTTTAAGTCACTATTGTGAGGTATACATTACAGCACTGAGAAAGCTAACTAAAATAGTTCTCCAATGGAAATGGTTATCTGATATCAAACTAGTCAACGTTAGACTTAATGAAAATGTGTTTATTTTCATGTGTTATTTAAATGAGTAGTTAAAATAAACTTTATCTGTTATCTGATTTGTATTTTATACAAATAATTAATATTCAGAAAGATACAATGCATTTTGTTTGGCTGAGAGATGACAGGTTGTTCTGTAATGAATGTTGCCAATTCGGCGATATAGCTCTGATATGTAATGTTTTAGTTTCCTTTAAGTTTGAAGTCTTATTGAGATAAACATGATTTGAGACATAGATAGTTTTCATAATTCCTCAAAACTGTGCAGATTCTCAAAATGTGTTATGAATATTCTCAATTTTATGTGGATGTTGTATGAGAAGCATTCTAATTGAAGTAATTTGAGATGCTATGCATTTGAAAATGTGTGTCATATTTTAAACATTAGATTCTCTGAATTGCTTTTCCCCTTACCTATTTCCATGTTCTTCTTCCTTCAGGTTTTGCAATGATCTGTATAGCACTCTGTTCTTCACAGGGCTTTCTGCCTGTTCTCATCTCCTGTTTCCATAGACTGCTTTGCACATTTATATTGAGAAAAAGTCTAGTAAATAAATAACATTGATTATAAGTTATGAGAATTACAGATCCTGGGGCAATAGGCAAAACTTTTCCTTTTCAAGAGATTTCAGCTTTAAAGGAAGAGTGAATGGAAGAAGTTCCTTAAAGGGATCGACTTAAATAGAGCACGTTTAGATCAATTGCAGTGAGAATGGTCCAATATATGGCCTCCTGGACAGGGTGTGCCAGGATAGAGGTTGTGGGGACTTTTATAGGAACTGGTTTTTGAATCTTCACATAGCCTGAAAATATGATACATGAGCTATATACACAAAATTCTAAGAAGATAGAAATGGTGTGAATTTTTTTTTATGTATTATGTATTTGATTTTCTTCCATAGGTTAAAAAAACTTGTATTTATTCTAAATGTTTATATAAACATATCAGAAATACTGGAAAAACAACCAACTAACCAACCAACCAACCAACCAACCAACCAACCAACCAATGTTAACAGAGCAGTAATGCCCTGAAACCCTTCAGAACTCCATCACCTCTATTGATCCCTGGCTTCCATCCTGATCTTCGAGTGCCTGCCTAGCCATCGAGCCACTCTATGCTCCCTTATCTATATACTAGGATGGCCATAGCACCCACTTAAGATTTTTTTGAAATTAAAGTATTCAACGTAACACGAAACACTTAAAATCCACTTAATACAAAGGATGGGCATGATTTTCCCTCTGCAGAGTAGGGTTAACATCCAATTGAGTTCCTGTAATTTGGACCTGCAGGCACACAAAAGATTGTATGTCTGGTCTCCTTTGTGCCTGAAGTATACAACATGGCTATTCACCATAATATAAATGAGTTATCATGCTGACTTATGCCAGGAAGGCTTTGGCTCTTATTGCTCAATGTATACAGCATTTCTGTGTTCCTAGTCAAACTATCAGTATTGTACTTCAGTTATACAACCAATCTTTTTCACATAATTCAGGAATAATTTGCTATTTCTTATGTTTAGAAAGTGAAGATTACACCTTGTGTATTTAATTTTCAAGGTTTTAAAATTTATATTCTACCAAACCTGTGTAATAATTAAAGTAATAATTAAAATAAATGTTTCATTAAAATATGAACTCCCTGTGTGGCACAGCCAGAGATTTTATTGGTGATGATAGTTCTTCAACTTCCAGATGGCAGATATGAGACTTCATGCAAGTGTCTTTGCTTAATCTTGTCAGAACTAATCAGCTGTTTCCTATGTGAGATTTTACTTCTAGCCAACTGTGGAAGACAGTTCTCTGTCTCAGCATTCTCAAAGTTGCTACATGATCATTCCTGTGGCTGTTGATATTTGCATGGGAATTTTAGCTGAAACAAAGAGAATTTAGAGCCTCTCTAATAAATATACTTACAAAATAATTCATATTGAGATTATATCACTGTAATGTCCATTTCTGCCAGTGATCCATGATCAGAAGTATTTGGTTTCTTATGCAGAAATAACTTATTACTTATATATACATATGTACCAACATACAAGTAGCAATTTCTATAATTTCACTTTAAATTAAAACATCAACAAAAGGCTGCTAATTTCATTAATAAATATATAGATCTCAAGAAAAAAACGTTAAAGAGCTATACTGAAAAATCACAGTAGCTTTAGTTTAATAGTACCACAAGGTCTTCCATACTAACACAAGAAACATCAAGAGCTATGCTTATAATTTATAACTGGGTCATAGTTACATTCCAGATAATTCAAGAAAATTGTTGAGCTGAGTCCCCCCAAAAATAGTATTCAGGTTCGTGCTGTTGTATGTTTGAGTTTACCCGAATATAATAGGATTCCATTAAGATATTTTGCAGAGGGGCTATATATGTGTTTTCCAAGTACCACCACAAATGATTCAAAGTCCCTAAGGATAATGGTATTTAAGGGATTTAGAATCTTATTAGCAAAACATGCTCAAACACATGCTATAGCAAGCTGACCTTTCCCAATCTTGGTTCCTCTGAGGGTCATACTATACCAAGTTTGAAAGCTTTTTTTATTCTCTTATAACTTTACCTAAAAATATTTACAATAAAAAACTAGTGCCTTATTACAAGGATACTCTAAATATTACATAGACGTTTAGGTACACAAAAATATGCATTTTTGTTTGATTTTGCACCACTAAGTATCAAGCCCCATCAAAATTCCAGCACAATTCTTCATAGAGTTAAAAAGAGAAATTTGCAAATTAATCTGGAATAAGAAAAAACCTAGGCTAGCAAAAACTATTCTTAAAAAAAAGAACTTGTAGTGGAATCACCATCCCTGACCTCAAGCTATACTATAGAGAGCAGTTGTGATAAAAATTGCATGGTATTGGTAAAGTGACAGGCAAGTAGATAAATGGAATAGAATTGAAGACCCAGAAATGAACCCACACACCTATGGTCTCTTGATCTTTGACAAAGGGGCTAAAATCATCCAGTGGAAAAAAAGACAGCATTTTCAACAAATGGTGCTGGTTCAACTGGCAGTTAGCATGTAGAAGAACACAAATTGGTCCATTCTTATCTCCTTGCATAAAGCTCAAATCCAAGTGGATCATGGACCTCCACATAAAATTAGATACACTGAAACTAATAGAAAAGAAAGTGGGGAAGAGCCTTGAGCACATGGGCACAGGGGGAAATTTTTTGAACAGAACAAGAATGGCTTATGCTCTAAGATCAAGAAACAACAAATGGAACCTCACAAAATTGCAAAGCTTCTGTAAGGCAAAGGACACTGTTAATAGGACAAAACGGCAACCAACATATTGGGAAAAGAGTTTTACCAGTCCTACATTCTATAGAGGGCTAATATCCAATATATACAAAGAACTCAAGAAGTTAGACTCCACAGAAATAAATAGCCCTTTTAAAATTGGGGAACAGTGCTAAAAAAAAGAATTCTCAACTGAGGAATACCGAATGCCGAGAAGCATCTAAAGAAATGTTCAACATCCTTACTTACCAGGGAAGTGTAAAGCAACCCTGAGATTCCACCTCACACCAGTCAGAATGGCTAAGATCAAAAACTCAGGTGACAGTAGATACTGGTGAGGATGTGGAGAAAGAGGAACACTCCTCCATTGCTGGTGGGATTGCAAGCTGGTACAACCACTCTGGAAGTCAGTCTGGCGGTTCCTTAGAAAATTGGACAGAGTAATACCTGAGTACCCAGCTATACCACTCCTGGGCATATATCCAGAATATGCTCCAACATGTAATAAGGACACATGCTCCACTATGTTAATAGCAGCCATATTTATAATAGCCAGAAGCTGTAAAGACATCAAATGTCCCTCAACAGAGTAATGGATACAGAAAATGTGGTACACTTACACTATGGAGTACTACTCAGCTATTAAAAACAATGAATTCATGAAATTCTTAGGCAAATGGTTGGAACTATAAAATATCATCCTGAGTGAGGTTACCCAATCACAAAAGAACACACATGGTATGCACTCACTGATAAGTAGATATTAGCCCTGAAGCTCAGAATACCCAAAATACAATTCACAGCCCACATGAAGCTCAAGAAGAAAGACCAACATGTGGATATTTCGGTCCTTCTTAGAAGGGTGAACAAAATACCCTTGGAAGGATTACAAATTGTGGAGCACAGACTGAAAGAAAGCCCCAGGACTTCCCTACCTGGGGATCCATCCCATATACAGTCACCAAATCCAGACTCTTTTGTGGATGCCAACAAGTGCTTGCTGACAGAAGCTTGATATAGCTGTTTCCTGAGAGGCTCTAGCAGTACCTGACAAATGCAGAGGTGGATGCTCTCAGCCAACCATTGCACTGAGCACAAGTTCCCCTATGGAGGAGCTAGAGAAAGGACCCAAGGAGCTGCAGGAGTTTGCAGCCCCATAGGAGGAACAACAATACTAACAAACCAGTACCCCCAGAGCTACCAGGGACTAAAACACTAACCAAAGAGTACACATGGAGGGATTCATGGCTACCGCTGCATATGTAGCAGAGCATGGCCTTGTCAGTCATCAATGGAGGGAGTGGCCCATAGTCCTATGAAAGCTTTGTGCCCCAGTGAAGTGGAATGCCAGGGTCAGGAAGCATGAGTGGCTGGGTTGTTGAGCAGGGGTAGAGGGGAGGGGATAGGATGTTTTCAGAGGGGAAACCAGGAAAGGGGATAACATTTGAAACTAAATAAAGAAAATATCTAATAAAAAAGAGCAAAAAAAACCCAAAAAAACAAAAAACAAAAAACCAACCAACCAAACAAACAAAAACAAAACAAACAAAAAAACAAAAAAACAAAACAAAACAAAACAAACAAACTGGATATACAGATGCAGCCCAGTAGTAGAACCTGTAACTAAAAGATATGGTGTCTTGGGTTTTATCTTTATTATTGTTAAAAATGAAAAAAGTAAAATTAAATCATAGTAGTCATACATCAGCTTTCTTCCCTGTGATATTATCTAAATATTTTTATATAGGAATAATTTAAAGGGAAACAAAATTAAGCCTTGTGTTCACTATTATGTTATAAACAATACAGTATAATAAAAATAAATTAAATATAAAAAATTACAAAAAAATTAAAAAGCAATTCGCCATACTCTCACAAAATAAATAGGGCCACATTAAAGCTGGAAGACAGTGCATAATAAATCGTTCTGATCACACTGCTTTGTCTCTGCTTCAGGCTCCTGCTTCCACATCATTCAGAACACAGTTGTCCCCTGCAGAGCTGATCATGTTATCCTGTTACTGTTCCTATTTGAAATCAACTGATCAGATGTTTCTGATGATGAACAATGACTTTTGTTTTTGCTTTTATTGAAGATAAGACAATAATGTGACCTGGATGTCATTTCTTTCTTGTTTTGTTTTGTTTTGTTTTGTTTTGTTTTGTTTTGTTTTGTTTTTCCAGACAGGGATTCTCTGTATGGCCCTGACTGTCCTGAACTCACTTTGTAGACCAGGCTGGCCTCAAATTCAGAAATCCGCCTGCCTCTGCCTTCCGAGTGCTGGGATTAAAGGCGTGTGCCACCAAGTCCTGCTCTGGATGTCATTTCAATAAACAGAGTGAATGGCTCTTCCAAGAAGAAACACAAATGTCATGAAGTTTTTCTAAGAGCTTAATAACAGACAATGTAGTGAGTAGAAGTGCAAGGTTTTGTTTCTGTTGACAGCACCTTTTCAGAAGGATTGAATTGACTGTTTTTCTGCATGCAGATGGCTAAATCTTCAGAGCGCCTGATAAAGCAGAAGATTATGTAATGTGAAAACAAAGGCAGCGAGTGTGTGTCTATTCAAGAGTCCAGCCTCAGATTATTTCAATTATATTGACAATAGCAACAAGAAACTTCAGGAAAAATATAGGAAAACCTTCATTCTGAATATGATCATGGGTGACCATGGACACAAACACCAATGTTCTGAACAGTACAAGTGTAGTAGAATTAATATTTACAAATAAATTCTGATGGTAGGTTTGCTACTCGCCTCAGTGGTTTACATTACTGAATGAAAGACACGCACACACAGCCTTTGTATTTTGATATGCCTTAATCATCACAATTGCTGGGCCACTGCCTAATCTTCACATGGTTAACCCACCTCCCACCAATAATCCAGAGTTATTGCTTACTAAACTCTATATTCTATCTTGGCTACTCTGGATCCAGTGATCTGCCCAACTGTGCTGTGCTCTGGTTTATGCTTTCCTGGCTCCTTCACATGATGGTTATGCCTCTCTCTCCCGAAGAGTATTTCCTATTCTCAGGCATGACACCTCTTCTCTCCTCCACACTCTCCTAGCATTGGTATGTCTTCCTCCCCTTCCAGGTCTCAAGCCTGAGAAGTACTAAGTCCCCTTCTGTCTGCCCTGCCCAGCTATTAGTTGTATGCATCTTTATTTACTAATCAGAACCAACTGGGGGCATTTTCCCAGAAGCTCCATGCCAACGCCCTCAAACAAACAGGTTTTTTAGGAATAGTATTAGCATTCATAATACTAGCAGCTACATGTGAGTTTCTGCATCTCTGTCCACATACCTGAACTTGGACAATACATGTGCTCTCTGTGTACATACCTGAGATTGCACAACACATGGTATTCCTTGAACAGATGTTTAAATCCATGAACTGGGAGGGGCTGCCAGGTTCCGTCTGACATGAAGTCAGAAAATAAAACTCAGTAGACAAAGGAAATATTAAAGTAAAACCCAGAGATGAGTATAGGAGATAGAAGATATAATTTTCTACAACAAAAAAGAGGTTATGAGAGGTGTTTGGAGAATCAATGAAGGCTTGCAGTTATATGTGTATATATGCCCCCTTGTCATTCACATATTTTGTCCTTCCCTTTCTCCTTGAAGGCTGTTGGTTACCAGCCAGAGAGGACAAAGAGAGTAGAGGTAGAGAGCAGGGTTGAGACTGTGAGTATGACAGAATGACCTTCACACACTGCTGCAACAAGAAGAGTCTACTTTATTGTTTCAGGAGAGAGTGTGTTAGGGCATGAAGTGAAGCAGAAAGGCTGATTGTTTATAATACAGCCCCAAATTATCATGTGTACAGGGTGCCAGATCTGGACATGTGTGCTGAGTTATGCAGCCTAGCAGAGAGCTCTATACAAGGTTACTCTTCAGACATGCTTAGCCAAGGCAGCCACCTGTGTTCAGAAACACTCTTTAGATAAAGATAAAGACAGGCAGAGACAGGGAAGTCCTGTTGAGAAAGGGAATTCCCCACTTTGCTTGGAGCTCAGAAAGTCATGTCTTCATGGGGTGCTGATATCTTAATAACAGAGTTCTTTAACAAGATATGGTGGGGTTTTCTGTTTGTTTGTTTGTTTGTTTTGTTTGTTTGTTTGTTTTGCTACACAATTAAAGGTAAACTTCAGGTTAACTTTAATTCTTGACACCCCTTTGTGGTCCTATCATAATTCAGGAAGAGTGACTCCCTGAGTAAATATTTGTCTCTGGATCATGTTGATCCACAGCACCAGTGACATGAGAATTCTGTCAATGTTTTATCCACTGACTTGTCAGGCTGAGGAGGTTTGAAGTGCCACACGGTCAGGGATACCTGGATGAAGGTAGGGTGGCACCCACTCAGAGGAGAAGTGGAGAAAGATTTTGGAAGGGGGTGATCATGGAGGGGGTCATTGAGTGGAATGTAAAGTAAGTAAAAATGAAATAAAATAATTAATTAAAAAATGTTCCCGAGAGACACTTGAAGCCTGAGCTTCAGCCACTGTGGCACTGTGGATCAGATCATTCACTAAGTATGTTCTGAAATAGGTACTGGCAAGGCCCACGGGAGACCACGTAACTTATACGGATGTTGACAATTTGCCTCACTGTTTCTGCAACCACAATACAAGCTCTATATGTAATTGCTCACTCTCTAGCGTATTTCATAGCCCTAGAATGAATGGAACATGCTCTCTGTCCACAGATATCTGTTGAAAGGAGAGTATGAAGACGCTGTTGTGCCTAAATCTTTTACCCTGCAGTTTCTCATTTGCCAGCACTCTGCTTCACCGCTTAGGCATCCTGATGGTTCACATGAATGCATGGTTAGAAAGTATGACTGCATATAAATCTTTAGCCATGTGCCTCATGCTAAGATGGTGTTCATAAATATTTAGTGAGACAGTAATATAATGTATATTATTTATGCACAAGACATATCACTCAAGACAATTTACATGCTTGTTAGTATCTGTTGAAAACCTGGTGTTTGCAAAGAAATATGTGAACTAGATTTCAGAGCAAAAGTAGTAACACGAGAGAGAGGATTGAAGCTCCCTGGAGGTAGAGTGAACAGAAAACAAGATGTCATTAAGACAATCAGATGAGTGAAGCATACAAGGTTTTTTGTGTGTAGATATTTCAGTGAGAGTCACAGAGAAAATTCAAGGTCCAACTCTTTATTACAAAGGATGTAACTTGAATGTAGCTTCACAGAGAGCATTCAGGGGGAAAAACAAGATCACATCAGGAGATAATGTTCTTATTGCAGCTTTTCACTGGGATCTTTGCCAGGCAGACCTTTCTTCTACACGTTAACTTGAATGAGCTGCATTTTCCTACCTGAGGTTTTGATGTTCTTTGTCTGGAACATACTTTTCTGTCTCTTTTCCCTTGATTTACACAATTTCCCTTTAAGTTCTCATTAGAAACATTACTCCTTTAAAAGTAAATTCCCTGCATCTACTTTCTTTTATACCAAAACACACTGACTTCAGGCTGCCTGGTCAGTTTTTCCTTATAAACTTCCTGGGATATTTATCATGGGTGTCATTATATTTAATTACAATGATTTTTAACCTATTGTTTATGATCTTAATGTTTTTATCCCTGGACAGTGCTCACTAAATTTTTAGTTAATCACTAAGGAAACCTGAGCTTTCTTATGGAGATATGAGCAGGCCCACTGACGTCCACATCCTAGAAACCCCTAATGGAACTAAACTCTTGCACACTGGGTGAAACTGACTGTACAGTGGAGAGTATTCTGAGAAAGTGGAGAGCCATTCCCATAAAAATTGAAGATCTAGGGGAATTATATCATTTTATTTTTTTAAAAGTTTTAATTATTTTATGAAGATATTTTCATTTACAATTAAAATGTTAACTCAAAAGTCCACTATACCCTCCCCTACCCTGCTCCTCTACCCATCCACTCCCACTTCTTGGCCCTGGAATTCCCCTGTACTGGGGCATATAAAGTTTATAAGACCAAGGAGCCTCTCCTCCCAATAATGGCTGACTAGGCCATCTTCTGCTACATATGCAGCTAGAGACACAAGCTCTGGGAGTACTGGTTAGTTCATATTGTTGTTCCTCCTATAGGATTTCAGACCCCTTCGGCTCCTTGGATACTTTCTCTAGCTCCTCCATTGGGGGTCCTGTGTTCCATCCAAGAGATGACTGTGAGTATCCACTTCTGTATCTGCCAGGCACTGGCATAGCTTCACAAGAGACAGTTATATCAGGGTCCTTCAGCAAAATCTTGTTGGCATATGCAATATGCAATAGTGTCTGCATTTGGTGGCTGATTATGGGATGGATCTCTGGGTGGGGCAGTCTTTGGATGGTCCAATCTTTTGTCTCAGCTCCAAACTTTGTCTCTGTAACTCCTTCTATGGGAATTTTGTTCCCCATTCTAAGGAGGAATGAATTATCCACACTTTGGTCTTCCTTCTTCTCGATTTTTCTTGTGTTTTGCAAATTGTATCTTGTGTATTTTAAGTTTCTGGGCTAATATCCACTTATCAGTGAGTGCATATCAAGTAAATTCTTTTGTGATTAGGTTACCTCACTTGACGCAAAAGGCTGTGGATATTTTAGAAAATGCTAAGAGATCTGGAACAGTCCATTTTTAACGTTGAACACAGCTTTGTCTTCTGAAATCTGAAGGTCACTGTTCTTACCTGAGTTCAATATCTATCATCTACTTGGTGGCAAGCAGCTGTCTGTAACTACAGTTTGAAGAGATCTGGCATCCTTTTCTGGATTCTATAGGCACTATACATTTATTTGGTGCACAGATATATATGCAGACAAAAGACCCATACAGATCAAAAATCAAAATAATAAGCAAAAGTTATTTATCCATGTGTGTCTGTGTTTACCACCTAAGTTTTATCTATAGTGTCCAGAAGAGTTGAGACCCAGAGTCGAAAGCACTCGTGAGTCACTGGGTGAGTTCTGCGAATGGAAGATAAGTTGTTGGGAAATGCAACAGCTGCCCAGTCCCCAGATATCGCCTTCCTGTGTCATGGTGTAATCATATTTTGTTTTTGTCCATGGCAATTGGATCTCTTCAAGATGACACTACTTTGTAAGCTCTCTCAAGTCAGACTTTCTAGTCCCAGAGCTTTCCAATCTGGAACTCTGTTATCACTGTTCCTTGTGCAGCAATTGTTGGGCTCCTGAGGCCTAGGAGGTCCACAAAAGCTTCAGTGAGTAGAAGTCTATTAATCCTAGGTTAAATTTTACTATGACTTGTCAGCTTCTCCAGATCTTCTTGATTTTTATAATTATAAATTAATAAGGATATTAAGAATTAAAAAATAAAAAGAATGGTTAAAAAACAGTAGAGACAAATATCTTGGGTTTGGGAAGATGGGTACTTACAAAGTGCTTGCTGAGCAAGCATGGAGAGCCAAGTTCAACACCAAGACCCACATGCTTGCTGCATTTTGGGCCAGTTTACCACTCCTGGGAGAAATACCGGAGTGGAATAGTTTGCAAGAAGAAAAGACTAATTATGTTCATGGCTCTACATATTTTAATCAAAACGTATTCATATCCATGGATTTGGACCTTTGATAAGGCAAAAACATCAATATTAATGGAGTGGCAGCAAAGATATTAACTAAAGGTGGCTAGGAAGTAGATTGGGAAACAGAAAGGAGGCAGAGTCGAGACACCCTTCAAAGGCATTGCCACGTGAGCTGTGTCCTATCTGATCAACCTCATCTCTTCAAGATTTTAGGGCATTCCAAATTAGCACTATGAACCAGGAACCAAGTCCTTAGAGCTGGGACAGCATGGGGTGTTTCTGTGCAACAAGCACATAGTATTACCAGGATAAACATCAAGAAAATATTTCCCTTATTAGAAGTTTGAGACTTCAGTTTGGAGCTACTTCTATATAAACCAGAAACAAACAAACAAACAAACAAACAAACAAACAAAAAACTGCCTGGAAAGCTAAGTGAACATACATTACTGGTTTCATGATGTATTACTTCAAAAACTATGAAAAAAGAGGATTTTCCATGATTTAAAGATTATTTTTATTTAAATGCTACCAAAATTCTTGGCAGGATAGAAATACTCAAGAAAACACAATGAACTTCTGAAACAACCTTCTTGGCATTCTTTGTCTCTTTGTCTCTCTCTCTCTCTCTCTCTCTCTCTTTCTCTCTCTCTCTCCCCCCTTTCCTGTTTTTGGCTGTTTCAAACAGGGCCTCATGTAGATTGGCTTCAGATTTACTATTTAGCCAAGAATAGGCATGAATCAAAATAATTTTGTGGTTTAGTCTGAATATTTAAACTGTCAAATGTCTAAACCCAGCATCACATATTTAAGACAGATTCTGCTAAAAATTATACAAAAAAATAATGTAAGTTCATATGTAATGCTCATTGGAAAAAATATGCAAAGCAGCATTGACAAATGTCACAATAGATTTTATTGGCTCCATCAATTCCTAATACTGACAGAATGGCTTCTGTGATGTGTTTCCAGTTATGGGTAACAGTCACGATTTAATATAATTGATAAAATAACTCAACCATAAAAACGGGAGAGTTTAATTAAAAACATGATCATATAAGAGGAAGTTCATGCTCAATAAGCGAGAAATTAGGTACATAATTAAGAGATTAGGAGCAGCAAATAGCATTGAAAAAAAGAAAGATACTTCCAGATGACAGGGGAAAGAAGAAATATATTTGTGTCCATGATCTGAATACATCGTGGTATCCTCCATGCCTGAGAAAGATGTCCAAGCAGATATTTGTGGTGGAAGGAGATGAGCTGTGCTTTCACTGAGGCAAGATGAGATCTGAGTGCTGAATGCACAGATCTTTTAGCATTCTTCCTAAGTGTCATCTTATTTCTGGGAGTGAAGAGAAGAACTTTATTAAATTAGTGTGGCAGAAAGAAGATTCGAAAGGGAATCCTACAGAAGAAAAAGCACAGTGCAGGGATAGCCCCAGGAGGAGGAGAAGGAGAAGGAGAAGGAGAAGGAGAAGGAGAAGGAGAAGGAGAAGGAGAAGGAGAAGGAGAAGGAGAAGGAGAAGGAGAAGGAGAAGGAGAAGGAGAAGGAGAAGGAGAAGGAGAAGGAGAAGGCAGCAGAATTACAAATCTGAAACAAACCAGGGATATATCATGAGCCTTTGTCTACAAATCAAGGGAAGACATCATGACAAAATATGTTTTCTAATTGTTCATTATATATTATGCTTAATGAGATAGGCTTACACCATCTTTGTTTCTCTCTCTCTTTCTCTTTCTTTCCTTCTTTTATTCTTTCTTTCTTTCTTTCTTTCTTTATCTTTCTTTATTTCCTTTTTTCTTTCTTTTATTCTTTGTTCTTTTCTAAATTTGATGTCTTTATTACTCTTACACCAACTCCTTTGTGTCTTCATTTTTAAACAACACAGAAACAGTCACCCAGTCGAAAACATTACAGCAATGAGGGGACTCTGTTGCTGTTTTCCAAGACCTCCACCTTTGAGTATTGTAATAGTGAAAGTCACACAAGCCCCTTTGGAAACCGTAAGGCAACACTTGCCAGGATATACTTCACTTCCTGTTAAGGATATTTATATCAGCTGGCTTCCGGGTGGGAGCTGGATTCAGAATCTTAGTTTTATTAGGATCCTCACACTTACTAGAGTTGAACTTGTAGTCCACAGTACACAGGTCCTGACATTCCATCCATCTGTAGCATGTGTTTTGTTCATGAAAAGAAAAGGCTCCTAAGCTCCTCTTTTGCCCAAGCCTCACTGCTGACAGACCCATGATTATAAAAAATGCTCAACATCCTTAATCATCAGGGAAATGCAGATCAAAACAACCCTGAGATTCCACCTCACACCAGTAAGAATGGCTAAGATCAAAAATTCAGATAACAACAGTTGCTGGCGTGGATGTGGAGAAAGGGGAACACTCCTCCATTGTTGGTGGGAATGCAAGCTGGTTCAACCACTCTGGAAATCAGTCTGGCGATTCCTCAGAAAATTGGACATAGTACTACCGGAAGATCCTGCAATACCTCTACTGTGCATATATCCAGAAGATATTCCATCTGGTAACAAGGACACATGTTCCACTATGTTCATAGCAGCCTTATTCATAATAGCCAGAAACTGGAAAGAACCCAGATGTCCCTCAACAGCGGAATGGATACAAAAAATTTGGTATATTTACACAATGGAGTACTACTCAGCTATTAAAAACAATAAATATATGAAATTCCTAGGCAAATGGATGGATCTGGAGGCCATCATCCTGAGTGAAGTAACCCATTCACAAAAGAACTCACATAACATGTACTCACTGATATGTGGATATTAGCCCAGAAACCTAGAC
>LR749626.1:1879712-1911571 GCA_902729485.2 Mus minutoides | reverse complement strand
AGTGGAAGCTCACTGTCAGCTATTAGATGGAACACAGGGTTCCCAAGGAAGAAGGAGCTAGAGAAAGTACCCAAGGAGCTGAAGGGGTCTTCAACCCTATAGGTGGAAGAATAACCATGAACTAACAAGTACCCCCTGGGCTCGTGTCTCTAGCTGCATATATAGAAGAGGATGGCCTAGTTGGCCATCAGTGGGAAGAGAGGCCCCTTGGTTATACAGACTTTATATGCCCCAATACAGGGGAACGCCGGGGCCAGGGGGTGGGAGCGGATGGGTGGGGGAGCAGGGCCGGGAGGGGGGAGGGTATAGGGAACTTTCTGGATAACACTTGAAATGTAAATGAAGAAAATATCTAATAAAAGTTGAAAAAAAATGCAATGCAGGCAACCCTAGTTGCACTGAGCTAATGATTTCAGTGACTGTTTCTTACACAGAAGATGGCAAGTTGAAGCCATTTTCCCTATCTGCAGGCTGACTTCTATTTTCCTCCTACCTTATTTTCTGTGCTGTTCCCTTGGAAATTTGGATGAATTTATAATTTTCAGAAAAGGAAACACTGAAAAACAAAAAAGCAACAACAAATAGTTACTTTACTCAGCCTGCAAATAGATAAATTAAAATTTACTGACCACTCAGGCATACAAAACATTTCTCATATGAAAATACTTAATTTGACAAGCATAACATGGGCATTGTATAGGAATTTAGAGTTAATATTCGAGAAGTATTTTACCATGAGAACTCTGGAGTCTGCAATAGCACAAAACAGCAGTACCTGTTTGATTTCCAAATTCTGACAGATTTCAGAAGTCTGGATAAACTTGACACACTTTCTTCTTTTGCAAAGTAAAATATTTTCAGTGTGTAAAGGCAGAAAATGCTTTGCTAACAGGGATAATAATCCCCACGATACATGATTGTTTAGAGATTACTAAACAAATTTAAGGAATTTGGCTCTTAGGCAGTAAACATCATTTTCATCTTATAAAAGAAGAGGGAACACACAGTTTCCAAAACAGTATGTCACCCTAGGGAAGAAGTCTGGAAATGTCAATTATTGCTTAACATTCCAAAACAGATTAAAATAGATGTTAGAGTCTATGGTCCCATAAATTTACAGAAAAAACTCTAATGCTTTCTGATGATTTATGTGGATATTGGTTTAGATCTCTGGACAAAGGAATTAATGAACCATCACAGCCAAGTCATCTCTATCTAGCCTTTCTTGGTGTAAGAGAAGGAAATAACTTAAATCAGAAGTGTCTTGCTTCAACCATGTCTTCAAGGATGAAAGAGAACCAAGAAAAGGTAGGGTCTGCAGGATATTGGTCTGGCTGGGACTGAATGGGGGCAGTGGTGGAGTGGGGTGGCGTAGGGAGGAGGCCTTCTGAGGATCTTAGTGTTACAGCTTTTTTAGACAAAGGCATCCCTAATGGTCTCCAATGAAACAGTTCTCTATCTATCTATCTATCTATCTATCTATCTATCTATCTATCTATCTATCTTAAATATCTGAATATTTCTTACATTCAAGAAAACTGTATTCTCAGGTTGTATCTTTGTCATGTATACTTTCATACACATGTGTGTGCATGTGTGTGTGTGTGTGTGTGTGTGTGTGTGTGTGTATGTGTAAAACAATAATAATCAAAGAAAAAGAAGCTCTCAGTCTGAGAGTAGAGAGGCATGGAATGAATTGGAGAGAGAGAACTTGAGTGGAGCTACAGAGATTAAATAGCATAGGTAAAGTGATTTATTATATTTAAAAAATTTCAAATAATAATAATAACAAGAACAACAATAACAGCAAGCAGTAGCACAAAATTCATGTCTTTTTGAAAAAATAAAATGAGCAAAATAAACTAAAAGAAACCAAAAATGTCTAACAGAGATGATGGACCTAGTAGGCTCATATAAAAATTGAGTATGCAGCAGTAAATAAATAACTGTTCAGAAAAGGAGAGTGAATTTTAAATGGTCCACTTTTATCCAGGAAACACTGGGAAACAACTTTCTGTAATCCAAACCTCAGAAGGAACTAATTAAAACAGTTCAATTCTGGAAGGCTTTTGGACATTTCTATTTTCTGTACATACATTTTGTCTTTGTTTGCTTTCTACCACTAAGTCAATATTGACCCTAAAATTATTAATAGAGAACTTCTTTTACCTTCAATAGCACAGTTACTTTCCATTAAAATAAAATTTATGACTTTTATTTCAAATACTCAACTACTGGAATCTCTTCTAAAATCTTCAATTTAACATTCTTTTATCTTTTAGTTTATTTTATTTAGTTTTGATGAAAATATTTAGAACATTTTTCTTCTTTGCATCTATTGAAACAAGGGTTGGTGAAAGTATATGGAGGTCACTGCATACTCTTAAACACCATTTTGTCTCTGAGAGTGCCTTGAAAGCTCACCCACTGTTTTGCTAATTAGGTTCCTTCTCAGTGGATCTACTGCAATTCTTCAGGTGTGTATAGAAGTCCTTGACTTAAATACTCAAGAAAGTCAATAAGCAGGTGGCTTCTCCATTCACAGGGAAAGATGATTTTCTGCTTTTTATGAAGTCCTGAACATCTGGAAAGTGTATCTGCACTCTGGGCCCATAAATATCTCTTAGTAAAATATATTGTTCTTAAAGAAAAATCAAGCTTTTTAAGAACTGCGAATTGCTAAGGTGTTCAGCTTCATGCGGTGGACCCCCAGCATGTGAAGAGTAAAGAGGGGGCACAGGCTACAGCCTTAAGCTTTGGACAAGACTAGAGCTTTGAAACTTTTTGAAATTTAATTACATAAGAACTCAAGAATGAGAAATAAGTTATAGTGACTTGAGCATCATGTTTGCTTCTGAGTTTCTATAATAGAAAATTTTACTTTGCAAACTAATATGAGGCTTTCCTTGTTCAACATTCTCAGGTCTGTACTGTGCACTGAGATTTACCCAAACCCATTCTTTAGCCACATTTCCATTCACAGTAAAAGCATCACAGTGTGGTGTGAGGATACCCTTTCATATTTTTTTCCTCTTCATTTCTTAAGGGAATTTCAGTACATTTTGTACCTATAATCCTATTTTATTATAACCATCCTGACAGAAGTAAATATATTCTACAGTGATGCTTATACATCTCCCTTTGGCTATTATAATACTGAAATGATGTCTTAAGAAATTAGAATATTCCGAGGAGCCTCACAATCCAAAAGCTGGTGTGTTTGTCTCCTAATTGACTGTCAGATCACCTTAGAGGAGAGGCAATGATGGGTGGGACCTGGACTTCATCGAGATTGGAACTGCTTAGCTAGGTATATAACTTTCTGTTCTCTATTTAAGCCTAAATCTCCTGTTAGGATGATGAAGATCAGGTGGAGGTCACTGTATTTTGTCCCTCTTTTGAATATATCCACTTCAAGGTATCTCCTTTCCCCTTTTCATTATGAATTGTGTCTGTTGTGTACTGCTGAGGACACATGGTGAACCTGGAATGTTGAGGGATTTATAAGCCCAAGCACAGACCCTAAATCCAATAGTATTGCTATTTTCTTTTTAGATGATATAAAGTAAACCAACACGGTCAAGAATGTCACAAAAAGAAGCACACAGAACATCTTGACTGGCTCACAGGCCATGACCTATGACACAGAGCTGTTAATATTAAGCATGTTGCCTCTCAATATGGTAGCAAGCAGTTACTGTCACAGAGGCTAATCTGAGGAAACACACTATCAACACTGATGATCTGCTGGAAAACAAACACAAAGGACAGAGGAAAGGCCCACTCACTGCCCAGTTCTGTGGCTGGGTCAAAGATCTTTGTCAAGCAGTGAAGGGCCAAGTGTGTGATATAGGAACACGCCTAAGCCAATAATTACAACAAAACACTCTCATCACAAAGGGCTTAAGACAGTTTATTCCAGAGTCAAGTATGAACAGCCCGGCATGGGAACTTAGATTCAGGATGCCTTAAATAATATGCTGGATTGTGGTTGTAATTTCATGACATTTTTATAGTGAGAAAACAAGGAAATTTAAAAGATGACGCTCTTTTTTGAAGCATTGGTAGGACTTGAGACAGATGTATTGCTGCAAAGCAGGAAAACTCTGATGTACTCTTAGATGCTGTCTGATGAAATGCTTAGCCTTTGTGTTGGTAGAAACTTGGATTTTTCATTGTACATTCCTAAAGGATTTTTGCTGGATAATCACATAGATAGAGGATCACATTAAGAGGCAGGCAAGACAAGGAAATAGCCAGTCAATCAGTCTTGAGACATCAACACATACAAACACATACATGACATTTTTCTTTACTGGGTACTTCAGTTCTCAAATTATTTGATATTTTAAATGAAGTCATGAAGCAGAAATGATAAATGACAGTTTGGGAACCTAACTGAGCTATAGAGCTCTCTATTTTAAAATACTAGGATTGAGAAACATTTATGGGCTTTCTGGGTAAGTCTCAGTAAGATGTCTTCTAAGCAAATCTGCCTGAAATCCTAGAGCTTAGGAAGCCAGATGACTTTTTCTGACAGTTGTAGAAGATACTCAGTCACCCTTCCTTCACTATCCCCCAGTGACAGACATAAGCTATTGGGTCCTGTTCTGAAGCTAGGTTGAGATAAGACCCTGCATAAATTAGTCAGGAGCATGCCTGGCAAGATAATAGGGAAAATGTGGTCCACATCAGCTGAGTTCAATGAATGTGTACAAGGCTTGGAGGTACCAGAAGAATGTTAAAATTAGACGAAGGGTGCCTATGAGAGCCGAAAGTAACTATAATCCACTGACTTTCATGCATTTCTTTTTTAGATTCAGAATGTAAAAATTCTGGAGGAAAACATCCATAGGAAGAAGCAAAACTATTCATTGAGTGCTCTTAGCAGCATGGCCAACAATGGGGTAATCCATGTCTTATTGCAATGGCTGACTTTTAAGACATGAAGAGAACCTGGTGAGGTGGAGGACACCTTTGGGAGGACTATTAGTCTGACACCCTAAACTAAAGTAATGGAGAAATCAAAACCAAACCAAAAATTAAAAACAAGTAAATAAGAGCAAACAAACAAAACATTATGAGAAAGAAGAAAACACATAGGGGAATGAATACGTGTTATGGGCATAGAAAGCCACAGAAGCATATACATGACGGTGATTTGTAAATAGAATGCATTTCCCTCAGGTGCAGGGAAGCTGACAGAGCATTGCTGAAGCTAAATCAGAAAGAATCACCAGTGTAGAGTGTGACTCTCCACCACAGTCTATCAGTGACATTGGGAGAAAAGACATAAACTAAGGCTGCAAGCTAAGATCCAGTGGAATTAGGAGAACTCATTTTAATTGAAGATGTTGTGTATAACAGTGAGGACTGTAAAGACATCAGTGATACTGTGAGAAAGGCAGACAGGCCTGGGCTGTATAAGAATAAGAGCTGAGCTATGCCAGTGCCTGGCAAATACAGAAGTGGATGCTCACAGTCATCTATTGGATGGAACACAGGGTCCCCAATGGAGGAGCTAGAGAAAGTACCCAAGGGGCTGAAGGGGGTCTGCAACTCTATAGGAGGAACAACAATATGAAATAGCTAGTACTTCCAGAGCTCATGTCTTTAGCTGCATATGTAGCAGAAGATGGCCTAGTCAGCCATCATTGGGAAGTGAGGCCCTTGGTCTTGGGAAGATTATTCCCAGTACAGGGGAATGCCAGGGCCAGGAAGCAGGAGTGGGTGGGTTAGAGAGCAGGGCAGGGGGAGGGTATAGGGGACTTTCAGGATAGCATTTGAAATGTAAATGAAGAAAATATCTAATTAAAAAAATAACAAGAGGTGAACAGGAGCCTGGGAATAAACCTGTTAGTGGTGTTCCTCTGTGGTCTCACCCCTAGTCATTGCTTCAGTTCCTACAATGACAGATTCAGTTTCTTCAATGGTGAACTGTGGCCTGGAAGTGTAAGAAGTGTAAATCCCTTCCTTCCTTAATTAGTTTCAGTCATGACATTGGTTCATAGCAACAGAAAAGAAAGTATTACCAGAGAATGTTTTAGGATGTTGAAATGGGCAAGGGTTTTTGATAGATATCTAATTAAATATCTAAAAATAGATCATTCAATTACACTTAATGAAAAAATTGCATACCAAAATAGGTAATAAGTCAGACAAATATACAAGGTCCAGAAAGAAAAATGTTTGCCAACTTCATATTTGACACAAAGTTGCTTTTCAAGACATATAAGGAATTCATTCATATATATAAAAAAAATCCCAAGTTAAAATGAGCAATGCATCTTTGTAGATTTCTCAAATGATACCAGGTAATTGTTTAATAAATGCACATAACAATATTTAAGATAGTAAGTCAATCAAATTAAAACCAAAATGAGTCTGATATCAGTAAGAGTGGCTATCAGCAAACATACAAAAGATAACAGATAGAGGTTGGGTAGGGACTCAAAAAAGTAATTACATCATGTTGATGAAAACTTAAGTCAATGAAGACAGAAATCCATATGGAGTATCCTTAGAATTTGAGTTTAAAACATGCTTGTTTGGAAACATAACCTTTATTCAAAGCTTGACTTGCATTAGATTATGATTGCCACATATTTCATATTTTATTTCTGCATAAATTATTGGTTACATTTAGTTGTATGAACACACCATTTGAATTGACATGTTTACTGTATAGTTAATGTTTCCAATCAGAAATTTTAATTGGCATTTTCCTGCTAACTACTGATGCAGTGGCATTTTTATGTTATGAAGTTTCATTCAAATATTTTAATTTATACAGTTAGAATCTATGTTTTTTGTAATACATTTCATGAGTAGAGATATAAAGACGTAGACTAGAATTGTTTGGCATGCAAGGCCCCTTGCAAACATTTTTGTGAATATTTAATTATCCATTATACTGCTGACTTGGTTTCTTCTTATTGTTTTTTTAAATCACTTTATGTGCTGAAATTGAATATTTGGCATTTAGTCAGCTAATTATTTTTATATTACATTTTAGAAATATTTACTTTGAACAATTTCAAAAATATTTTCTTGTTTTCTTTTTTATGTCTTTACTTATATCATTTCTTCCTCTAAAAAGATTCAGTGATTTCCTGTGGATGGGTATTTATTTATTGCTGTTACTTTAAAACATAATACATAAAAATATGATTAATAAGCCAGGCAGTGGTATCACATGCCTTTAATCTCAGACATAGGGAGTTAAAGAGAACTGAATAGCTGAGTTTGAGGTCAGCTTGGTAAGCAGAAAGAGTTCCAGGACAGTCATAAGTACAGAGAGAAATGAAAATATTTATTGGAAAAAAAAATCCCAAAACATGTTTAGTACAATTTTATAATATGTATAATCACTATGAAGGTGCAGCTTACTTTTTTAATATTGTGTATATTTATGTGTATATGTGTATGTTGGTGTGTTTGTGTGTGTAGAAAAGTGAGGAGACAGATTCATGAAGTCAATGTTATATTTATACCTTTATATTAACTCTGGGGATTGAACTCAAGTCTCCTAGTTGGGTATCAAGTGTCTTTATCTGCTGAACCATCTCAATTTATCTATCTATCTATCTATCTATCTATCTATCTATCTATCTATCTATCTATCGAATATATTTGATGTTTGCTAAATGAGTTTTATCAGCACACGTTGATTACGAACATTAAGGGTTCTCAACATTCTTCAAAAATGCCTTATTGATCGAAAAAGCTAAAATTAGACCAACTCAATTTGAAGATGTTATGAATTGGATGTAAGACATGAACATATCCATTGTGAAATGATTACAGCAAACTGTAGGTGGTGGTACACTGTCAGGGTGAGCACTGGTATAGGAAATTAGATGCTACCATCAGTATTTCCCTTGGCACTGCTTGGAACATACTGCCAGTGACAGAAAAGATGAGCATGCATTCATCTTTCCACCCTATGAATATTGGCGGAAAGTGTCTGTCAGCATTTTACCATACAGTACACATTTAGTTTCAAAAGCAGCTAGCTTACAAATAGAAGGATCAACATTTTCCTAGTGTGAGCAGCAAGAGACTGAATAGGTCAGTGAGAGATTCCTAATAGCTTAAGGAAATCAGAGCAGCAAATGTGACACAGAGAGTTGTAAGGCTGGAGCTCTGACCTCAGCCCCTTCTCCACTGCTCCCATTGACACTGAGTTCTATTCTCCTGTCTCTATTTGAGGAGGTGTCTGTTTGCATGTGAATTTAACTCAATGTAACTTAACTTAGTGCTGAACTAAGAGTTCTCTTGTAAGCACTGTCTTTGTACATCTCAGCTCTAAGGTGAATCTGGTTCAAATGCCCAGGTGTTGGTAAGTTCTAATTAGTACTTCATTTATGATTTCTTCTCAAAATGCAATTGTAGGCTATAAGAAAATAGACAAAATATGATTCATGCATATCCATTGCTCCTTACATTCAGTACATGCATAATCCCTCCTTTTTTTCTGCGATTTTTTTGGGGAAATCCTTTATTGAGATTCATATAGTTTAAAACAAGACACCACAATGCAATCATATCTTTAATTGTCCAGAGTACAAACCCCTTTCTCCACAACTGGGAAAATTCACAGCTGTTTCTATCATTAGATGGAGCTGAGGAGGGCCAGTGAAGTCTGGTAGCTGCCACAGGGGTGGAAGCACAGGCTCAAAGCCTCCCGAGCAGCTCCATGACTTTAGGAACTGCCTGAGCTCAGTTTACCAATTTCCCAAGCTATTTCTTTGCTCTCCCACCCCTGTCTCTCTGATTCCCCACATCCCTGTCTTTCTCTTCATAGAGAATATAGCATGGCATAGGAAATTCGTTCAGATGAGTCTGTCGGTAAGTCATATTTTCACACCCCTGATTCTGTCTGGTTTGAACAATTTCCTTTTGCCTGTAATCCAGTCTCTGCTCGAAGACTTGATCTCGCCTCTACAATTGATTCTGCTTGCTTTGTGGTAAGTTATAACTGGAGAATTATTCTTCACAGAAGATATTAAGCAATAATTTACCAAAGTTGGTTGATAAATATTTCATCTCACTATCTGCAAGTGTGGAATGTCTGGAAGACACATAAAATATTTACTATTAAAATCAGCATCACTTATGCTTTGAATATGATTAAGGAGGTGATACAGATGATGATACATGAATATCAGAATGATAGCTGAACCTGACTGTCTTAGACAGGGTTTCTATTCCTGTACAAACATCATGACCAAGAAGCAAGTTGGGAAGGAAAGGGTTTATTTGGCTTACACTTCCACATTGCTGTTAATCACTGAAGGAAGTCAGGACTGGGACTCAAGCAGGTCAGAAAGCTGGAGCTGATGCAGAAGCCATGGGGGGATGTTCTTTACTGGCTTGCTTAGCCTGCTCTCTTATAGAACCCAAGACTGCCAGCCCAGAGATGATCCCACCTACAAGGGGCCCTTGATCACTAATTGAGAAAATGCCTCACAGCTATATCTCATGGAGGCATTTCCCCAACTGAAGCTCCTTTCTCTGTGATAACTCCAGCTCTGTCAAGTTGACACAAACCTAGTCAGTACACTGACCAATACAGATGCAGACACTCACAGCCAACCATTGGACTGAGCCCGAGGACCCCAACGGAAGAGTTAGGGGAAGAACTAGAGGAGCTGAAAGGGATTGCACTCCCATAGGAAGAACAGCAATATCAACATACCGGACCCCTCAGAACTCCCAAGAACTAAACCAGTAACCAAAGAGTATACATGGGCTGGTCCATGGTACCATTACATTTGTAGCGGAGGACAGCATTATCTGGCATCAGTAGGAGGGACGGGCACTTTTGAAGGCTTGTTGCCCTAGTGAAGGGGGATGTTAGATGGGTAAGGCAGGAGTGGGTAGGTGGATGGGAAGCACGCTCTTAGAGGCAAATGGGAGAGGATGTGGAATGGGGTGTTCAGAGGGGATGCCAGGAAGGAGGACAACATTCAAAATGTAAATAAAAAAGGAAGAATGATAGCCTAAACTCTGGATGGTGCTGATGGAGAAGAATCACTGGGAACAATGTGAGACTATCAGGTCCAGTGAATTCAGACTCTGTGTTCGTTAGTTCTTTTCATTGCTAATACACAGCATTCGTAGTGTTTGAGCTTATAGTTTGGATCCTGCACAAGCATGATTGTTTTAACTAGATTCAGATAATGAGAGAGCAGAAGGACTGAAAATAGGAAAGAAGCTGGTCCACATTTTCCTTGCCAAGAAACATTGCACCAAATTGTCAGAAAGTATTCACTAGTGCTGAACATGTATCATCTTTGTGTTTCAGAACAGTATTTTAAAATACAGAAAATTATTCTTGGAAAAAAAAAGAATCTGTTGTCTAACACAAGAATATTTAAAATATTTTAGCCAAAATATTTTAAAATATGCACAAAAACATACATATAGCAGCTACATTCTAACTTTGAGACTTCAAGAAATGTTTTAATTGCTTGGCAGTGGCCCTGCTCTTGGCAGGTTTGAGAACAGAATGCTTTAAAAGCTGAGTATTTTGGAAGGACTCCCCTTCTTCCGCACTGGCTGTGCAAATGTCCATTGCAATCTGTTATCGAGACCTGTTCCAGTAAAAAAATACTATAATTGGAATGCATCATTGACCTCCTCAAAGAGACCTTCATGGTGAATTCATTCTGGCAATATACCTTACTAACCCCAGTAAGCACCCAGAACCTGCTGCTCACGGCTTATGTGTCTCCTTCATCTGTTATGAAATGCTTTTCTCGACTCTGTCTGGAAGTAGCTCTGTGAACTTCCCACTGCTAAGATGATTTCAGCAGCACTCTGCTTGTTTTAATGTCTTGTCTGGGTTCTCTAATCTTTTCCACTTGAACAAAAGTCTACCTGGTGGTATGTAAGAACATTGCATGGCACAATACAGCCGCCTTCTCCTAAGAGGGCTATCATACATTACTCCTTGACAGGTATTGTGCTTGCGTTTTCCCTATCTTTTTTGGATGTTAAAACCATCACCTGCTACATCACCCTGAGCATCGACATTATATGGTAATTTTATTCCCTAATATTAGTTATGTTCTTTTTACCCACCACCAACCCCAAACTCCCTGACTATATGTGACAACTTACTTAACATCTGCAATCTGAATAAAATTCTAATGTCTTTCCCATTAATTTAGAAAAAAATATCTACGCCTACCATTAGTCTCTATTTAAAGTTTATAACCATATGGACTCATAATAGGGCAGGACTCATATTATTATTATTAATCTTATGACTTCAATCCTCCAATCATTGCATTTAGATGTATTTGAGATTTCAAACACACACAGAGTAAAGCTGAAAAATTAGAAAAGAATTTCTGCAAAGTTCTAATGCTAAACATACAAATGTATCTTCTAAGTTCCCTAAAATTGAGTTTTATCTTGAATTTGAATTAATATTCGTAAGGAGATAATCAGAACCAGTTTTCACTGGATTCTGCCAACTGTAGCTTCCCTTTTATTAAAACCTCTACAGTGACAGTTATTAGGCAGTGTACTCTCTCATTAATTTTCCTGTCTACTTATATATTACCATCAATGTATACTAATATTTGAATTTTTATTACATTTCTATTTATTTTTTCTCATAGTCATTTTTTCCTAATACTTGACTTAAACCTGGGGCCCTATGTAAGCAAGCCACTGCTCCACATTGAGTTATATCACCAACTCTCTTCAAACTCTCTGAGGAGTACCAAAAGAATGCCCAGGCTGGCCTTCAACCTAGGTTAGTCCATCTGGCTTATGCAACTGACTCTATAAGCTAAGCTAGACTTGACCTTTGAGTCTTTCTGCCTTAAACTACCAACTAGCTGAGATAATTGATCCCCATCATCAAGTGCAGACTATTAATAAAGAAAATATTTTCAAATTTATTACTTGAATCCACTTATCTACCTAAAATGGTCTTTCTATAATTTTATTTTTTGTTGGTATTAATTATTTTCATATGCATATATGTGCAATATGTATGTGCTTATGCAGTAATACCATACCTAAAGTATAGAAGTCACAGGAAAACTTTGAGGAGTCATGTTTTTTCTTCCACTATAAATTTTAGAGTTGAAACTTAGGTCATCAGGCTTGCACAGGCAATCTCTGCTCCCTTTTTATAAAACTTCTTAGGCAAATCCTCCCAATACAGAATCTCCATATCTCTGATCCATTTGTCCTAGAACCCTTTCAACTTAATGAAAGATACCTAAGTGAAGACCTACTGTGCTCAACAAAAAATGGCAGAACCTCCACCCCTTCTCTCCATTTGCTCTGTATTACACATCCATCTTCTATGAAAGTCTCACTATTTCCTCCAAATCTTTTCTAACTCAGATTTTGTTTAAGATTTTTAACAGACTATGATTTTAAAATACCACTCACCTAACTCTTACTCAAATGACTATTGTGACTGTGTTTTGTTTTGTGTTTTTTGTTTTGTATTTTGTTTTTTGTTTTTGTTTTTCAAGACAGGGTCTCTCTGTGTAGCCCTAGTATTTGACTTACTAGTATTTGACTTACCTAGTATTTGACCTGGAACTCACTCTGTAGACCAGGCTGGCTTCAAACTCAAAAATCTGCCTGCCTCTGCCTCCCAAGTGCTGGGATTAAAGGCGTGCGCCACCACGCCCAGCTTGTGATTGTTTTTGCACTGCTAAATAATGCCATTCTCAAAATACTTCAAAACTTACTCATTTCAAACACAATAAAATTTAACTTCCTCACATCTACACCAATTTTTCATTGCACCATTCTCAAAAGACAGAGCAGCTAAGCACCATAGGCCCCTGTCTGCAAAGAACTGCTCTCATTTTATTATTCATTTTCCTGCTAGCCTTGCTGCGTGCGCATATCTGTTTGTGTATATTTATTTTAAAAGCACACTAATAAGAATATGCTTGTGTTAGGAAAATGACTCTGTCTAGTGTTCATTGGAGATATGGTTAGACCAATTCCCTGGAATTTCTGGAGATTTGAAAATTAAAGATGCTGTGGATGCGGAGCACAAGGGCATTAAAAGTTCTTTGTTATTTGCATGTGGCTTTGTTAGAGACCGGAGATACCTAACCCTAGCTGGTATTAGTGGGTGAATTGAGAAGTGGGTGACAGCTATGAGGTCCATGTGATTATACATCTAATGAGAGGGTTATAGACCAGCATCTGTGTAGTATGAACTTCCCCTCTGCCAAGGAGCTAGTGTCTGCCATGTCTTTGTAGATTGTTGTTAGAATTTATTCCTTGATGTAATAAAAATCACATACACTGCCTCTTTATAAGGCCCCAACTACAAACTAAAGTATATTGTCACCAAAGTTCACTCAGGGGAACCAAGGGGTTTGTTAGGCTTACTTACAGAGTATGGGTGAGTGGTTATGAGCAGGTGTGTGGGTGACCCTAAAGCAACCACAGGGCAGACCATCACCCTCCATGGAAGATATACCACTCATAGCTTCATTGATAGAACTTCACTAAATGAAAAAAAATTCTGAGTAAGTTTTTTATTGTTTCATCTTAAATTAGTTATGTAAGACATTTATTACCAAAGTAAGATTCACCATAAATATATATTATTTGCTTAAAACAAAGATAACTATAATTATAACAATAATGGATGCACAATAAAATGTACATATTTTCATTAAGTTAGTACTTGTACAATATATGAATCATGGAGAAAAGTAGTCATATGAGAATCTCACTCTTCCATTTTAAAGTTATCTTTTGTACTACATAGATCTTTAAAAACTATTCTGGAAGAGACCTGCAGAATAAAGAAGACATAGATAAAAGTGATACTTGTTAAGCAGCCCTTATTGTCATGCCTTATTTCAGCAAGAATTTACAAAATTACATGATAAATCTGCAAACATCATCTAAGCTTAATTTAATAAATGTTGAGAGAGTTAGAAGTATTAGGCTTCTTTCTTTCTTTCTTTCTTTCTTTCTTTCTTTCTTTCTTTCTTCCTTCCTTCCTTCCTTCCTTCCTTCCTTCCTTTCTTTCTTTCTTTCTTTCTTTCCTTCTTTCTTTCTTTCGATATTTTCTTTATTTACATTTCAAATGCTATCCCGAAAGTAAATACCCTCCCCCCACCCTACTCCCCTACCCACCCACTCCCAATTCTTGACCCTGGAGTTTCCCTGTACTGGGGCATATAAAGTTTGCAAGATCAAGGGGCCTCTCTTCCCAATGATGGCCAACTAGGCCATCTTCTGCTACATATGCAGCTAGAGACACGAGCTCTGGGGTACTGATTAGTTCATATTGTTGTTCCACCTATAGGGTTGCAGACCCCTTCAGCCCCTTGGGTACTTTCTATAGCTCCTCCACTGGGGGCCCTGTGTTCCATCCTATGTGAGTATACACTTCTATATTTGCCAGGCATTGGCATAGCCTCTCTCGAGATAGCTATACCAGGGTCCTTTCAGCAAAATCTTGCTGGCAAATGCAATAGTGTCTGCGTTTGGTGGCTGATTATGGGATGGAACCCCAGGTGGTGTAGTCTCTGGATGGTCTATCCTTTTGTCTTAGCTCCAAACTTTGTCTCTATAACTCGTTCCATGGGTGTTTTGTTCCCTATTCTAAGGAGGAATGAAGCATCCACACTTTGGTCTTTGTTCTTCTTGATTTTCTTGTGTTTTGCAAATTGTATCTTGGGTATTCTAAGTTTCTGGGCTAATATCCACTTATCAGTGAGTGCATATCAAGTGACTTCTTTTGTAATTGGGTTACCTCACTAAGTATGATATCCTCCAGATACATCCATTTGTCCAAGAATTTAATAAATTCATTGTTTTTAATAGCTGAGTAGTACTCCATTGTGTAACTGTACCACATTTTCTATATCCATTCCTCTGTTGAGGGACATCTGGGTTCTTTACAGCTTCTGGCTATTATAAATAAGGCTGCTATGAACATAGTGGAGCATGTGTCCGTATTACCAATTGGAACATCTTCTGGGAATATGCCCAGGAGAGGTATTGCTGGATCTTCCGGTAGTACCATGTCCAATTTTCTGAGGAACCGCCAGAGTGATTTCCAGAGTGGTTGTACCAACTTACAATCCCACCAACAATGGAGGAGTGTTCCTCTTTCTTCCCATCCTCACCAGCATCTGCTGTCACCTGAATTCTTTCTTTAGGTCAAACACCTAACCAAGAGGTTGGAGCCAATTTCCTTAAACACGGAATGCATACTCTGCTGTAGAGCAGTGTTCTGTTTCATGTTTGCTCCCAGGTAACGTTGATAACGTTGTACAGAACATTATATATTGCATTTTCTCGGCTCTGTTAATAACCAGCTAAGCTTTGTTGTTTTTTCTTTACTTGGTCAGTCATTGTTTGTTTCTCTTCATTAAATTTACCCCGTGTTGTTTAACACAGAAGCAAACATCTTTTGCATTGTATGTGAAGTTCATGCCAGTCAGCAGAAATCAGTTAGGTCTTCTTTGAAAGTATTGTATCTACATTATCAATTACGAAATTAGTTTTGAAGCTGGCCAATATCTTTTAAAGGCAGGGCCTAATTCTCTTCATGTGATGCTTCATTAAAGACAAGATCTTCACTGGTAAGATCTCTTACACTTCCTTGTAAGTTTTAGCCTCCAACTTCTGTCTTTCCCTCATGTATATTCTTGCTAATTAGACTCAAAACTAGCTCACAGTCCAGTCAACACTAAAATGAAACATAACGTTATGAAATGCTCTAAAATTCTATATTGATTGGTTTCTCTAAAACTATGTGCTTATGCTATGTAACTAAGCTGTTACTATGCAACAAAGGTTGGCCTTGGATTTAGAAAAATCCACATCACTCAGCCTTTAAATGCTGGGCTCACAGGTGTGTGTTGTTATATCTGACTCCAAGATATTTTTATATAAAATGCAGAAATCCCATATCATGAAAGCTTGTTTCATTGGTAAAATTATTAAATTATAATAGTATTCATGAACAATAGGAGAAATAAAAACTTATGGAGTGTTTGCATGTAAGTCTAATATTAAAATTTTACCAACATATTTCATTACATATATGAAATACCTTGGTCCCATGCCTTCAATCCTGCAGTGATTTTTAAGCATTTTCTCGGAGGTTCAGGAAAATTCACTTTTAAAGAATTCTTTAAATTGAAAATTTTTATGGATCTGTTACAACGTGAGCTTCCATTTTAAGTGATGATATTTTCCCTGCATGAGTGAAGTTCTGTTATTATATAGCTTTTCCGAGCTCTTTGTGATCACACTGATCTGCACTTACAGGATCTGGGGAAAAGTATCTCTTTAGGAGACACTTAATTCCTGCTGATAGTCAGTAGTCCAAAACACTGTGATAGAACACTTTTATTGATTCTTTAAAGTCACATAGCAAAAGGAAATGGGAATTTTCCATGTAGCTATCCAAGTTTGTAGTCAAATTTTGCATATCCTGCTCAGTACTCCAACATCAATTTATTATCTTGACCATTCTCACACTTACCATTCGAGAAGTGGGTCAACAATACCAACATGCAGATAAAACTATAGGTAGCAGAAATAAAGTTCTGGCATGGTAGCCACTGAGAATCACATATTACTTTAATTATCTTAAATAATATCAACATTCATTTAAACTTATAACTTATGTGGTACCTTAAATTCCCTGAACTTTGACTTTCTGAATATTTTATGACAGTAATATGTGCCTTCCCATGCTGAGTTATGATAATAACCACAAGTACTTTCTAAAAATCCAATTATATATTCATGTAAGTAGAATTCATTATTAATTGAAAATTAGATATTGGTTGTGATAGATTTCTCAGAGTTCGAAAGTGCAGTCACAAAAAATCATGGTTTTATGTCAAACCAATCAAGTTTTGAAAACAAATTCTAAATAGTTACATTTGATAGTCAGTTACATTTGATAGTCAATAACTCTCTGAACAAATGGGTGATGACTATGCCCCCTGCTGGTCTGTTTGCTTCATTCCTCAGCTGAGCGAGTCACCTAAAGAACAGATCTGTAGCTGCAGTTAAAAAATGTTCTCCATGTATAGGTGCAGAGACAAAGTTTGGAGCTAAATGAAAGTATGGACCATCCAGAGAGTGCCCCACCTGGGTGGTCCATCACATAATCAGCCACCAAATGCAGTCACTACTGCATACACCAGCAGGATATTGCTGAAAGGACCCTGATATAGCTGTCTCCTGAGAGGCTTTGATAGTCCCTGACAAATGTAGAAGTGGATGGTCACAATCATCTAGAGGGCAGAACACAGGGTCCCCAATGGAGGAGCTAGAGAGAGTACCCAAGAGCTGTAAGGGTCTGCAACCCTATAGATGGAACAACAATATGAACTAATCAGAACCCCCAGAGCTTGTGTCTCTAGCTGCATATGTATTAGAAGATGGCCTAGATGGCCATTATTCGGGAAGAAAAGCCCTTGGTATAGCAATGTTTATATGCCCCAGTACAGGGGAATGCCAGGGCCAAGTAATGGGAGTGGGTGGGTAGGGGAGTAGGGCAGGGGAGGGCATAGGGGACTTTTGGGATAGCACTTGAAATGTAAATGAAGAAATTCTCTAATAAAAAAAAGAAAGGATTTTTTAACAAAAAAATAAACTTTACAATAAATGTAGTTTATAAATATAAATAAAATTTACAGTAAGAAAAAAAAATGTTCTTCATACACTCTCTACTACATCTTCATTCAGCCTAATAGATATTTACTCAGATATATATTTGACTTATTGCTGTTATCTTATTTTAGCAGCCAGAGTGCAGTGAATTTTTTTATCCATTATTAATCTCCAATAAAAGCCTGAGTAGCCCATTGATATTCACTAGGTGAGTAGGTAAAAAGAAAACGATGGGCTTCCTGCGTGCCCACAGTTGTCCCACTCAATATAGGCGTCTATCCAGTGCAGTTCATTCAATAAGAACACAAGGAGAGAGGATGATAGTGCTTGCTCAACTTGATGAGGATAATGAGGACTGGGTCAGTGTCATTTTCTTGTTTTCTGTCTCTATAGCTGACAAAGTAAGAGTTGGGAGGAATGAGGGACAGTGAGAGTACATGAGGGCAGTGTCACAGTAGAATCTGAACTTGCATTTAGCAGAAATTGTCTCACTTGATACAACATGGCATCAGGATGTCTCATCTTATAAACACCCTGAAGATGAAGCACTATGATTCACCCTATGGCCTGAGAACCATAGCAGTCTGTATTTTCTGTATTATACTTAAAAATTACAGTGCCTTAACCTAACTTTTCTGAATGAGAAAGGGTGAGGATCTGGAGAGATGTCTCCATGGCTACCAGCACTTTTGCACAGGACCAGATTGTGGTTCCTAGAACACACGTGAGGTGTCCATAGCTATGTATGACTCTCTCTTCAGGTGGTCTAATGCCTTCTTCTGGCCTCTGTGGCTACTGCCACAAATACAAACACCTCCTACATAAACACTGAGAAATACACAGAGAGAGAGACAGAGAGAGAGAGAGACAGAGAGAGAGAGAAACAGAAAGAGTCAGAGACAGAGACAGCGACAGAGATAGAGGTATTACAGATCCTATTATATGTCAGCAATGTATAAAATGTGCAAATGTCATCACAGCTCATTAATTTCCACTCAGGGCTAGAGGAAAGTTTTCAGGTTTCAAATCTTCAATCATCCTCAATGGAATGACTAAATGGAAATTCCATTAAAAGATACTGATAACCTCAGCTAGGAGCTCCTATTTACCTCTCTGCCCTCTTACTCTGCCCCATCTTATTCACTATTATCTGACTATCTTTCATATATATATTTCTATATTCTAAACAACATAAATATGTAAAAAAAAAAAAAAAACTTCCCAGAAAAGAAATTTCCAGGACGAGATGAACTTACTGAGGAAGTAATTTTGACACAAATTGTTCTAGAAATTGAAAGCTTTGAATAATTTTGAGGCTAAATTTATTTTAAATGTCTAAACCATAGAAAATATCACAATAAAGAAAAATAATAGACATATACCATATCTGAACATAGGCACAAAACTACAAAAATTGCTAGAATGAGAACTTCAGGCATATATAAAATGAATTATGCATTACAAAGAACTTAAACGTTATCCCTAGAACTCTATCCTGAGGCAGCATAACCAATTTTATGCCTTTAAAGTTTTTTAAGAAAATTCTTAGTCCTAGGTGTAAGACTGGTGCTTTCAAAATTGTATGTTTGTAGTACAAAATATTGAAGTTAGAAATAATGTGCTGAACCTATGAAATTTATGATACTGAAAGAATCTTTCATTCAGTTCAACATATTAATAATTTTTTTAGATTAGTGAATGTGTAAAGGTGTATCGTTAGAGTATATGGTAAATAGCATCTCTTTACAGTACAGTATTGCATGTGCATAGTGAACGCTGACCTGTGTGTTATTGGTCTTGGTCAATATTACTGTTTAGATCAGTTTCCTTCCATTTCTATAATGTGTGTTGCCTCTGGAACTTGATATCTTTTATCTTGACCTTAAAAGACAAATAAAAGGGTCTTCCACCTTCTCCCTGATGTGCTTCCTAGCTGGCCACTTTGCAGCAAGTACACGAGTCATGAAATGAAGCAGCTTGTCACTCTCTTTCCTTCTCTTCCCTGATTTCTTGGAAGATTTTGCTTAAAATGACACTGTCTGCTGACTCTCATAGGGATAAACATCCAGGGCTAAGTGTTATGTGCAGCGCAGCATGATGATGAAGATTCTACTTCCAATCATTTGGAGAGGAGAGGAAAAGTGGGCTAGTAACCAAATAATTCCATACAAAACTGTAAAACGATAACAATAACAGTATTATAAGAAAATGTTTCTTTTTTTTCCAAATATTTTATTAGATATTTTCTTAATTTACATTTCAAATGCTGTCCCAAAAGTTCCCTCCCCCCCCCCGCCCTGCTCCCCTGCCCACCCACTCCCACTTCTTGGCTCTGGTGTTCCCTTGTATTGGGGCATATAAAGATTGCAATACCAAGGGGCCTCTCCTCCCAATGATGGCCGACTAGGCCATCTTCTGCTACATATGGAGCTAGAGACACGAGTTCTGGGGGTTCTGGTTAGTTCATATTGTTGTTCCTTGTATAGGGTTGCAGACCCCTTCAGCTCCTGGGGTTCTATCTCTAGCTTCTCCATTGTGGGCCCTGTGTTCCATCATATAGATGACTGTGAGCATCCACTTCTGTACGAGACAGCTATATCAGGGTCCTTTCAGTAAACACTTGCTGTCCTATGCAATAGTGTCTGAGTTTACTGACTGATTATGGGATGGATCCCCCGGTGGGGTAATCTCTGTATGGTCCATCCTTTCATCTTAGCTCTAAACTTTGTCTCTGTAACTCCTTTCATGGGTAGATCAATGGTATATTGTAGGCCGCTAAGGCAAGGAAGGAGTTTAAGTGTACAGGCGTTTAAGTGTGTAAAGATTAGGTGGAAAATTTAAGAAGTTTTCATGCCTTTTTCAGGGCAGAGAAGTCTAATGAGTTCACATCAAAGCCATCCACTTGTCTTACGGTTTTTCTCTTCCTGGTTCATGGCAGGTTACCATGGCTGGAAAAGCTAATGCAGTATTTGCCCCTTTAGATTCACATGTTTATAAAGTATAAGAGTATATGAAGGTATGTTATTTAGGGACATATGAATTGGATATAATATCATTTAAAGGCACATGTTATGTGGAGTAAGAAAATCACAGTTCATATTCATTCTGGGGCTTTATGTTCAGATTCTATTAACATTTTTGGAAGTTTGTGGGAAGAACCCCCACTCTGACTTGTGCTGTAGTTGAAACTAAAATTATGTGATTTCTCTTTCTGTCTCTGTTTCTCTGTCTCTGTCTTTCTGTGTGTCTCTGTCTCTCTCCCCCTCCCCTTCACTCTTTCTCATCTTCTCCTCCCACCATGGTGTGTGTGTATGTGTATTCACAGTGAGAGTGTGTGTGTGCTTGTGCAAGTGTGTTCTTATAAAAGTGAAATTCTATGTAACAAATTAAACAATGTCAAAAGAATAAATTGATTAAATTTTGTTTCTTTTTGTTTGTTTCTTTTTCTTCCCTTCAAGATAGGGTTTCTTTGTGTAGGTTTGATGACCTAGAACTTGCTCTGTAAACCATGATGGTCTTGAACTGAGGAGAAATCCACCTGCTCCCACTGAATGCTAGGCTTAAAAGTGTATACCACCTCCACCCCCAATTTGATTAACCTTAATAACTATTGCAAGTACTGGTTTAGTAACTACTACTACTAATTAGGAAGTTGTATGGCATTCTCCTTTCAATATGTCTTTTCTTTTTAAAAAATATTTTGTATTAGATATTTTCTTCATTTACATTTTAAATGTTATCCTCTTTCCTAGTTTACTCTCCAAAAAAATCCCCTATCGCCTCCCACCTCCCCCTGCCTCCTTAGTACAGGTATAAGATGAATACTTTCTCTTCACTTCATCTAAGATGTAGGTCCCAGATAATCCAGTTTTTAGATCTTGGTATTGTTATACCAAAGATAACTTGATGTTTTGATATGTTAAAATTACTTATTTCTTTATTCTTTGTTTGTTTTGAGACCGTGTCTTACCATGTAGCCCTAGCTTGACTGGAGCTCAGTAGGTAAAGCAGGTTGATTATAGATTCACTGAAATCTACTTGCCTCTTCCCCCTGAAAACTGATTAAAGGCATTCTCTTCTGTATCTGGTTAAACATATGAATTTACTTAATTTTACATGTAAGTAAATGCTCTTGTGTATATGTATGTGTACCATGTATGTGTATGAGACAGAGGAGGTCAGAAGAGGGCATTAGGTGCTCTGAAATTGGATTTACACATAGCCATCATGTGCCTGCTAGGAATCAAATGTAGGTGTTCTGTGAGAGCAAGTGTTCATAACTACTCACACATCCCCCTAATCCTCTATTTTGATATTTCATAATTCATTATGAATTTATACATGAACACAATGTGTTTGGATAAAATTCAGCCCCCATATCCTCTTCTATATTTTTCCTACTGCTCATCAGTTTTCCTTTTCTGTTTCATGTGCTCTTCCTTGTAAATTAGTCATGCCTACCAGAGCTGCCAATTGGTGCCGGGGCGGGGGGTAGGATGATTGCCTGGAACATGTGCCACCTATTGGGACTTTTTATCATTTAATAATCTGTAGTTGAATGGTAAGTATATGGATCCCTTTGTTGTTTGGAACACCAATATATAAAAGAAAAAGTTAAAAAAAATCCCCAAACATGTTATTAGGGGTTCAATAAATGGTTGTGATATAATTCATAGATTTAGGATATAAGTGCATGATATTCTTACTTGCTACTACCTCATTGCTTTGTCTGAATTGATTGGAAAAAAATGGGAAGTTATTAAACCCAGCAATGGTGACATGATTTAATTTGTAATTGCTAAGTTATGTTTAGTCCTGTAGTCCGCTCCAATTACTTTATAGTATACTTCTGGCAAAAGGTCTGTAGAGAGAAATAAGAGTATATTTTCATTTCATAAATTTCTTCTTATTTTATTACAATGCTGACCAATGGACCTGTCCTATAGTCTTTGCCCATACTGCATTGATTTCTTATTTCTTTTTTTTCCAATTTTTTATTAGATATTTTCTTAATTTACATTTCAAATGCTATTACGAAAGCCCCCTCCCCCCTCCCTGCTCCTCTGCCCACCCTCTCCCACTTCTTGGCCCTAGCGTTCCCCTGTATTGGGGCATATAAAGATTGCAGTACCAAGGGGCCTCTCTTCCCAATGATGGCCGACTAGGCCATCTTCTGCTACATATGGAGCTAGAGACATGAGTTCTGGGGGTTCTGGTTAGTTCATATTGTTGTTCCTCTTCTAGGGTTGCAGACTCCTTCAGCTCCTGGGGTTCCATCTCTAGCTTCTCCATTGTGGGCCTTGTGTTTCATCTTATAGATGATTATGAGCATACACTTCTGTACAATCAAGCTGAAGAACAAGATTATTCCTTGAATGGTTTCAGAGTATTTATATATTTTTATGTTTATTTACATATATATGCATTTGTCTGTGGTTGAGTGTGTACATGTGAGTGCAATGATCATGTATGCAAGAATAAAACATCTGTTCCCGTGGAGAAAGAGTTGCAGGCTGTTGTGATACTCTTGTGGGTTCTGGAAGCAGAACTCTGTCCTTTGCAAGAATACCAAGTCACTCTAAAGCCCATGTCTCATTTCTACTGGAATTGATTTCAATTTTCTGGCTGACAATTCTGTTCACCCACTTTATAGCTGTAAGTAACTTTCAATTATTTCTACTATTATGAATACATTCATGGCATTTGTCTGAATAGTAATTTCTGGAATAGATTTGTGGGGTCAAAATGGTTGTTCTGTTTCCTATTTGGAAGCTACTCTCACATGCTGTCTAAAATGGTTCAGTGCTACTCAACTTTGTGTGTTTCCCTCTCTTTTACATGCTAGCAGAGACAACAGCTAGATTTGGTTTTTCTGTCAGATTGATGGTGAAACACTGGTCTTGGGACATGTTTTATTAAATATGCTTTCCTGTACTTGATAATTGACACTGAGGTCCCTGTTCAGAGATTTGCCTTTGTAGAGGATTCTCAAGTAGAATATCATTAAAAAGAAGTTTGGCAAATTACAGTGTAAGAGTAGCTTTGGATGATACTACAGGGAACTCATGAACCTGACCATTGTTCCCTTAATGACTATTACAAGCAAATGAGCTAAACAATGTGTTCTTCTCTAAAAAGTCTAGTACAATATGACATGCATAAGAAGGCATCTTCACTGTTCTGCTCTACAGTGGAGACTGGATCATTTAAATTCAAGAGATCACAGGAAGGCCACAAGGTTACTGGGCAAATGAGGACTTTCTCTTCTCCTTCCTTCCTTGCTTCCTTGCTTCTGTCCTTCCTCTCTTCCCTTTCTTTCATCCTACTGTTGTTTAATTGAATTATAAGCACATTTTTTCCTTCTTCCATTTCCTCCCTCTAACTCAGCCCATGAACTGCTCCCTTACTCCCTCACTCCCTCTGATGTTATAAAGAAAACCCTTCTTTCAGCATTCATCTGGGAATAGATTCTAGTTTTTAGCAGATAAACTGAGCTCTAAGAGTTTTCTGTATATTGTAAAAAGTTTTTTTTTTTTTTTTAATAGCCATAGTGTTAGCCTGGGCTGTGTTGATGATGAGTGCCTTGTTTTGCACATGTAATGTCTTGGGCTAAAAGGTACCATTTTTGTCAGGTAAGTTTATATGAACGTGGGTTGATTGTTTCTTTATTCTGACAAGATTTTCTTTGGTAGAAGGGGAGGCTGTAGTCTGAATCATGTAATCAAGAAGGACTAATAGGTGTGACTGTCACCTCCTGAGTTGGCAGGAATGAATGTACTCCTCACTGATAAGCATCTACCATGCATTTTTAAATACCATGTATGGTGATGTGGAGCAAGCTTCTGTGTGCCTTTTAAGAAGGGCTTCCTGGATAATGGTGCCTGGTTTGACCTGTGTCTTTCTAGAGTCCTCCTGTTAATATGTGTCATCCAGTTACTACTGATACTGGATCAAAGACATCTACAAACACTCTGTCATCATCTAGACTGTCAACAATCTGAAAGAGATATTTGACACAGACTCTAAATAAGAAACCTGGTTGCTGTAAATATTTTACCTAATTCTGAAGCTTATCAAATAACATGCAATCACACTATTCAGTTATTGTGACTTCATTTCTTTCTTGGACTTAATGGTCCTGAACTATGAAAGAAAGTTAGCTAAGTATGCATGAGTGAGCTAGAATTCTTTCATGACTTCTGACTCATTTTCCTGGTTGAGCTCTTGCTCTGACTTTCCTCAGTGATGGACAATAAACCAATAAGCCAAAATAAAACTTTTCATCTCCTAAGACGTCTTTCTATACTGTTTTGTCATAACAGCAGAGAAGAAATTGAAATAATAGTTTATCTACTTGTGTCTCAAAGATGGTTTCATCTGGGAACACATAATACATAGTCCCTTTACATACTCACACTCTAATAACAGAGGAGTGCAGTATAGAACACCATAAAATACAGGAAATTATTGTTTGTCTTGATTATAAAATACAGAGGCACTAAGGCTAGTGTTTCATGTCAACCTTTCAATCCAGTAGCTCAAATTTGCACTGAGGATCTAAACTACAATCTTTGAGTTGGTAAATTAGTAATCTGTATTGATAAATTTTCAAAGGGGAGCAATAAGTGAAGGATGTCTGCAAAGTTGAGATCCTGTGAAAATCATACTCATGATGTGAAATTAAAGATATATGCACTAGAGAAAAGAAAACATGACTAATTCATAAATGTAACTAAATCAGGTAAATTGCCTTGATGCACTGATTTGGTAAGAAACATTTCTGTCGGGCAAAATAGGTATATTTGTGAGTTTCACCTTTCTGTAATACAATTTTAAATAACAAGATCATGTTCTCCACCCCACTGTGTTGTCACTCATGCTTTGAATTTGTTATTGTTTTGCTTTTGTTGTTTTGTTTGCTTGTTTGTTACATTGGGAGTGGACCTAGTAAGAATATAGATGAAGAAATATTCTCTCTGTACTAATTGTGAAGCACACAGGGAAAGTCTTCCTTTCATTATACCTTTGATTGTAGTTCAAAGTCTATGATTACTATGTTACTAAAGTCATGGGATCCTTGGAATAAATACATGCATGGATCCAAATCACATACTTTGTTAGTAAATGGACAGTAATGAATGTTGTCACTGGTATAATAAAAGGCAATAGCTTGTGCTTTTCCTACTGATCAGTTCTGAAGACAATTAAATAACTGTAATTCTGTTAAACACCTTAAAATAGATTGTGACCCTTAAAATGTGTTGATTTGAGGTAGAACCATAGTGTTTATAACAGGCTGTTGAATATACTGGAGTGTAAAAAGATTGTCAGTCCACTGCCTATTTTTTTGTTTAGTTTGTTTCTCTACAATAAGTTCCCAAGGCAACAGCACTCTTTCCCTTTGTTGCTATAAGGCCTCTGTGATTTATTCTATATTTGGTTAACTGTTCACTGTTTCATCAGGGTTGACTCTTCAATAAAAGCTTTTAGTCTGACTACACTATCCTTATATGGATATACTTATGTTTATGTTTTATATTATCAGATATCATTTATATTGTGCAATCAGTCAGGAAAGGATCTATCAAATTATCATTTAAATATACATGATTTAGATTTATTCCCTAATAATTATGAAAATATATTTAAATTGTTTGACACATTAAAAAGAGGAGATAATACTTACTTTGCATAATGAAATAACTTTAAAAGCCAATCTATTAACAAGCCCTGGGTAAAATTATATAGTTAAACAAGTTACAATATAATAATTAAACACAAACCTTGGAAATATAGCTTATATTAGAAAGTGTGAGGTTTGCTTCCCTATGGCAAAAGGAAAAAATTGTTTTTGACTGCTATTTAATTATGTGTGAATTCCTATATTATATATTTTTGTTTGAAGTGTAACTTATATTATCCTTGGAAAATGTTTTGCATATAAAAAAAAAGCAAGTTGAGCTCCTAGAAATAACAACTTATATCCCCACCCTAGCACAAAGCTGCTTTTTTTTTTCTTTCTTTCTTTCTTTTTTTTTTTTTTTTTGTTAACCTTTGAGCTGATGTTCTTTCTAAATGTTAAGAAATTAACACCAACTAGGACTTTGAGAAGTAGCATTTTATAAAAAGATCATTGTGAAAACAGTTTGCAAAACTGTGGCAGGGTTGAGTGGCAGCTAAGTAGAATGCCACACACCCACTCTCTGCTGGATAGGAAAATGAGTTGTGTTTAACAAGAGATTCAGTAAAAAATTACATAAATATGGGCTACTTAAGATATGATGTTGCTGGACTAGTAAACGTTTGTAAAATCAAATAGCTCATATTCATTTAATGATTAATTTCCCACCATGTGCTTTTATTCTATAAGTAGCTGCCAAAAATGTTCCTACCCCACCGGCAGTGAAATGTCATTCTTAAAGTGAAGTCTATTAACATGATGGATAGCTATCATTATTATCTTAGTCTCCTTTACAACTTCCCTTGGGATTTGCCCAATGGACAAATTGTTACCCTATGGACAATCCAAAAGGAGAAGCAAACTCAACAGTATTAGAGGAAGGTAATCATTTCTCATCTGAGTACCATCTTCAGGACAATCATCCCAAGATGTTCTGGGATCTTGGTTCATCCGCAATGCTATGGTTTACTGTGGTTTTGTCTCCTGGGACTGTTGGAGTTTGAAGACAAGGCCTTCAATGGTAACTTAGGAAAGACAGCGATTCATTTGCAGAAGAGGACTTATTCTCCCTGAAGTGGGCTGCTTTCATTAGGTTTGCCACTAGGAAATTAGTCCAGCTTTTGGTTTCTCCCTTTGTCTCAAAGTTCTCTGGCTACCTTAGCTTGATCCATGATGCAATGCTCTTGCTTTTTCAATGGTCTTGGACGTTACATTCTTCAGGGCACTGAGATAAATATACCAACTATACCTCTACTCTGAATTAGATTCAAGAAAAATAGACAAAAAGTACAAATCCTGTGTCAAATTCAAGTACATTCAAATGTCTTTCTTTTATTTTAAAGACAAGTCAGAACCAGAAACAACCGTATTCCAGTGACAAGATGCCTTTTTTTTTTTTTTTTTTGCCACATCTCTGTTTCTCACTCTGATGCAATGTTTTCATTTTCTCATTGTTTAGATAAAAGATTGACTTATTTTATAAAACTACATATTGAGATTCCCTTCTCATTTAAAGAAAAGTGTTGAAGGAGATTGTGCAGAGCAAGGACGCACTGTCCTCTCACTTCTCACAGATAACTTCAAGCACTTCCTGAAGAACTGTTTGTCTCCACTGTATTCTGAGAGTCTCGTCTGTGTGTTGCAATTGCTGCCCCTGATTCTTGTTATGAGTTGAGCTCTGAGGGTAAAAGGATGCATTCATCTAAGAACAAGGAGAAAAAGCTCAGAGCAGCCGGCCTGTCCATGGGCTTCCAGCCCCTAGAACAGTGAGAAGAGACTGGCATTAATCTTCAGTTAACAGTTGGTGTGTTGTTTTGAATATCATCCTTAACACACTGAGAAGCACCTCACAACCTTCCTCAAGATGAACAAGATGAACAGAGGAACATGGCCTTGTCACTCCGAACAAAGATGCGTGAAGAGTGTCTCAACACCAGGTTACCAGATCTTTTTCAATGTAATGTGTATCTCTGTGCACTCTGGAAATTATTAAGCATGTGTAAAACACTTTGTTCATTTATCAAAACGATATTCATAAAGTCAAATATTTATTTAGTTTGAACACATAACTTAAAGTGTTTCTCATGACTTGAGCCTATAGATTGGTGACTAGTGATTACCAAGTCAGTGTGAACAAGAAATTGTTAAGAGTTCATTTTCAAAGGGAGAGATTATAATGGTTCAATAATTAAAAAGGTTCTACTTAAATACACCTTAATTTGGACAGTTCATTTCTGAATATGTGGATGATCTAGATTATGATGCAAAGACAAAAGATAATAAGAACATTTGCCTCCCCCCCAAAAAAAAATGTTCTGAGGGGAGGGAGAGGAAATAAGGGGGACAGTGTCAGGTACTGGAGAGAAGTACAGAGGGTCGGGAAATCAAATAAAAATATGTAGCAGTGGGGGATGATGAAGTAGGGATAGCCACTAGAGGGTCCCAGAAGCCAGGGAAGCAAGAGACACCCAGGACCCAACTAGAATGACATTAGTTGAAACGCACATTGAAAGGGAGATAGAACCTGTAGAGACCACCTCCAGTAGATAGGCATGGCACCAGGTTGAGAGATTGGGCCACACATCCATCTCAAACTTTTTAACTCAGAAATGTTCCTGCTCAAAGGAAAGAAAGGGACAAAAATGGAGCAGAAACTGAAGGAAGAACCATCTGGGTACTGCCCCAACTGGGGATCCAACAGGTCTGCACACACCACACCCTGACACTGTTGCTGTTGCCAAGAGGGGCTTGCTGACAGGAACCTGGTGGCTGTTCCTTGATAGGTTCTGCCAGCAACTGACTAATGCAGATGTGGATGTTTGGAGCCAACCATCAGACTGAGCTGGGGACCCCAGGGGGGATCTGGCAAAAGGACTAGAGGAGGAAAGAGGAGGATTGCAACCTTACAGGAAGAATAATGGTGTCTGACCTGACCACCCACTGCTCCCAGGGACTAGACTACCAACCAAGGAGTGTACTGGAAGGAATCCTTAGCTCCAGATACATATGTAACAGAGGATGGCCTTGTCTGATATCAGTGGGAAGGGAGGCCCTTGGTCCTCTGGAGGTTTGATGCCCCAGCATATGGGGATGCTGGAGTAGTGGGCCAGGAGAGGGAGGGAGGTTGGGTAAGCACCTTCATAGAGGCAAAGGAGAGGGGAGAGAGAGCAGATGTGGGATGGGGGATTTGTAGAGGGGTAACAGGAAAGTGGGATATCATTTGATATGTAAATGATTGGAATCATTAATAAGATAATAAATAAATGGATAACAAGTTTGTAAATGTTGCTTTTATTTTCTCCGAAGGAATAAGATGAGAGCTTTAGGAATACATGGCTTGAGCTGAGCGCAGAGTGTTTCTTGCTCTGTTCTATCCCTAGACCTAGGCTTGGAAGCTTCTATTTTCAGTACAATCTAATCTTTCAAGCTAACTAATTTAATCCAGCTTCTCTTGGCTTCTAATTGAATTGCTCTGCTAAGCCATAAACTAATTTTGGCAATATGTTCTAACCTTCTGGATCCTTCTCATTCTCTCACTCCATTCAGACTTTACCTGTGTTTAGCTTGTTATTTCTGAAGCCCATCTCTTTAAAACTATACAGATAAAACTGCCACACACACACACACACACACACACACACACACACACACACACACACACACCATACTACCCTTGATTCCTTAAGTAGCTTCTCTTTTCTTTGTTGTTCTTATAAGAGTAGGGCATATCTGATCTCTAATTAATTCTGTTCAATCTTTATCTGATTAGTCATATTTCTGTACTCAACTAGATGTCATGTTCAAACATGGCTGTTTCCTTTTAGAAACTAACCTTATCTTCATTATTAGGGATTAAAGGTATGTACTAAAGGCATGTCGGTATTCCAGCAGGATCATGCTGTAATCTTGAGCATTTCTGCATTCTGCCTGGATCATATAGACCTTGAAGATTTTGGATGTGATCCCTTGCCAGAATAGCCATGTGACTGGACTAAAATTTCTCTACACAAACAAAACCTTTCCTTGTATGCATATGCAGAATTCTCCAACTGCAGCTTGCTCAGCTCAGGAGAACAAAAACCAAATATCAACAAATGCACAGTGGAAATTATACTCACAAGTATCAGTCTGATTAAAATATTATAGATAGTATAATTTGTCTTAACTTTACAAAGACTAACGTCATTTGAGAAGTGAGTCTCAATTGAGGATTGCCAGGGTAAAAATGGCTTTGATTTTTAATTGATATGTGAGTGCCCATTTCTGGAGAGGTGGGTCTGAGGTTTATAAAACCCAAGCTAGACATAAAACTGAAAGCTACAAAGCACCATTACTTGAAGATTTCTTCTGTAATCCCTTGACTGTAAGTGAATTTATTGGTCAGAAATAATGTGTGTGGAATAATAAGTAGGTCTGGCTTCAGTTTTGCCCTGAATTCCCTCAATGATGGATTATAATCTGTAAGCTAAAATTAAACCTTTCTTTTCATATCTTGCTTTTGGAAAATGTGTTTTATTACAGCATCAGTAATGATAATAGATCGATAGCCTTTAAAAATGTACAGAACATACTAACTTAAGAAAAACTAAATAGGTGTTACCTTTAAAATTCTCTTGCAGCCCGGCGTGGTGGCGCACACCTTTAATCCCAGCACTCAGGAAGCAGAGGAAGGCAGATTTCTGAGTTCGAAGCTAGCCTCGTCTACATAGTGAGTTCCAGGAAGCCAGGGCACACAGAAAAACCCTGTCTCGAAAAACAAAACAAACCAACAAACAAAAATAATAATCTCTTGCTAGTACACTGTCCTCTGAAGTATCTGGATATGTTCTATATACTAATATCACTTAATGCATTCAAGTCTTCAGACAGCAACTATTCTGACATGTTTGGGTTCCACAAAGAGAAAATGGTTTTGTTAAATGAGGTTGAAAATTAGTTCATTTCAGTGATAATAAAAGTGATGGCCTGTAAGATTTAAAATTTATGAATAAAGGCAAAACTATTCTTTGTATGCACCAAATGTCTTGCTGAAATTTAGTGAACAAATGAAAATATAATTAGTGGACATTTGAAATATTAAATTCACTATCTTAGCAAGTGCTGTGGTCATTCAATGTTGCTGATCACATTCAAATTTAATAGCGATTTCTTGTTTCTACTTCCATTTTTAGGTCCTGGATGGTTTTGTTCCATTCCATCACCTGTTTGGTATTGTTTTCCTGTAACTCTCTACGTATTTCCTCTTTAAATGCTTCTAGTTGTTTATCTGTGTTTTCCTGTACCTCTCTAAGTTTTTCCTCTTTAAATGCTTCTACTTGTTTATCTGCCTTTTCCTGTATTTCCTTCTTGTAGTCCTCCATCATCATCATGACGAGTGACTTTATATCCATGTCCTGTTTTTCTGGTGTGCTGTTGTATCTAGGACTTGATGGGGTGGGTGAGTTTGGATCTGGTGATGCCAAGTACCCTTGGATTCTGTTGCTTCTGTTCTTACGCTTACCTCCTGCCATCTCTAACCAAGGAGACC
>LR749626.1:1830984-1879612 GCA_902729485.2 Mus minutoides | reverse complement strand
GAGTCCCGGGGAGAGTGCGCAGAGCCTGTGCCCGAGCCCTGCCTGGTGCGGGTGCACCGGACCAGACCGGAGGGGAAGGGAGAGTCTGTCCTCCTCTGGGCCTTTAACTGTGTCCTGGCTGGTGACTCAGGTCGCGCGGGATTGGGCAGGAACAGATGCTGCATTCAGCTGCTCACCTGTGGTCCCAAGACAGCCTGTGGTCCCAACACAGCCTGTGGTCCCAAGACAGCCTGGGGAGTCCAGGGGAGAGTTAATTGCGATTTCTTGAAACTTCACTTCACTGAGTAAAATTCTAACCCCTTTAGACTTTAGACTAGAGGCTTATTAATGTTTTTACAATTTGGTATATCCAGAGCTAAAAGGAGAGGCATCTTCTTTGAGGTTTCTGGGTTTAGTACAATGACTATTACGCAGTATTTGCATGATGGAGAGGAGAGAAATGGTGGACGATAGTGGAGTGCCCAGGAATTTATGAGCTCAGACACTGCGAATTTCCATCTACTAAGACATCTCCCCTAAAAAAGATACTGCAAAAATAGGTTTCAAGTGTTTTTCTACTACAAAATATAACCATTTAAAAATAAATTATCCTGGTGGATACTTTGTTACAAAGTGTATTTTAGGAGATTAACAGTGCCATTAAAGCCCAACACAATTGCACTGGCTTTGTCAGTTTTGAAAATATTTCTAGTGTATTAACTCTATATTTCATCATGTCGCTGGGCTGCTTTTGTAAGTAAAACAATGAAGGCATTATTTTTTTCAGTTTTCTGAACTAACCAAAAAGATTCAATAGATGGAATCTTCATCCCACTATAATCATTCAATCTATTTATATAATAAGTAAATGCCACTAAGATCAAAGATTTATATAAAATATTAAATTAATTATTCACTATGTGAATTTCTGCATTATTCCTTATGTGTTTCAAAAGATTCACTGATTTCATTTTATACATATACATCAGAATTTTTGCCAACATAAGAATTTTGTATAAATTTTATTGCCTAATCTATTTAAAGAAAAGTTAAAGTTGTAAAAATCAACAAATTAATAGTATATGCTTTAGCTTCTATCAATATCTCTAGCAGAAAATGTGTAGGTACAAGTCTATTAAGAATGAATTAATATGAGCTGCTTCAGTGTCCTGGTGCAACTAGTCTCATTTCCTGTGTGCTAATATATTTCTCTTTTTAATTGGTTATTTTCTTTATTTAAATTTCAAATTATATGCCCTTTCTTGGTTTCCTTTCCACTTGGAAACACCCTATTACATCTTCTCTCCCCTTGCTTCTATGAGAGTGTTCCTCCACCCACCCACCCACCCACCCACTCCCATCTCCCCACCCTCACTTTTCCTACAATGGGGCATCTATTGAGCCTTCATAGGACTTCTTTTTTATGGCTTAGTCCCTGGGATTTCTGGGGGTTTTGTTGGTTGACATTGTTGCTTTTTCTATGGGGTTGTAAACCCCTTCAACTCCTTCAGTTCTTTCTCTAACTCCTCTATTGGGGATCCCCCGTTCATTCTATCTACTTCTATATTTGTAAGATTCTGGCAGGACCTCTCAGGAGACAGCCATATCAGGCTCCTTTCACCATGCACTTCTTGGTGTCCACAATAGTGTCTGGGTTTGGTAACTGTATATAGGATAAATCGCTAGGTGGGAGAGTCTCTGGGTGGCCTTTTCTTCAGTCTCTGCTCGATACTTTATCTCCATATTTGCTTCTGTGAGTATTTTTCTTCTTCTTAGAAGGACCAAAGCACCCACACTTTGGTCTTCCTTCTTATTGAGATTCATGTGGTCTGTGAGTTGAGGAATTGAGGAATTCACAGACCCAAGACCAATCAATGAAGGAGGAGGAGGTCGAGACCTTTGCTTTTCAGGCAAAATTGCCCAGTTAATGTCCTTGATCAATACTTTTAACTTGAACAAAGAGATCTTTCTGAGGGAGCTGATTTCCAATTCATCTGATGCTCTGGATAAAATCAGAGATGATAGCTTGATGGACACTAGTAAACTCTACTCAGGGAAGAACCTGACATTAATTTCATTCCCAACAAACAAGATTGAAACCTCCCTATTGTGGATACTGGAATTAGAATGACCGAGGCTGGCTTGATCAATAAACTTGGCACTATTTCTAAGTCAGGCACCAAAGCCTTCATGGAGGTTTTGAAAGCTGGTAGAGATATCTCTATGATTGACCAGTTTGGTGTTGGTTTTTACTTTGCGTATTTGGTTGCTGAGAAAGTGACTCTCATCAGGAAGGATGATGATGATGAGCAGTATGCATGGGAATCCTCAGCTGGGGAATCCTTCACAGTGAGGACTGACACAAGTGAACCAATGGGTCATGGAACAAAGGTTCTCTTGCATCTGAAAGAAGACCAAACTGAGTATTTGGAGGAAAGGAGAATAAAGGAGATTGTGAAGAAGCATTCTTAGTTTATTGGCTATCCCATTATTCTCTTTGTGGATAAGGAACGTGATAAGGAAGTCAGTGATGCTGAGGCTAAAGAAAGGAAAAAGAAGAAAAGTAGTCTGATGACGAGCCTGAAATAGAAGATCTTGGTTCTGAATAAGAAGGAGGAGGAGGAGGAGCAGGAGGAGTAGGAGAAAAAGAAGATAAACGGAAAGTACATTGATCAAGAAGAACTCAACAAAAAAAATCTGATTTGGACCAGAAATCCTGATGACATTATTAATGAAGGATATGGAGAGATCTACAAGAGCTTATCCAACAATTGGGAAGGACATTTGGCAGTAAAACATTTTTCTGTTAAAGGACAATGAGAACTCTGGGCCCTTCTTTTGTCCTAAGTCACACTCCATTTGATCTGTTTGAAAATAGAAAGAAAAGAACAAGTCAAGTTGTGTGTTCCTAGAGTTTTTACCATGGGTAACTGTTGGGATTTAATCCCTGAGTATCTGAATTTCATTAGAGGGGTGGTGCATTCTGAGGATTTCCCGTGAAATGCTGCAACAAAGCAAAATTCTGAAAGTTGTCAGAACTAATTTGGTCAAGAAATGATTAGAACTATTTACTTAACTGGCAGAAGATAAAGAGAACTACAAAAAGTTTTATAAACAGTTCTCAAAAATATATATAAAGTTTGGAATTATTGAAGACTCTGAAAATCAGAAGAAGCTTTCAGAGTTTTATAAGCAGTTCTCAAAAAATATAAAGTTTGGAATTCATGAAGACTCTGAAAATCAGAAAAAGCTGTCAGAGCTATTGCGGTATTACATATGTGCTTCTGGGGATGGTTTCTCTAAAGGACTACTGCACCAGAATGAAGGAAAACCAGAAGCACATCTATTTTATCACAAGTGAGACCAAGAGCCAGGTTGCAAACTCAGTCTTTGTGGAATATTCCCGAAAGCATGGCTTAGAAGTAATCTATATGATTGAGCCTATTGATGAGTATTGTGTGCAACAACTGAAGGAATTTGAGGACAATACCTTGGTGCCATCACTAAAGAAAGACTGGAACTTCCAGAAGATTAAGAGGAAAGGAAGAAACAGGAAGAGGAAAAGACAAAATTTGAGAACCTCTACAAAATTATGAAATATATTCTGGATAAAAAGTTTGAAAAGGTGATTGTATCAAACTGATTGGTGACATCCCTGTACTATATTGATTGTCGCAAGCATATATAGGTGGACAGCAAATATCGAGAGGATCATGAAAGCTCAAGCTCTCAGAGACAACTCAACAATGGGTCACACCTTTAATCCCAACGTTCGGGAGGCAGAGGCAGGTGGATTTCTGAGTTCGAGGCCAGCCTGGTCTACAAAGTGAGTTCCAGGACAGCCAGGCTACACAGAGAAACCCTGTCTCGAAAAACCAAAAAAAAAAAAAAAAAAAACACCTAGAGATAAACCCTAGTTACTCCATTATTGAAACCTTAAGGTAAAAATCGGAGGCTGACAAGAATGGCAAGTCTGTGAAGGATCTGGTCATCTTGCTGTATGAAACTGCAATTGAGAACCACCACTAATTTAGATCTTTGTCCTGTATGAATTGCAAGAAGAAATGGCAAAAAAATACAGAGTGGTTAATATGCCAATATGCTTGCTTGACTTAACCAACTTGCCATGTATAAATATGTCAAAGCCAAGTACACATACTTTGACTGGATTATAATTTTGAAAAATACATACTATGGATTATATGGAATTATATGGAATCAGTTTACATAAATAAACGACTTTAACAGAAACCTAATTTTAAAAATAAGTAGTATTCCAAAATTATTTTCATATGTGAACAACAATGTAGTTGAAAGAGAGGAATACAGTTGGAGAACTTTCAAGCCTGATATCACCTGAGAGTTTATACTGAACTATCAAAGGTCATATGATGAAATAAAGATCAGCAGACAGACACTGTAAGACACAGATATATATGAAGATAAACCTAAACACACAGAGAATAAAGTTGGAGAACATTCAGGACTTGGTAATAACAAACAATCTAGATAACAAACATTCTAGAGCTACAAAGAAAAACAATGGAAATGAATCATTTTCAAAATGCATACTAGAGCCCTCAATATGGCTCCAGGCTTGAAAGTCTGAATTCAGTCTCTAGAACTCATATTGTGCAAGAAAAGACCAAACTCCCACAAATAGTCTACTGACCTTCATATCCATGTACATATGCATAAGCACAGGTAAGGGACATGCATGTACACACAGGTGGGGTAGGAATTACTGTATACTTTCTCAAATGAAGAAAAATAAATAAATAAATAATAACTGAATAAAAATTCTTAACAACATTGATAACTGTAGAAATGCAAAGAAAAAGCACAGTATATATCACATCATTTCAGTAAAATATTTATTTTTAATTTCCTTATGTCTTTAACTTTTTAATCTGTTTATTTAGTTCCCCAATGCTACATGTTTCTGCCCCCCCCTTTTTTTAAGGGAGAAAAGAGAAAGGTGAGGAGAAGCTCAGAACTGAAGCATTTTCCTAGACTTTCAGGTCCCTCAAATTTAATCCTGAGTACCACCACGGGTATAAACAAAGACATGTGCTGTCAAGGAAAAATTAGAAAAGGGAACACAAGCAAACTATCATTAATGTAGCAAAGTTCTCCAAACAGGGGGTTGAATTATAGATAAAGGTTGAAGATGCATCCTTTACAGTGATGTCCTGTCTAGGTAGCTTTCCATAATCTCTGCCAGTTGACAAATCCCCTTGTTTATGCTTTTGCATACCTCTATATCCTTTCCATTATTTACTAGTGCTATTAATTATAGTTTTCAGGGGATTATTCAATGGTTATTTTGAATAATGTAGTGTCACTTAATCAACATTAGAAACAGGATCTCTAAATTAAGTATCTGCCTCATGACAAGCAAGTAGATTTAGTTGTGAAGGATTAGGCGAATAGAGAATAAAAATTACTTTCTGCTAGCAACAATCATGGATATTAAGTGTGAAGGTTTCAATATTATTCAACTTACCGTGAGATAAGACCTCTGAGAAGACAAAATAATTTGAATCTATAAACTTGAAGTCTTCATCTAAAAGTTTAGAGTTCTTGTAAGGTAAAAGTCACCAAGTTTTACACACAGGGAAGAAAAATCCTCTGCAGAATCAGACAGAAGATCAGGAACTACAGGCCATAGAGGAACGCTTCAGAAGAAATCAGCTGCAGAGCAGTCAGGCCTTGATGCCTGTTACAGAAACAAAACAAAACAAAACAAAACAAAACAAAACAAAACCATAAACTCACTGTGTCTCATCACCCCCTCATTGGGATTCTGTTAAGACAGTTCTTCCAGACAAATAGAAGAACAGACCTACATATTCAGACAACAAAAAGATGAATGATGCGTGGATAGATGACTAATGATGTGTAATAGTGTATTTAGAAAGAAGGTAAATAGATGATAAACATGCTAAATAACAGATAAATGACTGACATGGATGATAAGTGATAAAAGACTGTTATGATAGAAGCTAAAATAGATAATTAAAGACTAAATACGTGATAGAAGATGGAGAGTTTCTATGGAGAATATGGGCATGCAGACAACTCTTATACAAATATTTCTTTTGTTATTATCTTTACTCAGTACAGATAGTGCTAGATCAAATATTGATGTGTGTGTGTGTGTGTGTGTGTGTGTGTGTGTGTGTGTCCTTGCCCCAGACTTAAATAGGGTAAACAAATCCATGGTGGTTTTACAACCTAGCTGTAGTCACCTGACCTAGCTGTAGTTGCAATTTCCTACAGGAGGTTTGAGGAGTCTTCCTGCTGAGCTTGCTTTGCAACTCAGTCCAGCTGGAACAAAGGATGGGTCTGTGGGCATTTCATATATAAACACAGTGCTGAATATTAAACTTTGAGCTTTGATCAGAAACTTTGTCTTGGCTTCAACTTTCTCTCCCACCTGTCCTTTTTCATTTCCAGCCCCTCTTTCAGGTTTACCCAGTTCACCCCTGGCTGCTGGACAGCTACAGATTTTAATTTAATTTTTTGAGATGTATATCACTCAATTGCACTGACTGATTTATTAGGTCTGGGGTCAAAAGACAATGCCCAACCCACACCAAGCTTCCAAATTATCAGGAAATATAGTTATTTGTGGCCTGTCTAGTTACATTTCTAATATTTGCAGGAGATTCTAACTGCTTTCCACAGTGACTATACTAGAAGAAATTCTTCCAGTACTGCACAGAATTCTTTTTTTTTTTCTCCAACATTTAGTACTTGCTATTTTGATAACAGCTATTTTAGTTTGTGGTCCCAAAACTCTGGTGATTTCGACCATGTTTTCACATATCTGCTGCTTATTGTAATGTTTTATTTTCAATAAGTCTACACAGGACTTTGAACATTTCGGAGTATCAATCACATCATTTGTAAGCAAATAGGTGGAAATAAATATATTCTTAAGCAAAAAAGCTACATTCATAAATAAAAATTGTCATATTTCCTCCCATATAAAAGATCTAACTTTAAAATAGAAAGACCTTAATAGAAGAAGAGAAATACCTGAGATCGGGAACAGACCAACTGGAGAAGAGAAAAAAGGTGGAGTAGATGTAATCAAAATAAGATTTTGCTTCCTTCATGGAAATGTCACAATGAAACCCATTGTTATACTCAAGTAATATACATTAATAAAGTAGACAACTGCTATGGGAAGGCAAAAAACTTAAATAAGTAATGATCATATCATATTGTCACTGATGACTTTATTAACTATGTATGTTATGATATAATAGTCTGTTCACTGTGATAGTAATAAGATTTAACCTAGGATTTTGTATACTACAGATAACCCTTGTGCTACTGAGACTGTTACCTTGGCCTTATTTTGTAGTGATGAACACTAGGGATGAAGAATGATTACTCAGATTTGCATATATAAGTATAAGCATACATAGTTCTGGTTTTATTCATTACTGACATAATTAACAAGAGCTAAAAGAATTTAAAAGCAGGTGTGACTCAAATGCCTTATTTTAACAAGTATATTACTTACTGTTGTCACATTGCTCCTCCATTCAGTTTAGCATCATTAAACTGGTATACTTCCTATAAATACCATGTCATGATACCTAAGTCCTGCTTTTCAAGTTGACAAAACTAGATAGAGGGAACCTTAACTAGAGAGTAATCTGTGTACATGACTATGAGCCATTTTCTTGATTGTCCATTGATGTAGGAGACCTCAGCCTACTGTGGGAAGTACCATTCTGAAACAAGTAGGTATGCACTGTGGAATAAATGTAGCTGAACTGACTTGGGGCAAGCCATTAAGCAATATATTACCATGATCTCTGCTTCACTTTCTGCCTCTAAGTTCTTTACTTGAGCTCCTTTCCTGGACTCCCAAATGATGGACTGTGACATGAATCAAATGAACCCTTCCTTTTCCCAATTGCTTTTAGTCAGTGTTTTATCCCATTAGCAGAGAAGAAAACTGTAATTCCTGTATTTCCTGAGCAGGTAGAGTTCCTTCTTATGGCAAAGGAATTCTGCTCATTGCTTAGCCCTTTTCAGAATGAAAAAGGAAGCTTTCCCCTCTAAGGAGACAGCTAGTTCCTTCTGTGTGTTTTGTCTTCCTTGTACATAAGGTTTCTATAAGTTAGGTTTTCATGAGTTATCAACACCTATTTAACTGTTCAGAGAGATGAAAGCCAAAGCTTTAGGGCAAATTAAATCATTGTTGTTCCTCAACAAGAATTGAAATTCAAATCTGCCATAGGAAAGAACTGCAGCTGAGCTCAAAGCTGCCATACTCACATGCGAAATATTTCATTTCACCATGTGTTTGAAAATATTGCCAGTAGTCATGAAAGATTAATTTTTCTGTCTAGCACTTTAAAACAATGATGTTTTCATTAAATGAAGGTCACTGCCAAAATCATTTGAAACATATCCTCTAGATATTCACATGTAACACAGTGTATTATATGTGATTCACATCATAGGAGACTAATTATTTAATTAGATATGAAGTGTTTAGCAAATATGTCCTTTCTACGCCAAGGTAGCCTTTTTAGGTTCAAAATTATGCACTATTTTAAGCTTTATTCTAGAACCATTTTCAAGCCTGCAGTTCGATACCAATGTAAAATTATCTCCTCAACAATTATGAAGCTAGTGTATCAGGATTTAACCTTTAAAATGCCACCAGATTGCAAACATATTAATTGTTTTCAGGAAACATAAACTTATAAGATATTTCAGCCTTTCTAAAAATTATGACTTCTCATGTATCGTTTGAACATATAGGAAGTATAGAGTTACATGGCGAGAGAAAACAGCAGGTCTAGAAGGAAGGATTTCTCCTCTTGTCATTGTCATTATACCCTCTTCTCCTGGCTGTTCTAATTTCAGCACATCTTATAATGATATTTACATTTTTGTTTAAATTTATTTACTTTTTCCAAAGGAAACATTTTATCAGCATTGAATATATATTATTTGGATATCTACAAAAAATGATGGAAGATAACTCTGGCAAAAAGGAAAAACAAAACATTGACAGATCAAATAAAATAGAGATATAATTAATTTGGGAATGCAGTGAGCTTTAAGTATCCTAGAGTATAAAACTAAGAATTGGAGATGGTGTTTACTTGTCACAGACTGTCCCTTTTTTGGGTCTCCTATCTGTGTGGAATGGAGTCTCTAGAGCAGATGGGCAAGAATTCAGCGAATGACAAACAGAGACCACATGAGAGGTTGTGTAGAATCTGAATGTACTTTTTCAGGTCGAGCATCAAACTTTTTATACAGAAGAGTAACAAGAAACCAGGAGTTACAGAAACACAATAAAAAGGAATGTATACATCAAGAGATGGCTGGGAGCAGTATGCCACCACTAAGCCAGGTGTAATGCTAGTCTATTGTTAAGCCCATCACCAGGGGTTCTTAGTAAATGCCTGATTATGCTGTTCCATTGGGCCTAGTGAAGAGGCCTGTCTCCGGGGAATCTATCTCTTTCATAGTAAACTCACCTATTAGCTAGGCCATTGTGGATTCCCTTGTTTTGGGTGGCTACTCTGCAGAATAGCCCTGAGCTATTCATGCTCCGTTCTTTGTAATGTCTAATAAGTTTCCCAGTCTCTAGATAGTTGCTGAATTCCTACTGAAATCAAGGATTCTCTAGGACCATTGGAGCACTGGAAGGATTAGTTAGGTCAGAATTCAATTTTTAAAGGCACTATAATAAAATAATACTAAAGGAGAGCACGTGGATCCTTACACCAGACTAATGCGGGGATATACGGGTTATGAGAACACCTTCCCAGGAGAATGAGTTTCTTTTGAAACTCTGTGTCTTGTGAGTGCTTTCAAGCCCCTCAGCTTGTCAAGCCACTTCACTGGGATGTGTGTAGCATTTACTTAAAATAAATTTCACAATATACACATAATTTTTGTATTTAAAATTAAATCACCATTTAATTCCCCCTCTCATGTGAATAATATTGTCTTCAGATGTATGGAGAAGTGGGGTGGAGGCCCTGAAGGAGTTAAAGGAAGAGAGTGGGGATGGCGAATTGTATAAGATGTGTTAAATTCATAAATATGTAAAAAAATTTTACCTACATTACAAACATGCCCCAAAACGAAAAATCTGAAAGTCTGTCTTTATTAACTAAATAATTAATCAATTACATAGAATGTAGATTCTTAGCAACAATCAGTTGCTAAGAACTATACCGCCAAAATGCTTGCTCTGTGCATTTTTTCTTTGTTTTAGGACCTTTGTGCAGTTTACTTATGCAGTCATATATTGAATTTTACTTAAGGAAGTAACTTTTAATGTATCAAAGAAATTACAATTAGTACATACATTTATAAATATTTATTTATTAAATATTTAATATGATATTCATAAACTTTTGTTTTATTTACTTAATAGTATGCAATATAATTAATTTACAGTGACTTTTCATGCTCTAAATAATTTAATATATATTAAATCTACAGTCATAAGAAGTAGCTAAAGAAAGCCGGGCAGTGATGGTGCGCGCCTTTAATCCCAGCACTTGGGAGGCAGAGGCAGGCGTATTTTTGAATTCAAGGCCAGCCTGGTCTACAAAAGTGAGTTCCAGGACAGCCAGGGCTATACAGAGAAACTTTGTCTAAAAAAACAAACAAACAAAAACAAACAAACAACAACAATTAAAAAAAATAGCTAAAGAACAGTTTAACCACAAAGGTCCACTTGACATAACCTAAAGTCACCTAATAAGTATTCCTCAGTAGAAGAATTACTCATATAGGTTGATTGAATTAATTATTAATTGACCTTTGAGGGCTTAGTCCATTGTGGATGATACCATTTCCTTGAGAGGTGGCTCTGAGTTGTATAAGAGAGCTAGATAAGAGTGGGACTGTGAGCAAGCCACCCAGCAGCAGCCTCCATGCTTCTGATATACTTTGGCTCTGAGATTCCCTAATTCAAAACAATTCTGTGTAGGATAGTAAGAAGAATTGCTTTTAAGCTCCTGCCCTGACTTCGCTCAGTGATTAATTTATAAATGAAGGTGTTTTTGAGTGGTGTTTCATCAGAGCAATCTAATAAAATCACACATTAATAGTTCATGTAGTCATTTTTACATATGTAAATTAAGTAGACATTGCATTTTCCTATTTGACTTAACATGTAAAGTCCCTCAACCACAACATTAGCAATGATATTATAAGCAGAAAAATATGGAATGAAGAAGAATTTGGAAACTAAAGGGGTATATTTCATTTATCTGAGTGCCTGTGAATATATAATACTAAAGCAAATACATGCTGAAAGCATCCATCTAGCCAGCGTAGTCAGTTGGATGTCTAGGCTTCATATGCTTCAGTGTGTTCAGAAGATGTAGACTATGCTATAAGAGCAATTTTGTACAATCTAACACAATAGTAACTTTAAATTGGATTTGCAATTATTGATATGCAGAGTAGATTTTCAGTGGATGTGTCATTATACAAAATTTAACTTGCTTCAAGCCATGTATGTCAATTTCAGTGTTGAATGATTGCTTGATTCTGAATAACAATCTCCTAAAATTAGTAGAATTTTTGTTACTTGAATTAAAAAGGTTGCTTCTGCTTTGTGCTACGTTCAGCATGAAGGGAATATTTCATATTTCAGTATACATAGATTGCTTTACTTACACTTGACAAATCATGAATGCAATAATCTAGATGTGGGTAATGTTCTTTTCTTTGGAAAAATTCAAAATTATATTAAAATTATGTAATGATCTGTAGAAAGGATGGGGAATGGGTTGATAATGAAAGTGCATTGGACCATTAAGGAACCAAATGAACTAGGAGTGAAAGATGTTTTTATATTTTCTATCTTCTATTACTTCCTTCCTGATGGTATTGATTCATTGTGCCTATTTATTCTTGCATTACATTGTTGACAGGATGGAAAAAAATATAGTATCTACCTCATTATCAACACGGGGCAAATTAAACAAAACATCAAAGAAGTCCACAAAAGACTTGGAATCAGTAATTCTCATGAAAGTTTACCTAGTAAAAATACTTTATTATGACCATTCATTAGATTCAGAGAGCTGTGTCAACCTAAAATATGGAATATATAGGCTTTGATAAAGGGAACATTTATGATAAAGAGAAAACAATAAAGAAATATAAATTTATCAAATTTATAAATGCTTAGAGGAAGGGAAAGCCATCTAATGAAAATTTATTAGTTGAGTCATGCTTTTCAATTTAATTGTATAAATGTAGTTTGCTTTGGATAAAAGTAAAAAATTCACAATAATGAATACCTGCTTATATCAGGAATAAATACATACAATTGAAAATAACTGTTAAGGATTCTAATATCTTTATATAGATCAAGGTTAATACATAATATTTTATTTACTATGGCACAAATATCATGGTATGTTGTGTCATGCTTGTTTAAATGTGTCCTTACAAGATTTCTGTTCAATAGGAAGAGAACAGGCACATTTAGTACAAGAAGAATATGAGTAAATTTATGTACTTTCTAAACAACTTAGTAAAATATGGGAATAGTTTGTATTTTCTATTCTTTATTCTTGCTGCAGATTTTCTTGTGGTCAAATTGCTGTTAATGTTTTCATTTGTAAAATATAAAATAAATTAATAAAATTTACCCTTCAAACAAAATTATTTAGGAAAGTTTCTTCTTTGATGTCCTCTTACTTCACTGCAAAAGAAACACTGATTTTAAGATTTACCACAGCATCTTTAAGAAAAGCTGCTTCTCTTCCACATGGCACATATTTTAACCTTTTATTTTTCACTATTTTTACCAATAATTTTCAGAGAAAGTATCATCAGAAGCTGTACTCTGGATAGAGTAGCTCATGTCAAAATCATGGGGAATTGCCTTTAATCTATTAGAAATACCTGAATATTTTCATAAGTTTTAAATTCTGCTCTACATTATTGCAATACACAGTCATCCCACCCTTCAAGATGATGCTTTCCTTTAACCAATAGTCTTGATGGGTTAAATCACGTCCACCATCACCAATGTACATACTTACATTAAATGTGACAACAGCAAAGCAAAGTCACTCAGGATACTTTGCTAATTCGCACTAAGATTATAACTGTTTTGCATTGTAGAATCTTGCCTGTTCTATAGATATTTATGATAGGCCAGAATGTGAGTTGCATATGTTCACTTTAGATCCATGTTCAAAGTTCATGAAGTATTACATGATACCCATTGATATGGGGAAATTACAATACAATAGAAAGAAAGAAGCAAAAAAAAGAGGAAATTTTACCATTAGAAATGACATTTTTGGAAACTCCTTTCTTATGTGACTCTTTGTTTGATTACAGGTATGAAAATTAGATGTTCTATCTGTTGTTTCAGTAAATCATTCTAGTCTGTAAGGAAAACATGTGAATTCATGTAATAGAGAATAATTTATTATGTTTTATGCGGGAAGAGTATATCAAGAGATCTCAGACACCAGAAGGCAAAGTTAATGATAAGAGTTTTGACATTACTAATTCCTTACATGTTCATCTCACCAAGTATGATTCTGTTGTAATTATATTAGACAATTGTTAGATATCTCCCTTTCTACCACCAAATATGAGAAATTTTTCACATTAGGGAAATAAGCAAATATGCCATTATTTACGAACTCATGCATGCACTCAGAAGCTGGGACTTATAAGGTGAAGATAGAACTCTAACCAACTGTGATATTTCTTACAGGCACTTGTTTTCTGGATATAAATATCTTTGTTCACATTGAAATAGAACTATGTGGACATTTATCTGTTAGTCCCCTATTTTAAATTCATGGAGTGTTGGGAACAAAATAAAAGGGGGGGGTGGGACGAGGGGCTCCAGGGAGAAGTGGGGGAGGAAAAGGGATTTAACATCTGGCCAGAGTTCCTGTGCTCTGGGCAGGCAGACACAGGCAGAGCTGCCAGGCGCTTTTTCACTTGGCCTGGGTGAGCATGTCTGACCTACACAGCAGGGGATGGAAAAGGGGCAGCCCCTGACCAGGGACCCCAGGAGAGCTACCTTGTTAAAGACCCAGGGTGGTAGGAGAGAGGGATGAGGGAAGAAGTTCCCAACACTGATTAGAGTGTACAGCAGGTCATGAAGGAGAAGAGATTCTCTATGGTTTAAGAGCTTTATTACAGAAATGCAGGGGGAAGGAGAGAAGCGAGAGCGAGAGCGAGAGCGAGAGGAAGAGGAAGAGGAGGAGAAGAGAAGAGAAGACAAAGAGAAAGGAGAGATGAGAGAAGACAGAGGGGAGAGAGAGGGTGAGAGAAGTGAGAGGTAAAGGAACAAAGGAGTGAGAGTAAGAGTAAGAGACCAAGGTAGTGGTCTAACAGCCCCTTTTATGGTCTTCACTGTTGCTAGGTAACTGGGGAGGAGTTTACCCTGAAGGTCAGAAGCTTTGGCCATTGTTTACCTGACTACTGACCATGTTTCTCTTGTGAGGGCTGTAGGAGGTGGTACCTTAGGCAGGGGCCAGAGTTCCAGGAGCATGAGGGAACGCCTACCATGTCATGTAGGTGAATTATGACCATCTGGGTTCAGACCTCAGATCAACTGGAAACAAGGCTTTCTGTGCATAGCCCATTGCCCCACAATGGAGTTTTAAATTAGATGTTGTTAAATTTAATTTGTCTTAGACAAACTTATGATACTTTCATTTTCTGATTTGTAAAACAAATGTCATTATGATGTGTTAAAAAATTATACTCGTTTTACTTTTCCAGCCCCAGCTCTTGGAATGACATCTTTGAGACTATAATTAAACGCCTAGGCCAAAAGCTTTGGCTCAGTCCCTGTCTAGTTCTTAACTTATTTAACCATTTAAACTGTTATATGTCTGCCGCTTGGATAGGTACCTCTCTTCAGTCTCATCCCACTTCTTCCTTCATCTCCCTCCTGGTTTACCTGTCCTTCTCCTCAGTCTATCTCCTGTCACAACTCTCTCAGTAAACCCTGTACCTCTCTTTTATCTGTTACTATTTTTCAGACAGCTTTTTTCATTGACAGGTGATGTTTATAAGAGAATCTCTCTACAATGATATCCATATCTAAAGATCAGTAGTAAAGGGTAAATGATTTCTGAGTCTTTTCTTTTTAACTAGAAATGAAGACATCTTTCAATGATTTTTTTAAGAGAGGAGGATAGTATAAGGGTATCACTTCTTAGGGAAAAATGTTATTATTGTGACAGGCTATTGCAAATTTAGTAGCTAAAACAATATAATTATCCTCTTTTTCTGTTTGTAGGCCTGCTATTTGCATTCTTAGTTGAGATTCTACCTCTGGCTTCTTCCAGAGGTCTAAGCATTCCATCCTCCATCTTCACTTCAAACCAGTCATGTTGAGTCTTTCTGTACCTTCCTCTACTCTCACAAATGTTTCTGACTTCTCTCTCATGCTCAGTGAGAGTCTTGGGGGGTTGCTTTGCACAAATCTGGATACTTTGAAGGATTGTCTCCCTAACCTTAATGGGACATCAGCAACCTTAAGTCTTCCTGCAACCAAAAATGCAATGGAACACAAGCACTTGCTTGTGTGTGAGACTGTTAGGGCCTTTATGAAGTTGTTATTATTCTGTCTACTTCACTTGTAAAGCCAAGTACAGTGAAATTGTTTAGTGTTGAACAGGAATGGTACTTTCATTCAGGAGATTATAAATTAAGCTCAAGCTAGGAAAACAGGCATTTTGTGGGAATTCGAGATCTCACCACAGCTGTTCATTGATTTCATTCGGAGTTTGGCTGGGATTCCTATAGAAACATTTGGGCTTTGGGTTAGTTATTCTTACTCATTCACAAGGTTCCCTACAGCTTATATTCAGAGAATTTAGAATCCGTTTTCTTAAACTATATAATCACATGTAGTCCTTCCCCGGGAGTGTTTGCATAGTATGCACAATGTCCTGGGTTTAGTCTCCAGTACTATAAAAAAAAAATTATACACGTATAATGTGTGTATATATCACATAAAATCTTCAAAAAGGATTTTCTTGTTCTGCTAGCCAATTATTTGAATCTATATTTAAACAATCTCTTTGGAAACATGAGAATTTAGATGATACATTGTTGTTTTATATTGTGCAAGTGGATATGGAGATAAAATACAGATAGATATAGCCATATAGTACTACTGAGACCTGACAACAGAACAAATTTTAACATGTAACTTCAAAAATAAGTCTAATCATTGACTCTATAGGGGCTAAAGTACTTTAATAGACCTAGAAGAACACAATAAAGGAATGGAATAATAATAACTTTTCCTTTAAAGCATATATAAATTATTTTACATTTTTCTGAAAATAAACTATTTGCTGAGCTTGAGGACCTATGCTTGTAATCTCAGCCCTTGGGAAGTCAAGGCAGATTGCACACTATAGTAAATTGGAGGGCAGTCTGGACTACAGAAGACTTTATCCCAAATATAAAAAGAAGAGAAAAAAGAAAGAAAGAACAAAGAACAAAGGAAGAAAGGAAAAAAAAAACAATTTAATCTGGGACAGTCTTTTTCTTTCCAATATCTATTGTAGTCTTATTTCAGTTGATGATTCATCATTCCATTGTCTAGTTCAAATATCATTTTTCTTTCTAATCCCAAGTATCTTTACCTTTTGTTTTTACCATAGTAATCTGTCTTACCATAAATTACCTAAACCTTCCTTACATATCCAAATGTTATTTTTAAATGTATAAAATTTCTAAATTATTTAGTGAAAGTATAAAGCTTTTATAACAAAATAAATACTGATAATATAAATGAACTTAAGAATAAATGAACATTTATAAGGAGTTCTCTGATTTTATGACTCTATACCCTGATATTTGACATAATAAATTTACCTTTATTGCAACTTCATGTATATATGAGGTACTTTAGGTTAAATGAATTTTTGGAAGCATATCCTATAGTGATGGGATTGGTGGTTTTATTAGAAAAGAAAGTGACATGTTATGGAAGTCAAAAATCTGTAAAGACTGCATTTAAAAGATCAGACAGAAAAATCAGTAAGTAGTTCAACATCTCTGAGATCCAGGTTCACATGACATTCTGTCTCAGAAAATCAAATCAAAAGCAGAGGTAGACATAGAGAATACACACACACACACACACACACACACACACACACACACACACAGACACACACACACAGACACACACATACATGCATACACACATACACAAAGAGAAAAGGGGGAGAGAGAGAGAAAGAGGGGTCAGATTTTCCTAACTTTTCATGAGCAAAAGCCAATAAGAATATGTGTAATGAGTAAGGATATAGCAGTTAGAACAGTTGTAGGACAGGCAAATACAGTCATTTGGTCTCCTGGTGTTAAACTTCTAGCCTCTAGCAGTATCAGAAACAAATTCTATTGTTTTATTGACTAGAGCACTTTTGTGCCAACCTCAGAAGATTAATGTATATAAGTATAGAAAAATGAATCAATGTGCATACTACAGAGAACAAATATAACATTTATTTGATGCATATGTGTGAAATACCCCACACATTTAAAATATACTTAACAAAAGAAACTATAATGAAAAGTAATATTGGATAGTGTTTCATTGAAACTTCAAGGAAAAAGACACTATTAGTGTGTTGATAGTGTACTTTGCCATGCAGGATCTTTTACTTTAACATATTGCATTTGTTGGTAAACTGAGTCAAGTTCTGTGCTGCGAGTCTTCTAGTCTGCAAGTTCTTGTCTACTCCACAGTCTTAGTGAGTATTTTCCATGCTTGCTTCTAGAAGTATCACTGTTTCAGGATTTAAATTAAAGTGTTTGATGCATTTTGAATTGATGTTTATACAGGGGTGAGATATATGAACTTAATTCCATTCTAATGTAGATGGATATCCAATTTTGTCAATATCATTTATTGGACATGTTATTTTTTAAATGTATGTTTTGCCTTCTTTGTCAAAAAATTAAGTGGCCATATCTTGGTCAGTTTTTTTCTGATTTACCCCTTTTATTCAATTGGTCTGTCATCTATCTTTGTGCCAATATCTGGCTGTTCTTATTTTTACAGTTCTGTAGTACAATTTGGAGTCATGTATTGCAATATATCCAGCATTGCTTTTACTCCAGCACTGTGTTCCATTATTGTAAGGTTGATTTGGCTATGCTGGACCCTTTGTGGTTCTGCAAACACTTGATTTTGTTTGTAAAGCTGAAATACAACATGAAAATATTGATTAAGTATTGTATTAAATCCTTATTTTTGGCACTACCGCCACTTTCACAATATTAATTCTGCCAAAATAGGAGCATGGATGGTTTTTAAATCATCTAATACTCCCTTTCTTTAATTTCCTTTTTTTGTCTTGTCTATATCTGTATTTTATTCTCTTTTTATTAATTAATTTATTTTTTTACACTCCATATTTTATTCCCCTGCCATGATCCAACCTCCAAACTGTTCCACATCCCATACATCCTCCACACCCACCTGTATCCACATGGATGTCCTCAATCCCCACCCCACCTGGCCTCTAAAATGTCTGGGGCCTCCAATCTCCTGAGGGTTAATTACATCATCTCTGACTGAACACAGACCTTTACCATATGTGTGTTGTGGGCCTCATATCACCTGGTATATGCTGCCTGTTTCATGGTCCAATGCTTGAGAGATCACAGGGGTCCAGATTAATTGAGACTGTTGGTCCTCCTACAAAATCACACTTGTCCTCAAATTCTTTCAGCCTTCCCTTATTCAATAACAGGGGTCATCTAATTCTGTCCATTGGTTGGGTGCAAGTTTGGTTTGTACAATATACAAAAATCCATTGACGTCATCTACTATATAAACAAACTCAAAGGGAAAAAAAAATCACATGATCTTCTCCTTAGATGCAGAAAGTATTTGATAAAGTACAATACCCCTTTATGTTAAAAGTATTGGAGAGATCAGTAATTCAAGGCCCATACCTAAACACAATAAAAAGCAATTTACTGCAAACCAACAGCCAATATCAAATTAAATGGAGACATACTTGAAGCCATCCCACTGAAATCTGGGACAGGCCCAAAGTGGGATCCAGTTCAAGGGAGGTCCCAAGGACTGACACTATTGCTGAGGCTATGATTTCCTTTTTCAATCCCTTGATACTTTTACTGTAGAAGAATATCTTTTCTTTGGTTAGGTATACATTCGGAAATACTTAATTTCAAGAGTTGTTTTTTTTTTTTTTTTTTTTTTTTTTTTTTTTTTTTTTTTTTTTTTTTTTTTTTTTTTTTTTTTTTTTTTTTTTTTTTTTTTTTTTTTTTGACTGAGATGATTGTCTTTTTATGAGACTACACTGTTGCTATATATGAAGGCACTGGTGACTTTATACATTCATTTGTATCCTGCAGCATTACCTCAGAGATGTTTTCACTAACATCTTTATTCGGGCTATCTTCACTACAGACAGCAAATGGAGCCAACCTAATTATCCAAAAATAGATGAATAGATAATGATAATCTATTATGAATTAATACCATGTATTCTTCTCCAAAGAGAAAGAAAAAGAAATAAAAGTTGGGAAGGAATGGATGGATTTATAATGCATACTACCATGGAAAGTCACACAATATCAGAAAATGGCCACATGTTCTCACTAATATGTGAATCCTAGCCAAAGTTATGTATGTGTGTTAACTAAAATGAGATGCAGGTAATTTCTATGTATGTTACAAAAAATCTAACAGTTATTTCAATTTTAACTCTGTCATGTACTTTTCATGCTTTGTAGTGAATATGGGTATAAACGTGTAATTGATAATAAGAGTGAAAAGCCAACCCCAAAGCTTCACAGTATCCGAATGGCTATTGTAACTTTGCAGAACATCACTGAGACATATGGCCTTGGAGCTCTGCCAGTCTTGCTGCATAAAGGTTTTTATTTGAAAGCTGTTCATAATAACGTTCTAAGATTTTGAAAGTGCACTTTTAGCTGTTCAACATGTTGTGACAATACTATTAAAAGAAAGGCAATCATTGAAAAGTAATCTTTGGAAACAACAAGGCAGATGCAAGGGGTAAAATGATTTAATTCTGTTGTGTAGGAATCATGGGGAAGTAAATGCACTGAAGGATCTTCAGCAGGAGACAGATGGATGATGAATATAGACCAGCTGTTGACCTTCCAGGAAGGCTATCAAGGTGCAACTGCACACCTGTGAATGGTTGCCACTTCTTTAAACAACTTCGCATGGCTACTAACTTTTACTCAGAGCAGCATTTTTTCAGGACTCCACACTCCATAAATTGGCAAATTATTCAGTCAGTATTCTTTACATTATTGATAATAATATAAATACAAACTGCACCTGGTCAAACACATGCAGGTTCATCATTCACCTGGTCTTCTCTATTAAGCAACATTAATTCTTTTCACTTGTGCAATAAAGTAACTGATTCATAGGTAACTGGACCCTCAGAACTCACAGTGTATAATTGTTGACTTGTGAGAAAGACTTCAGTAATTGTTTGAGTCCTCACAACATTGCTCATGGGTCCTTGTGCATGTCTTCTCTTACATCTCAAACACAAAGACCAAAGAATTCAGTTAAGGATGAGACCATAAGAGTGCTTTTATCTCTTGGATCCCATGACCTGTCAAAGAAGAGTATGGACTTTTGCACCATTGGGACTCTAAGAGAGGCAATTTCATCCATCATCTCCCCTGAGTTTTGAAGCATGGAACCAAAGATTCCTGTTGGCGACTTGGACTTACTTCCTGAGAGATGTCAATCAAACTGTAGTTTAGATCCTGCTAGATTTACTCCTAAAGGCACCTTTAAAGGTCTTTTAGAATTATAGTTGCTGTTAAGAGGTTTTATGAAATTATTAGCAGCATAATGAGTTCTAACTTTGCAAATATAATTTAGCTTTGCAAATAAAGTGGTTATAGCTATGGTAGTTTGAAGACACCTACAGAATAATTATGTAGAGATTCTTCTTAAGTCTCCTTTAAAATTATTTGCATAACAATGCCAGGTTTATGCAATGTTTATAATGTGATGACATATCTTCCAGTAATCATAAACATCCTGAAATATTGGCAGTGAGTGTCGCCAAGTAAAAGAGATGAGGCTCTGAAAGTTTAGGCAATGTGTGTAAAAGTAATTTTTATTCTTCAGATACAATTGTCATATCAGAGGCTTACTGCTGAGTGAACTCAACATTTCTACCACTGTCTGACTGTTTCAACTCATCTGTTCTAGCCCAAACTCCTCTCCAAGCTGACTCATTCGAACTAGCTTCTCCTGGCTTCTGACTGAATTGCTCTGGTGGCCTCAAACTAATTCTGTCAGGCAGTTCTAATCTTCTGACTTCTTTTCATACTCTGGCTCTGTCTGTCTTTACCTACAACCTGTCTCTGTAAATCTGTCTAATAAAACTGCCTTTTCTTTCTCTGTGCTGCCCTCATAAGAAGCCTTACTTTCCTGTGTTGTTATTTTGAGAATTGGTCATATCCTCTCTCTGACTCATTCTATCAAATCCTTCTCTGATACATCACTTTGTTTGCCCCTCAGTCAAATATGACTTTCAAACATGGCTGCTTCCTTCTAGAAACCACTTTGGGGATCAAAGGTGTGTACTAAAAGTGTGTCTGTATGCCAGTCAGATCAAACTGTAACCCAGGGTATGTCTACATTCTCACTAGATCATATAGATCTAGAAGAATTTGAAAGTGATAACTGGTCAGAGCATCCCTGTTGCTGGATGAAAAATTCCCCTACACTGCTGCATTCATTCATAAAGATAATATATTTGGAATAATGCTTTTTTCATGAGATTTATTTCATTATTTATTTTGTTACTCAAGCTCTTATCTACTCCATGATTATTGGTCATAAAATGAGATTTGGTAAACCAAACCAAACCAAACCAAACAATACAAAACAACCAACCTCATATACACACAGTGTAAGTACCTTCCTGGGTATCCCTTTAAAAATCTTAAATCATTTTTTTTTTAAGAAGGAGAAATGTAAGAATGTAAGAGGTGAGGTTCAACTTTTCTTATTCTTCTAATCCCTTCCTTTAAAGTTAAAGACTGAATGGCTACAGAGAAGAAAAGCCCAAGAGAAGGATACACACAACTATTAGTACCTGAAGAAAGAATCCCTGCCTACTGCTTCCTACAAATCCCTAAATTTTATGAGATGACTGAGACCTAAAATGGATGGGAAAGGACACAGGAATGTGCATAGATAGGCTTAGATTTTTCACAGTATTATTAAAAGTAGTTTTAAATCTGTGGGTATTTGCTGTGGATTCATAAAATGTGTATGTGCATGTGTGTGTGTGGGTGTGTGTGTGTTTGTATGTGTGTGTGTTTGTGTGTGTAAGTCTCATTGGAAAATCACTGAAAAGGGGCATTTCCAATATTAATATCAATTGTTTTTTAAAAGCTTAGTTTTAAAAATCTCTAGTGAGATAAAGGCTATACTGTTAAAGCCATATAAGTGTGCAAAGAATGACTGACAACTATAGTCCTAATATGACCATAATAGGGAGTATTTGGAACTGGAATTGCCATACATGACTACTGGAAACTTATTCAGTTTGATAAATGTTCCTCAGTATCTTGTAATGTGTTGAAGACTCTTTCCCTCATATAACTTTAGTAGCCATTTTATTTCATGACTGCCACATATTATTGCTGAAACAGAAAAATAGCTTGACTAAGAGCAAGGTCAAGTTGACCACATACCCTGTTATGTTTTAAGGTTTTCTTAAGAAATTTGACAACCATAACCTCCACTGAGAACCAATCAGAATGAAGATCAGATAGAACTGCCTTGTCTCTGTATGGTCTGTAGCATTTGAAATGTAAATTAAGAAAATATCTAATAAAAAAATTTGGAAAAAAAAAAAAAAAGAACTGCCTTGTCAAGCCAGCCAAAATAGCTTGAGTCAGAACCAAGCACTAGAAGGTACTTCCTGCACCTGTGCATTAGCTCATTTTAGGTTTTTTGTTTCCCATTATAAAGTAGCTATGGGAAGCATCAGAGTTTGAAGTCTAGGTCCTGAGTCTGGGCTGTGTCTCTGATTGATGAGATTTTTGGGGGTGTGTTCAATAAACTGTTTGACTGAGATCAGTGATTGAGTGATTTGTGGGGTGTTTCCTGGACTCCAACATAAAGATGATTATATATTTATTGAAGTATCCAACATCTGTGATCCTCATTTTGTATGTTGAAATAACATTTAAAAGGATGGAATAAAGTTACCAGTACTGAGGCAGAATGATGCTGAGTTTGACCAAACACTCTTTTACATAACAGTCCACTACACCATGAGAATTCAGTCTGTATTAAAGTTAAAAGATTTGTTTCACAAAGACATTGTCCATCTTACAATGAAAATAGTCCTTATATCTAGAATTCTCAATTCTACCTCTCTCTGTCAGAGTGATATGGTGAGTAGATATGATCATGAAATTGGATGATGGAGAAGAGGAAGGAACTTGATCAAGACAGCTTCATCATTATCTATATATTCCTGAAAGTCATCTCAGTTCATGTTCTTCCTGCTGAATGGCATGGAATATAAAACCATTCCAAAAGAAGACTAATTATTATACCTAATTTTATTAGTTATACTAGACTAATTATTATAACTAATTATAACTAATTATTATACAAAAACATAGATATAATTTGATTTTCATTGAATGTTATTTGTTTATATCTTTACATATGTGTGTATATGTATATATGTGTCACTTTAGTGTATTTTTTTTTCTTATAAAGCGTTTAGTAGTAGAATTTCCTAAAGAAAAATTTCTAGAAAGTAATTCGATACCTTGTATTTTTGGCCACTGCTTGCTTTGTTTGTTTGTTTGTTTGTTTGTTTGTTTGTTTGTTTTTTGAGACAGGGTTTCTCTGTATAGCCCTGGCTGTCCTGGAACTCACTCTGTAGACCAGGCTGGGCTCGAACTCAGAAATCTGCCTGCCTCTGTCTCCTGAGTGCTGGGATTAAAGGCGTGTCCCAGCATGCCTGGCTTCACTTACAATTCAGTTGCTATCCCTATACCCTCCCCCTGCTCTGCTCCCCAACCCACCCACTCCTGCTTCCTGGCCCTGGAATTCCCCTGTATTGGGTCATATAATCTTTGCAAGACCAAGGGCCTCTCCTCCCAATGATGGCCAACTAGGCCATCTTCTGCTCCATATGCAGCTAGACACATGAGCTTAGTTCATATTGAAGTTCCTCCTATAGGGTTACAGACCCCTTCAGCTCCTTGTGTACTTTCTCTAGCTCCTCCACTGGGGGCTCTGTGTTTCATCCAATAGATGACTGTGAGCATCCACTTCTATATTTGTCAGGCACTGGCTTAGCCTCACAAGAGAAAGCTATATCAGGGTCCTATCTGCAAAATCTTTCTGGCATATGCAATAGTGTCTGGATTTGGTGGCTGTATATGAGATGGACAAAAGGAAGGACCATCCAGAGACTGCCACACCTGGGGATCCATCCCATATACAATCAGACTTATTTTTAAAGCACCTTTACAGCCTGACTGAACTCCCTCAGTGGATCATTCCATTACTGTTCTCATCTGTCCTTCTCCTCTCTCCTTCCATTGGGACATTCAGCTTCTTGTCCTGAAAAGATTGTGAAATGGCTGTGTTCCTTCTTTTGTTTATTTTTTTATTCCTACTTTTATTTTAGAATTCCTCATATCACTTTTGTTATTCTCCAATGAAAATTTTACTGGCGTATATTACCTGAACATCTTTCTTTGGATTGAAAACAATTATATCATCTCATTTCTAGTGTTCAATAATTATCTTTAAATGGGTTTTCTTCATATTATGATGAAATATTCCCTTTGTGAAAGAAAAATCTCAAGCGGGCTGGGAGACAGTGATAGAGAATTCTAGAAAACAGATATGGGGAGGGGCGGGGGATAGGATAGAGGGGAATGGGAGATGTGGGTACAGCTGGTGGGGAGATGCAGATAGAGGAGGTAGATAAGTCAGATTGGCAGGAGATTGAAATGCAGATTGAAGGAGTGAACTGAATTTTTAGAAATCTATAATTTTATAAGACTCCATCCAAAGTTGAAGGAACTAACATCTGTAATAGTACATTAATGCAGTCATGATGATGTTAACATTTAATCATATTTCCAGCATTGAGCAGAGTGGGAAAGTTTGCCATCAGAGTCATATAAGAGACAAAGTAAGAGAATATATGCACGTGATGGAGTGAAATTGAAGAAGTGGAGTGTGGGAATAAAGATTTGTGCATGTGTTTCACACAAAACTTTGGTACTTTTCCAGTGGTATGCTCTATATATCAGGGATGTGGAGGAAAGCATTTTGGGTGATACTTGGGAGTTCTTATTTGTAGCCTGTTAAATACAGTGACATTTACTAAAAGGATTGAAAAGGCATACTTATTAGAGTTGACTTTAATTTACCTCTTATAATTACACACAGACCAATTATGCAACATATTAACCTTGAACTTTGATGATAAAATATGCAGTATTTTAATAAATCTGTATGATGTCTGAAACTTGTTGCACTTTACATCACACATTAAACTCCAATGTGATGCTACAAATAAAAGTAACACAAATAGTGACTGAATTCCCATCAAAATAATATTGAATATTACTAAAACAAGAGAAGACATTGCTATTTAAAAATATTCTTAAAATGAGAGTACACATTAGTATTAGAGTTATAAAATGTGCAAAATGTATTAGGAAAAATTTTCCAAATTATAATTAAATCAAATAACTTACACATACCAACTAAAGTATTATTAAAAATTCATATTAGTTAAATAATGTGAGCTCAAGTTAAAAAAAAAACAGTAAAATTAATGCTTTAAACTAAAATATTCAGCAGCAAAATATCAGGTGACAGTTTGATGGGAAGTAGCTACAAATTCAACCCAAGAGCAAATAACTGCTGTACATCATGAAATACAAGTTCCAAGAGCATTGAGATTTAAAGATAGTGATGAATTAAAGCGTTCATTTTTTGCATAGATGCAGACAAGATGCTTGATGATGTACAGTGAGTAATGATACCTCACAAAATTAAAAATCCTTAATTAAGTATCAAGGCCAAATAAAAAACATGAACTTACAGATAGTTATTTATCAAGAAAGCTACTTGATGATAAGAGATAAAACTGTGTAGAAAGGCTACATTTTATGTAAATGAAAATGTTAAGTGTTTGCTCCTAGATCAGGAGAGAGAAAATGAAGCCCCCAATTCCCTCAGCTCTCTACTCTTGTGTTGGAATTGCTATAGTTGCCAAGACACCTAAATCAGACAGCAAATAGCACACATAAACACACAAGCACATGATCACACACCTAGGCCCACACACGTTAGAATGTTTTTTACACAAAGTAGCAAAACTGATAAATGCCATTTGTAAAGTATCTTTTGAGGCAGTTGCAAAACTATCAAATCAAACTGTACGTTAAGTCCCATGTATGTGGTGTTGCACATATGGCAACCAATGGGGTTTGTAACAGGAGGATCATGAGTTCAAAGTCAATCGGAGGAACACAGAGTTAGTTTGTTCTAAAACCACCAAAAATGTAGTATTCACAACAAAATCAATTGGTAATATAAAAAGATAAAATTAACATAAAAGTAAATAATTTTATACTTAAAAAACAGAAGAAAGAATAGAAGATATATTTCCATTTACAGTGCAAAACAAAATTAAACATACATGGATAATTAATCAGGAGATGGTCAAAAAATTATGGAGGGGACCATGAATATTCCAGATTCAAAAGAAGAAAAGTTCAGCAACTAGGAGAATTCATTAAGTCCATGAGTAGAAAGATGACAGTATACAGACTCAGCATTTACAATAAGACTGAGAACACTAAAACACTAACAGAAGTTTCACAAGCTAATCCAAACAATCTATCTATTAATTAGCATGAAAACCCAGGAAAAAAGAAAAATTTGGAAACAGAGAAGTTAACAGATAAAAAGTCTCCTATATTTAGAAGCTATCACCACGTCTTTAATATAAACAGGTAGAAAAGCAATGGTATAGAAATTCCAAAGCCAAAACAGATCGATCTTTGTATAAAATAACAACGTTAAATGAATCTAATAGAAACAAAGATGAAGAAATCATTTAATGAATGAATTTAGAATAATTGCAGAAACTTGTGGAAGGTAGACAAGTGGAAACTATTCTTTAAACTGTATGGGTCTTAGATAAAAACAATGAATGCCTATTAATTTTATGAACAGGGCATCTAGACTTTATTTATTTAATCTCACGTTACATTCCTCAAGGCATATTTGTGATTTGCAGTGCTGCAGAAGGATGGAGAGAGATCATGTCCCTGATTCAGTCAGATAAGTTCTCAGTTCTATATCCCCTCTTTGAAAGATATTTAAGTTATTTTAGGCATACAAAAAGGTGAGAAAAATATATCTTGACCCATTTATTTTGGTCTAGCATTTAATTAAAGGACATCAATAGAAGCAAATTAGCACTCAATATTAAAGATAAACAGCTATGCTGCACAAATTTTAGTTTTGATGTTACTAAGAGTTCAAAGGACTTTGGTCCTTTCTGGGTTTTCTTTAGTCTCTGCCCCTAGACACACAGGAGGGGGCATCTCCACTCACTGTAGCTGTCAACTGATACTTCAAGAGGAAAAATGCAAAGTGTTCCCTGCAGGACTTAGTTCGTTCCTTCATCTTCTCCTTTCTTCTTTTCCATTTCCTTGGGTGGTAGAGAAAGAGAAAGGGAGGCTTTAGGGAAACTGCCTGAGACCCTTAACTGAATGGGTTGTGAGGGGTGGGAGTGACAGACCTAAGAGATGAAATGTTCCCTCAATTGTGATTTGTATTTTTACATAGATTTTTATGAGTAGAAAATGATAGTTAATTATCTATTTATTTAGTTTCATATAGTTACATATTAATGGTATATTATGACTTCAGGTTTGTGTGTGTGTGTGTGTGTGTGTGTGTGTGTGTTTGATTTTTGTATTTCTACAAATATAATATACAAACTTTTACCCCTGAAATGTATTTTCACCCCTTTTACTCTTTTATGCTTTTATTAAGGGATGAGCTCTTTCTTAGTTGCACAATCTGTTAGTGAGTTCACTGTATCCTAAGCTGATCTTAAACATGAAATCCTCCTGCCTCAGCCTCCCTAGAGGATGGAGTTCCAGTCTTTACTAGTTTTGATTTTTGTGATTCCATTAAAGGCAGTTTTTGCATGCTCTATTAACACCTGGAGAGATAACACTGACATTAGGAATTTCCATATAGCTAGTGTCATGGAAGGGAGATGGGTTAGCTGGTTCATTTGTTTTATAGATGTGTAGTCACTTATTTTCCGTGCTGTAGCAAATTACCTGACTAAAAAACCTAGTAGGGAAGAAATGTTTACACTAACTCACAGTGTGAAAGTACAGCCTGTCTGGCTTCATGACAACAGGACTTTAAACTGCCTGACCACATTTCATCTGTGCTCAAGAAGCAGAAAGTGATGAATGTTGGTGTTCTGCTAGCTTTCTTCTTTTGTGAAGTTCAGCATCCAAGGTCATGAAGTTGACAGACATCTTTAGGGTGCGCTTTCCCATATCAAATTACCTCTAGTCATGCTAGTCTCTTCCAGGTGAAAGGGCCACCTCCTCTATTTGTCTACTTCCCTATTAAGTTCTTGAAAAAAAAAATTATCAGGACACATTACATCCTTCCGTGGTAAACTATAAGAGTTAGCCCAAACCAATCAGTTCTTTGCTGACACAGACATAGCCAATTCTCAAAATGAACAATAGTGGACAAGTTGCCCCTATTGTACCTGTTTTTTTTTTTTTTTTCCTGTATTTTTTATGTTGTTGTTGTTTTATTTCTTTTATTTTTTTTTTTTTTTGTTTTCTTTAAAAAGGCCTGCATGCAGCCAATGTGCTGAATGATCCTCATCATTTGCACAACTCCAGACCCAACACACAGGCATGGCCACATGCTAACCTGTTCTATACAGGACCTCCTAGGTTATTCCGCATCCTGTTAAATTGGCAATCTAAATCAACCATCACAATATGCTTCTCAATCCAGTTTTCCTCCCCATTGAAAGCGGCTGCTATTGGCTCTGTAATTCCATGAAGAATATTAGTACATGTAAGAATGATTTCCACAGAAGTCATTTTGCCTCATTACTTACTGTTTTCTCCCATTATTGCTAGAGGTAACTATGTAGTAACTTTATATGTTATATTTTGATACTATTGTAATTATTTGTAAAGTAAAGGAAACATGGTTTAAATATGCAGTGATTTTTCAAGTTATATACAGCAATTAAAACTAGTTTTTGTGAATATTCAGCAACCAACAATAATAAATACTCAATAATTTATTATTTTTAACTTGTAATTTACCAAAAACATTCAGAGACAAACCTTTTTGCCTTCAATATGTGGACCAAGCAAATGTAGAATGATTTTTTTCATCTCAGTTATTATGTGGTATCATAGTATATTAGTCAGGATTCTCTAGAATCACAGAACTTATGGAATGTCTCTCCATATTGAGCAAAATTTATTGTGATGATTTACAGTCTGTAGTTCAACTAACTCAACAATAGGCAGTTGTAGATGGGAAGTCCAAGAATCTTGCAGTTGCTCAGTCCCACCAGGGTAGTTGCTTCAGATGATCTTTTGTAGAAGTAGGTTCTAACAAATGTGCTGGCAAGCAAGTGCAAGCAGTCGAAAAAGGGTGAATCTTCCTTCATCAGCAGAATGTGTGGCCCAGATTAAAGGTGTGTGCCACCACACCTGGTTCTGGCACATTCTTTGTTGAAAGCTGAATTTGAACTCAGAGATGTCCTTTCCTAAATCTCCTGGGATTAAAGACATGTACTACTTTGCCTAGGCCTACGCTTTTCATTGCCACTATGCTTAAAGATTTCCAAGCCAAGATCCAGGTCTGAAATTTGTGTCTTCCAGCCTCAAGTTCTGGATTACAGGTGAGCCCTCCAATTCTGGATTGTAGTTCATTCCAGATATAGTCAAGTTGACAACCAGGAATAGCTGTTACACATAAGGTTATAGCCACATGAATATTTCATGTAAAGGGGTAGAAGTCAGAGTGGGTAGATAATTAGAGCTATCTGAATATCTCCAAGACATCTATAGTCTCTGCTTAAATATCAAAGATGTCTTTGTGTATTTCTTATTCATGTTGTCCCTTTGTGTTTCTCTCTCACAAACTCCCCCATCTAAGGTACTTGCTCTTTAAGAAATTATTGACAGCAGGAAATCTGATGTGTCAAGAATGGAGCAATAACAATTTAGAAAGATTATGTCTGTGTTATCAGATGAGTGAAGACAGAAGAAAGGTAGTGCAATAAAATTAAAGACAATGCCTAGTGTATGAAAACCCAATGTTCATGCAGTGTGTCTCCTAAGGAGCTGATTCCAAATTTCCTTCAGAATATCCCACAGAGTAATGATGGTAAAGATGGGACAGATGGGTGCACTCTGTAGTGGCTCCTTTTAGGTGCTTGGCTTCGTATTCAAGAAATTAAAGGCTCATACAGATGGAAAAAGTAGTAAGAAAACTTTATTCTAAAGTAAAGCAGTAGTGGGGATCCAAATGAAGCACTGTGAGGAGGAGCAGGATCACATGACAAAGGTAAGGACAGGAAGATAATGAGAACTCTTAAAAGGCATATAATAGAGCATTCTATTATTTACTTACTTATATAGCTATTTATTTCCTGTCAAAACTCTGCCTGCAGTTTGTAGCAGTGAGAAACAAATGAAACTCTGGATGTCTAGTTAAGCCATGCTTTTTCAGTGAAGTAGAACCAGTATACAGAAGGAAATCTTTCTTATTTTCCTTTCCAATGATGCTCTCTATTCTTGGATAACAAAACAAGGATAATTGCAACTTCTTTTAGTACTCTTCCTGGCCCGTTAGGTATTTTCTAGTTACTAAGATACTGTGGATCTATCCCAATCCAATTATTTGAGTCATTTTCTCTCTCATTTAATATATACATATATTTTAATATTACACATATATATGCATATATATGTGTATATCATACTACTATTTGTGTTGACACTTTATTTTCAATTTTTTATTCGATATTTTCTTCATTTACATTTCAAATGTTATCCTGAAAGTCCCCTATACCCACCCCTCACCCTGCTCCCCTACACACTCACTCCCACTTCTTGGCCCTGGCATTCCTCTGTACTGGGGCATATAAAGTTTGCAAGACCAAGGGGGCCTCTCTTCCCAATGACAGCCTACTAGGCCATCTTCTGCTACATATACAGCTAGAGACAAGAGCTCTGGGGGTACCGGTTAGTTTATATTGTTGTTCCACCTATAGGATTGCAGACCCCTTTAGCTCCTTGGGTACTTGCTCTAACTTCTCCATGGGGGGGCTCTGTGTTCCATCCAATAGATGAGTGTAAACATCCACTTCTACATTTGCCAGGCACTGGCATAGCCTCACAAGAGACAGCTATATCAGGGTCCTTTCAGCAAAATCTTGCTGGCATATGAGTTTGGTGGCTGATTATGGGATGGATCCCTGGGTTGGGCAGTCTCTGATGGTCCCTCCTTCCATCTCAGCTTCAAACTTTGTCTCTGTAACTCCTTCCACGGGTATTTTGTTCCCCATTCTAAGGAGAAATGAAATATCCATGTGTTGATCTTCCTTCTTCTTAATTTTCTTGTGTTTTGCAAATTGTATCTTGGTTATTCTAAGTTTCTGGGCTGATATCCACTTATCAGTGAGTGCCTATCAAGTGAGTTCTTTTGTGATTGGGTTACCTCACTCAGAATGATACCTCCAGATACATCCATTTGCCTAAGAATTTCATAAATTCATTGTTTTAAATAGCTGAGTAGTTCTTCATTGTGTAAATGTACCACATTTTCTGTATCCATTCCTCTGTTGAGAGATATCTGGGTTCTTTCCAGCTTTTGGCTATTATAAATAAGGCTGCTGTAAACATAGTGGAGCATGTGTCCTTATCACCAGTTGAAACATCTTCTGGGTATATGCCCAGGAGAGAAATTGCTGGATCCTCCATTAGTATGTCCAGTTTTCTGAGGAACCGCCAGACTGACTTCTAGAGTGGTTGTACAAGCTTGCAATCCCACCAGCAATGGAGGAGTGTTCTTCTTTCTCCACATCCTTGCTAGCATCTTCTGTCACCTGAATTTTTGATCTTAGCCATTCTGGCTGGAGTGAGGTGGTATCTCAAGGTTGTTTTGATTTGCATTTCCCTGATGATTAAGGATGTTGAACACTTTTTCAGGTGCTTCTCAGCCCTTTGGTATTCCTCAGTGGAGAATTCTTTGTTTAGCTCTGTACCCCATATTTAATTGGGTTATTTGAATTTCTGGAGTCCAGCTTCTTGAGTTCTTTGTATATATTGTATATTATTAGTCCCCTATCAGATTTAAGATTGGTAAAAATCCTTTCCTAGTCTGTTGGTGGTCTTTTTGTCTTATTGTATGTCAACACTTTTAAAAAGACTTCTTTATACTTTTCAAAATATAAAATTCTCATGTAGCCTAGGGTGGACTTGTTATCCTTAGTGCTGAGACAATAGCTGTGACCACCAACTCAGTTTATGTGTTATTTTTCAAAAAATCTAGGATCTTCTAACAACTGAACTATATTCCCAGTCCATTACTTAAAAATTTTTAAGTTAGTTTATCCTTCTAGGCTAAAAATAGAGATCTAATGATAAAAGTAATACATAGACTGCAGTTTGAAGGTACATTTCCTGATATATTTATTATGGCAACAAGCCTGTAATTATCCTGATCTGTTTCTATTATTCCAGCATTCTAGTGAATTGATAAAAATGCAACAAATATGTGGTAATATAATTGATATTTTCAGTCATCAAAAATATTTATTGTATTTTTGGTCAGATACCATATAACTCCTCACATATGTATATATCTCTATCTCTATCTCTATCTCTATCTCTATCTCTATCTCTATCTCTATCTCTATCTCTATCTCTATATCTATATCTATATCTATATATGTGTGTATGTGTGTGTGTGTGCAGCATTTAGAGATTTGACTGATAGAATATAGTCAGTCACCACTGCAATTTACATAGAAACCTCTTGTTTTATGGGTAGGTTTTATTAAGTGGCCAATAAAGCAAACAGGCAAGAAGAAATATTCCAGTTATACTTCATAGTGATCAACATTGATATTTATTTCACCTCTAACAAATAAAGTACAGCACAGTTTTATATATATATATATATATATATATATATATATATATATATATATATATATATTTTTATATATATATATATATATATATATATATATATATATATATATATATATATATATATATATATATATATATATATATATATATATATATATATATATATATATGTAAAAGAACTGGCAGAACCATGAAAATATATTGGACACCAAATTCTATTGCTCATTATAAGGGACTTTTTAGTTTTACTTTTAAATTAAGAATTACATGGTCTTAATAACACAGAGAGACATGTAAATCGTGCATGCAAAGCCCACATGCAAGTGTGTACAAATTGTGCCTATGGTTACCATGGCACTCAGGTTTCATGCTCAATATGCAGACAATTATGTTGTACAAAGCAGAAACTACAAAGGTTTTTAGTGAGGACAAATATTTAAAAATATAAATTCATTACCTAGAATTTAAGACCTAGGGTAATTTAAAGGTAAGAATACCCTTGTGTGGAGTTAAGTTTTACACCCAGAGCTAAAGTTTCTAGTTCATTCCTCATGGGAGTTCCTTCTCTGTGGGGCTGATGGCTGCTCCTTTCCCATGTCCTCATAGAAAGGAGTAAACTTGTTGGAGTAGTTGAGTCAGATCTTGAAGAATGGCTCAGAGAAGATTTTAAGTGACTAAATTAATGCAGCTTTCTCAGTTGTCCAAGTACTCTCAACATTGCCCTACAACCACTGCTTCTCTGTAAAGAAGAATTTCAGAAAGGTTCTAGTACAATGTCTGAAAACACAGAATCTGTGAAAGGGAGTTCGGTTTCTTTTATATTACAGATATATTCATAAATAGATAAATGCTTCAAGACAATTTTCTTGTCTATGATCAGATTTTTTTCTTAATATGGATATGAAATTCCAGAACTTTTAAATTTTCACCATTTCAATTTATCATATTTAAAAAGTTCAGTCATTATATGTGTTTGTGAATAACTTGTAACTTTTTTCTGTGGTTTAAAACAGAACATATGAGAATAGTATAAGCTAGGAGAATAGCTGAGTGGTAAAGTGTGTGTCTTGGCCCTGAAATTCATCTTCAACTCTGCAAAACAATAAATGAAAGAAAGATAAGAACACTAAACTGCAGCTGAAATACAGCTCAGTGGGCAAAGATAACCTGCAACATTCATGGTAGGAGATGAGAGAAATGCCTCTGTGAGCCCAGGGAAATGACCACACAATCCAAAGTTATTTGGCAGGGCAAAAAGGTTTACTTCTGTAAAAGGTAGCATAAGCAAGATTAATCAAGCAAGATATCCAATGGGAACCTGCTGAGTTTTTCATTCCTAATCCACTTTGAGTGAGTGGTCAGCACTTAAATTCATATAATGTGCATTAAGTGGCCAGTTGCAACTTCTAAAAGATTCTGAACATTCTGGTTTCTTTAAAGGATAGTGATATTCATTAGACTTATTCTCATTTGCTGGGTATCTGACCCCTCTTTTCGGGGTGGGGAAATGGGAGGTTTAGCAGTCACAGAGAACATACGATTTAGAAGAATAATTCATGAAAACAATAATATCAGAGATGAAACAAATAAGCATAACCTAAAATAATGACTACATCTTTGTCTAAAACCAGCTAAAGTAATCCAAAGATTTATCAGCTGCCTGTATCTCCCCTCTTCTGTTCTCTGTAGACAGAGGTATGATTACAAAACCTAATCCTGGATATAATCCTTTAGTTTTCAAATGTCACTATCTCTCATATACGGAAAAACAAACAGTAGTCCTGCCTAGCTTCATACTACAATACAGTTAGACAGCTATGAACACCTGCTTCTCAGGGTGCAATTTAGGATAGACTGCAGAAGCCTACTGCTTTAGTTTTAACTACTTAAAAGAAAACTGAAGGCGGGCTTGGTGGCGCATGCCTTTAATCCCAGCACTTGGGAGGCAGAGGTAGGTGGATATGAGTTCAAGGCCAGCCTGGTCTACAAAGTGAGTTCCAGTACAGCCAGGACTATAAAGAGAAACCCTGTCTCAAACTCTTCCCCCCCGCCCCCCCCCCTTCCGCAAAAAAAAAGCCCAAAACATTGTCATTTCACATAAAGAGACTCTCATTTCCTCTTCTGGTAGATACTTTGGTGTCAAAGTATAACAGATGGGGTTTTCAAAATCATGGTATGTGTTGATGTTAGTACTATTTTAATTTATAATCTTGTGGTGACCCACATTTATATGTTTACTGTTTCTTGATGGCAGAGATTAAACACACTGAGTACCCTATTTTTTATATATCATTGAGTCTTACGAAATTTCAGTTCTTACTGGGAAACATTATTGCCTGAAGGTTAGCAATCAATGATTTACCTTAAGTTTTAATATACAGCAATTGACCTCCTTCATAGTTTTGGAATTCAACTTTACGTTCTGCATGTTCCCATTCCTATCAATACATGCATGTTTTCAAGGGATACCCTGATTTTTCCTGAATACAGATTCTAAGAAGGATGTGTGATAATTTTATAAATAATAGTGTTTAATACAGGTAAGAAGGTGATATAAATAGAAAAATCATATAAAACATTATTAAGTTTTGCTATTCCAAGTATTATCTGAACAAACTACACATTCTTTTGTCAGGCTTTGGGTATTAGGTATTCACCATCTATATGAGGAGTTGACAGTAGATGAGGCTAATTCAATCTAATCTACTGTCAGCACATGGATAAAAGAATACAGCTTCTGGGCTGATGCATTTTTCTGATTGCTTAGTTTGGTGTAATATGATTCTAAAATTGATCTTTCCAGCCAAAATGTCCTCATAACTATTTTGTCTTATGGATTTTTTTCTCATTCTTTAAGGCTGGGTGATTTGAATAGGTATGGCCCACATAGACTCATTTATTTGAATGTTTGACCCAGAGGGAGTTGCCTTGTTGGAGTAGATGTTGCCTTGTTGGAGAAAGTGTGCCACTCTAGGGACAGGCTTTGAGGTCTCCTATGCTCAAACCATGCCAGTGTCTCATTCTGCTGCCTTACAATCAAGATGTAGACCTCTCAGCTTCTCTTCCAGCACTATGCCTCCCTGCCTGGATGCTGTCATGATTCCCACCATGATAATAATGGACTAAACCTTTGAAAGTGTAAGCCAGACCCAAATAAATGTTTTCCTTTATAAGAGTTGCCATGGTGTTTTTTCATAGCAACAAAACTATTATATATTATATTATTATACATTATCATATATTATTATATATTATATATTGTACATTATACATTATATATTATACATTATATATCATATATCATACATCATATGTCATACGTCATATGTCATATATCATATATCATATATTATATATTTAAGACAAAATAGTTATAAGTGATAAGGTGATATCCTGGGAAATAATATAATATATAATAGACAAAATCCATAAGACAAAATAGTTATAGTGATAAGGTGATATCCTGGGAAAACAATCTGAAATTTCTTTCACAAACACCTGCTTTTTCTTTAGTACCCTCTGTTCTGAGTCTTCCTTTCTGCTATACCACAGTGTTAAATCTGTGCTATATTTAGTGTAGATGTGGCTACATCTTTCTTAACCCATGAGGTCATGGGCCTTCCACCATCAGGTCCTCTGTAGACAGAGATCAGGAGTTGAATTCCTTCCCAAAGTCCTCAGATGTCTCCTTCTACTTAATCCCTAACTCCTCATTGCTATTTGACACACTGTTACTGAGGGCACTTGATAGTCTTTTGAAGCAAAATCTACTACAATATAAGATGAAAATGACATTTACACAATTGTATCAAGTTTGTAAAAAACATCTTTATTTTGGAGTGGTTTTGTATAGAAGATAAGAGCAAGTAGTAAGTGACATTAGTGGTTTTCACAGTCAGTCACTCCTTTTGTTGGAAAGGTTATCTTCATTGGTAAGGAAATTAAAGCTAAAATCATTCAGTATTTACAATGATTTAGAAAGCTTGCTTGAACTCAACATTTTAAATACATACTTTAAAGAGCTCTTTCTGCCAAAATGGCCTAGAATTTATGTCATTTCAGTGATAATCACCATTCCAACTCAGCAGCATTCTTTCTTAGTTTCTCCTAAAATAGCATACAACATAGACAAAAGTCTGAGCTTAGGTTTGCTTCATCTAACCATTCTATGTCAAAGAGTATCCTTGGTCTGTCTGTACATTCACTTCAGTCATCTATTGTCAAGTTCTTAAAAAGTAAAGTTTTATCATTAATGATTTTCATATTTTCTACTCCCCTACTTTCATGTCTCCTTTGCTATGAGCTACCACAGATTTTAAAAATATACTTTACCAAAAATTATGTTATTCACCTAGCAAAGGAAACTTCTCTGATGATAGCTTCCCAGTCTATACCAATGTGTTGAGTGTACAGCAACCCACAGGGATTTCACCAAGGCACCTGTGAGGTAGAAGACTGGGATGCTTGTCCCAGACCACATTTGGTTATGGGATTACAGGGTTTATCAGAAAAAAAAAGGTAAACAAACAAAACCCTTGCAGGGATTTGAAAAACCCTAAAGTTAAACAGAGAGTTTGAGGTCTGAAGAAATTAAAGTTACTTGGTTGTGGTAGAAGACATGGGCACTGTAGTCACAGTCAGTATTCAGAAAGATGAACTCCTTGAACAAAGAAGTTGAAACCCACTCTAGGAAACAGAGAGCTACTTTTCTCATATATCAAAAGAAGGACAGGAAAACATTTAGTGAGTAAGTCTGTGGCAGGCAGTGGAGGAAGAGGAGGAGGAGAAGGAGGAGGAAGAAGAAAAGGAGGAGGAATTTGAGGACAGAAAATAAGGAAACAAATGTTTATCCTCTGCTGATGTATGTGTGAAAAACAGATTTCTTCAAATCCTAGCTATTGTTTTTCATATTTATTCTCAGTTAACTAGCCTGGCCACCTAAGAGGAACCTCTCACATCATCAATAAACTCTTAAGTTGTTCACTGACACACTTATCCTATCATCCTCCACAATGAAAGAGATAGAAGTGGGGAGAGAAAATTCATATGGAGTTTAAAAGTATAATCTAGATACACTCATATGCGATTTTTTTTATTCTAGAAAATATAGATTGATGTCCATGTTTTATAAAAGTTCTTTTTCAGTACCGCAGGACATTCCCCCACAGGTCTGTGCATACCTTGTAGATTTGTCAGCCAAAGATTATTCTAGAGAAAATGAGCCACTCTAGATTTTGAGCTTAACTTCCTTTTCCTCCCTTTGGTGCCTCACTAGGAGCTACATACAGCACCAGAAAGTGAAACAGATAAATTAGTCATGACTAAAGAAATAATTTTAGTTAAACCTAACGGGAAAGCTAATCATAGTCATTTCTCTTCATGTCAGATTCATTATTACAGCAAAGATCTTCTTGTGTGAAAGTGGCCGAAGTGTTCTTATGAGTAAACAGTTCATGACCCACTGCACTGCTGAGGTAAGGATGCAAAAGTGCAGCTTAAGTGTGCTAAGAAGTTTGTAAATAAAACATCAAATCAAATATCTGGCTCTCTTACTTTTTGCAATAAAACTCTATGTATATATATTGTCCATTTTATATAAACATATACAACCCATTATACATATAAACATACATACATACATACATACATACATACATACATACATACCTCAACTATTTGAGTTATATATGTATTATACTATGAGTTATTAGTTCTTATGTGGCTCTTCATGCTTAACACTAATGTTAAATGCTTTCAACATTTAAGTCAAAGATGATATTTCAACAGGAATTAGTGGATATTGTAAGAACAAGTCTAAACTGCATTTCATAGGCGTTGTTTCACATAAAATAGTTTTTGAAATATATTTTCTTTTACTGTCAATTTCTTTAAAGACCAAATCATGTTATTTCCATAAAATATACTTTTTTGCTTTTCTTTTTTGAATAAAGAGTAAAAAGTGATGCTAGTGAACACAGTATCTGCTGAATATCGTAACTGACAAGTTTCACAGTAAAATTTAAAAAGGGCTGGTAATACCTAATGCAGAGGACCCTGTCCTTGCCAGGACAACACAGAACACTTGGGAGCTTGTCAAAGAGCCAATCATATATTGGGAAAACAAATGGGAAAAACTGTTTAAAGAGAAAAATACTGAAGAATCTAATGATGAAAACCCTAATAAAGAATAATGAATAGCAGAGGCGGGTTGTTCAGGGTTTATTCAGGATCATGGATTGTGAATATGTAATAGTTATCACTGTATCACATAGTTCTGAGCACAGAATATAACATACTTACTTAACCTCTTCCACTTGCTATGCTTTCTACAGGGTAACATCTAATCTCCACTGGAATTGAAAGCTCATGGAAGATGATCCACATTAACTTTGATTTTTATCCCTGATACTGTTTACCAATAGATTTTTCTTACATTATACCTGTTCCTGTAAGTGAAAAGGTCTTTCTCCATTACAAATGAAAAACTAATCTCATTATTTAAGGGTCCTTTGAGTGTCATGCTGAGCTCTCGCTGTCACTCATTCCTAATTTAATACTGTACTTGTCTAGAGGTTAAAAAAGCTAAATTAGAGATACTTCCTCTCTATGGACTGGATGATATATATCTCTGCATATTAATTAAAGTAGAACAAAGTCACTACCGCTTTTGAAAATTGGTTCTCTTGCTGAAGAGCAAACCTACTCCAGCAGATTAACTGTAAATGTTGACCCCTTGTAAATTTGGCATCCAAACTCAATACTTTAATTCATACTATTTAACCCCTTGTTTTGTAGGTCCATTTCTATGCCAAAAGTTAAAATGCCTATGACCATCAGAAACTTGGGAGCACTGAAGATAAAAATAGTTGAAAATTCCACTCTCCTCTAAGACTCAAGGTCATTGGTTAGCTTAGGGCCCTGTGAAATCATAAAGCAAATCAACCACTTTCAACAAGTATTGAAAATATAATATTGTTTATAAGTGTTGAAAATATAAGTGTTCTAATCCTGAAAACGAAGAACAGGGGACTTGGGGAAAGAGAACAATAGCAAGACCAAAACCAGGTAGGAAAATACCAAGCTTCACAGGGCCTCACAGGGTTATGGAGCTCTCTACCATTTCTGTTGCTTGCAGGACTTGTCACTGCTTTCTGGAGCTAGCTCCTTAGGTACCTACAACTTACTTAGGTGAGTATTGCATGCTGCTGGTATCCTTTGTTTGCTAGATACTCATTGCAACCCATGCTTCTACCTCACATCTTTGAGCCCAGCCTACTCAGAAGCTATATGTTGGGAATCCAACGTTGATAAGCTATATGACCTCAGTAGTTTTCTGGAACTTTAGTACAAGCTTTTATGAGTCCGTTACTTTAGTATTATTCTTGCCTATGTACCTTCAGAAGGAGATGATGCTAAGTTCTGCTTCTAAATGTAGGTGTCTCTTAGACACTTAGACTTCAGAGGCAGTGGCTCTCATACAGCTCATCTGGGTCTTTCATAACCACCTGTAATTCTAGATCCAGAAAATCTAATCTAAGAAGGAACCAGTTTAAGTACAAATTTCAGTTTGAATAGAGGGCAAATGAAGTTTAATTTCCCAAGACCTTCCTGGTTAATTGATACCTGCTTGGCAGAGAGAGACATATACATGGGTAATTCACATACTGATTGGCTAATTGAGACATGAATGTTTTGCTAGATGCCACAGCACAGTTGAATAAACCAACTAATGAGAACTGGATAAATTACCACATAGGGAACTCTCCCTAGTAAAGTTTCCTATCCCTGAATCTTGTTTGGTAGAAAAAATGTACCTATAACTTGGCACAGATATTTGTGGTTTTCAGACATAAAAGCTCTGTAACATTTTGGCTCAGTCACAGTCTCTCTCTCTCTCTCTCTCTCTCTCTCTCTCTCTCTCTCTCTCTCTCTCTGTGTGTGTCTGTGTCTCTGTCTCTGTCTCTCTGTCTCTCTCTCTCTCTGTCTCTCTCTCTCTCTGTCTCTCTCTCTCTCTCTCTCTCTCTGTGTGTCCCTGATTTATTTCTATTTATCTTGTCTTGTTGAGTTGTATTGGATCTAAGTAGAGCCTATAACACCAACACCTTTACTGGTCTTCATGGGCCATTGCACTCACAGATATACAGAAACAAACACACACACACACACACACACACACACCACACACACAATGAGAGACAGAGAAAGAGAGAGAGGGAGAGACAGAGTGACACACACACACACACAGAGAGAGAGAGAGAGAGAGAGAGAGAGAGAGAGAGAGAGAGAGAAAGGAATCTAAAGAATATTTCTAATCCTCTTGCCTAAACATAAGGTACTAAGATTGTAGATATGCATCCTAACTGATGGGTACACAGAATCTTGTGCTTTCTAAATATCATTGCACCAGATGAATTAATCCTTCATTGAACATGTGCTTGTGTTTTGTTACCTATATGCAAACTGTACTGAAAGAAGATTTGTCATGTTTATGTTTTTAGTTTGTTTTTTTTTTTTTAATTCAAGCAATAAAATGATGATGGCAGTGAGATGTTTCCCTGTTGTATACAGATTCATGTCCTTCCTCGGATCTAGATGATGCCTCTTTTAGGCCTTTATATGCTGGGTTACAAACCTGCTTTTTCCATGATAGTTCTTTAGTAACTGAAGTATTGATGTAAGCTTTTGTCTTATTCTTTTCCTTGGTAGATAACCAAGTCTCAATTCTCAGAGATTTAGGTGTTGTTTCCTAGTGTCCAACATGTTTTCAATAAGTAATCGGGTTGTGTTTTACAAAATGGCAGTATAAGGAAGCATAATGCAGCAGAGGCAGGAACAACTTGGCATGCCCAGTCAAGACATTCCCCTACATAATCAAATAACGTGGCTGCAGCAGACCAAACAGAAAGAAAATTAATTGGGCAGGAAGGCAAGGGGACCTGAAGAAGTGTAGAGGCAGAAAAGGGGGGTGTGGACAGAAGGATACAGAGAGAAGAGAGAGAAGGAGAGAGGAAGAGAGGAAGAGGCTGGCCAGGAACATGTTGGGGCACAGAGAAAAAGAATATGGAGACAGAGAATGTGTGGTAATAAGTGGCCTGTTTATACACCTAGCTCGTACCACTGGGTGGCAAAACAAGCTGTTACTAGTAGCTATTGGGTGGCACCTAGCAGAATTGTCTGTATATTTATTTATATGCAGATATAATGGTAGCAAATCTGATCTAGTTTTTTTAAGCAAAAATGACTGAATCCTTTCAAGTATCTCAATAATTGGACTGTCATTCAGTCACTTATTAAAGGATAACTGCCACGATATTCTTTTTTATCAATTTTTTTACATTTTATAAAATTTCCCTTAAATATTGAACTTCTTCCCTCAAGTCTTAGAGTGAAACCCAAAATCTAATTAAACTCTATGGTTGTTTGAATATGCTTGGTCCAGGGAGTGGGACTATTAGGAGGTGTAGGCTTGTTGGAGTAGGTGTGCTCTTGTTGGAGGAAATGTGCCACTATGGGTAGGTGTGGTCTTGTTGGAGGAAATGTGCCACTATGGGTTTTGGGCTTTGAAACCCTTCTGCTAGCCAAATGGGAGATGGTCTTCTGTTTGCCTTCCAAACAAATTGTAGAACTCTCAGCTCCTCTTGCATTATGCCTGCCTACATTCCACTATGCTCCCACCTTGATGATAATGGACTGAACTAATGAATCTGTTAGAAAGCCACAAATAAATGTTGTTCTTATAAGATTTGCCTTGTTTGGGTCTCCAACCCTATAGGTGGAAGAAAAATATGAACTAACTAGTACCCCAAGAGCTCGTGTCTCTAGCTGACTATGTAGCAGAAGATGGCCTAGTTGGCTATCATTGGGAAGAGAGGCCCCTTGGTCATGCAAACTTTATATGCCCCAATACAGGGGAACGCCAGGGCCAAGATGTGGGAGTGGGCAGGTATGGGAGCAGGGTGGGGGATGGGGGAGGGTATAGGGGACTTTCAGGATAACATTTGAAATGTAAATCAAGAAAATATCTAATAAAATTGGGAAAAAAAAGATTTTCCTTGTTCATGGTGTCTCACACAGCAAAGAAAACCTTAACTTTGACAATCTCCTCAAATCTTAAATGACTAGCGATTCCAAAATATTAAATGGAATATGTACAGTATGTCCAAGAGCTGATTCTTCTCTTTGAGGTTCCCTTCTTCTTTTGACTTAAACTCTGTGGGGTTAAAATCTTCTCTCTTGCAAGGTTCACGTTGGTTCATTTCCTAATCTCTCCAACTCATTTATGATTTTCTTTATCTCTACCTTTCTTCTTAGACCTATTTTTACTGGAAGATTCAAAGATAATATCTACCTATTAAAGTTCTTTATGTTCTTCGAAGCTAAGACTGATTTCTTTTTATAAGTTACTATCAGCACACACATTATATGTGAACTGTTTCTGTTCTGACTGCTACAGGGTCTGGTTCTCTTGCCTAGTACATTCTGACTTGTGTTGTTTTCAGGTAGCCCACCATTCTGCACATTTTAGTATATTTCCTCTCTTTAGCTTATTTTTCTTATAATTTTCAGTATAAAGATTGCTTAAAGAAAAAGGGTGCTATTTTAATTTATGCAGTATCAGATTTGACAGAAAGGTTTAAAAAATAGTCCTGCTTAATTATTTATAAGGATTAACATTTAAAAAGAAGAGTATGCAAGGTTGAGATAGTATAATAGAGCTCATGGCAGCATCATTGTGGTTTAGGAAATAATGCCTACTCTGGACTTACTGGAGAGACACTGTATTGGTGAATTCATTCTTCCATTGCCTAATTTCTTGATAGCAACAAAGGGCAGCATCATGATTTCTCACATGATTTCTTCCTCAAATAGCATTCAGAGGGAGAGCTCCCAGACTCCTGCTTATCAAAGGACAAACAAGGGAGCACCTGGCTTTCTGAGCCAGATTCCACTAACAGAAATCCTCTTGGACCCACGCGTTCTGTCTCTTAAATGTTCTCGATGTGCTCCCGCATTTCCGTCAGATCCCATTTGTTTCAGGTGATTTAATTGCTCCCCATGAAGTGAGGGTTTATTTACTTGCCCACCAGACACCTGCACCCTTCTGAAGCTGTCTCTTTTATTGTGGTGTACTTAGAAAAAGGACATCATGGTGAGCTTGAGAAACAAATCTGTTCAGTGAAAATGTTTAGCTATCACAGTAGACAGCACATTGTTTTAATTTCACAGTCCACTGCAAACATTAGCTCATTAGCAAACTAATTAAGAAAGAACAGGGAGATGTGGAAGAGTGAACAGTGTCTACTCTGTCAGCACGGAGAGGCAGTCCCTGGGACTTGAACTGTTGATGACAAGTCATGTCTGCCTCACTCCCACCCATGCCTGACTATTAGCTGTGTGCTTCTTCCTTGTTTTCCCATGTCACAGGAAATCAAGTACAAAACCTGACTACAGGTGATGGGGCAGTTTTATATTTCAGGCTAGTTTTGTGCTTGAATATTGAAGAAAATGTATACAGGAAAAATGTATATGTTCTACCTCCTGCCTTCAATCCTCATACATTTAACCAAGTTTCCGTGTGTGTGTGTGTGTGTGTGTGTGTGTGTGTGTGTGTGTGTGTGTGCGTGTGTGTGTGTGTGTGTGTGTGTGTGTGTGTGTGTGTGTGGTAAGAGGGAGAAATGACCTGTGCTTACTTTTATCTTAAGACTTGATTTCAAAGAAATAATTGAGAGTGTCATTGCAAAGGCAAAGTCATGCAAAATACAAGAAATGAGGGAATGGAAATGATTAAAAAGGTTCCTCATTAAAAAGAAATATTCAGGATGCATTTCTTAACTCTGTTTTTAAGACATAACACACAGACTTGTATATATTCTCTCCTTTTGTAATTGTAACCCAGAGAGGAAACATAAGAAATAATCTATGGGAAGAAACAACTGTGTGAATACTTTTACCAGGACTATAATTTGCACTTCACATAAAACATATTTATTTTTTACAGCTCTGTAAGGATAATGCAGTTACTATGAGAAGAATTTGTAAAACATCATTGAGAAATAAATCAAAGAATCAAATTCTATTTCAGGCAGTATGATTCTCATGCATTTAATCTCTGCCAAAGGAAATAAATATAGCCTTTGCTAGAACAGAGAAAGAAATACTGGGGATGTATTCAAGGTCTACTCTGATATTTCCACAGTGAATTGAATATGAAGATTTTTAATGTAGTTATCACTTTGACATTTATTCAGAAAAAAACATGAGATACTAGGAAAAAATACTAGGAACACAATTTCTACTTCATACTTCATACACATGCTGTCAACATTCATACTTGGACCTCTGGAATGTCTTGCCAGTCTACTGATCTTGACCTAGGAAAAGCCTTGTCCTTTCCATGGGTCCAGCACTACAATGTCCTTGGTATGACCATGCTCCTTCCAGCAGTGCACATTCACTCATGGTCTCATCCACTCTCCACTAAATTATAAGGAACATTCCTCAGGAGGGAAGTACCTTTGGTGTAGCAAAAAACCTGGCTGGGATTGCACACCTTGGAAACTGAAAATCACAGTCAAGCCTAGAAAAGGCCACCAGTTCTGCCCAATCTTTTAACATTGCAACATTATGTCATTGCTCACCCTTGAAAATTATACAAAACAAAACCACAAATATAAAATCATATTGTTTTAAGTTAATTTATAATATTGGGTTGGGTCATGATCATTGCAATCTTGGGGTACATGCTTCTGGCTTCAATATTGATTTACTTTTAATGTCCTTCCTATTTTTGGTGGTCCCACAAGATTTTAATATTTTGTCAATGTGTAAGCAGATTTCTTTCATTGATGCCCTTTAAATTTATTTATTTATTTTCTTATTTTTATTGGATATTTTATTTATTTATTATTCAAATGTTATCCCCTTTTCCTGTTTACCCTCTGGAAACCCCAACCCAATTCTCACTCTCTCTGCTTCTATGAGGGTGCTCCCCCTCACCTACCCACTCCTGCCTCCCAGCCCTGACATTCCACTACACTGGGGCATCAAGCTTTCCCAGCACCAAGGACCTCTCCTACCATTGATGTCCAAAAAGGCCAACCTCTGATGCAGCTGGAGCATGACATTATCAACATGTAATCTTTGTTTGATGATTTAGTCCCTGGGCTCTCTGGGGGATGCTGACCACCAGTTGAACCAGCACCATTCTTTGAAAATGCTGTCTTTTTTCCACTGGTTGGTTTTATCTCTTTGTCAAAGATCAAGTGACCATAGGTATGTGGATTCATTTCTGGGTCTTTAATTCTGTTCCATTGATCTACCTGCCTGTCTCTGTATCAATCCCATTATGCTTTTATCACTATTTCTTTGCAATATAGTTTGATGTCAGGGATGGTGATTGCCCCAGAAGTTCTTTTATTGTTGTGAAAATTTTTGCTATCCTGGGGTTTTTGTTATTCCAAATTTCTGATTTTGTTAACTTGGATACTGTCTCTGTGCCCTCTGGTTATTCAGGGCTTTTACTCTAAGGTAGTGTCTCTTTTTCACTGAGGTGTAGTTCTTATAAGCTTCAAAATGCTAAGTCCTTTTTATCTATCCAGTCTGCTAGACTATGTCTTTCTATTGTGAAATTGAGTTCATTGATGTTAAGAGATATTAAGGAATAGTGATTGTTGTTTCTCTTATTTTTGTTGTTAGAGATGGAATTATATGTGTGTGGCTATCTTCTTTTGAGTTTATTGAAAGATTACTTTCTTGCTTTTTGTAGGGTGTAATTTCCCTCCTTTTGTTGGAGTTTCCCATCTGTTATCCTCTGTAGGGCTGGATTTGTAGAAAGACATTGTGTAAATTTGTTTTTGTCATGGAATTTCTTGGTTTTTCTATCTATGTTATTTGAGAGTTTTTCTGGGTATAGTAACCTGAGCTTGCCTTTTTGACTTCTTAAGGTCTGTATGACATCTGCCCAGGATCTTCTGGCTTTTAAAGTGTCTGGTGAGAAGTCTGGTGTAATTCTGATGTCTGCCATAATATGTTACTTGACTTTTCCCCCTAACTGCTTTTAATATTCTTTGTTTTGTGCATGTGGTGTTTCTTTGATTTGTGCATTTGGTGTTTTGATTATTAAGTGACAGGAGAATTTCTTTTCTGATCCAGTTTATTTGGAATTCTGTAGGTTTCTTGTATGTTCATGGGCATCTCTTTCTTTAGGTTAGGTAAATTTTCTTCTATAATTTTGTTGAAGCTATTTACTGGCCCTTTAAGTTGGGAATCTTCCCTCTCTTCTATACTTATTATTCTTAGGTTTCATCTTCCTATTGTGTCCTGCATTTTCTGTATGTTATGGGTTAGGAACTTTTTGCATTTTGCATTTTCTTTGACTGCTGTGTCAATGTTTCCATGCTACCTCTGCCCCTGAGATTCTCTCTTCTATCTCTTGTATTCTGTTGGTGATGCTTGCATCTATGATTCCTGATCTTTTTTTCTAGGTTTTCTTTCTCCAGAGTAGTCTCCTTTTGTGATTTCTTTATTGTTTCTATTCCCGTTTTTAGATCCTGGATGGCCTTGTTCTATTCCTTCCCTTGTTTTGTTGTGTTTTACTATAATTCTTTAAGGTATTTTTTCTTTCCTCTTTGTTTATACGTTTTTACCTGTGTTCTCCTGTAGGTCTATAAGGGAATTATTTATGTCTTTTTTAATGTCCTCTATCATCACCATGAGAAGTGGTTTTAAGTCAGAGTCTTGTTTTTCAGCTGTGTTGGAGTATTCAGGGCTGTTGTGGTGAGATGGTTCTGATGATGCCTAGTAACCTTGGTTTCTTTTGCTTTGGTTCTTGTGCTTGCCTCTCACCATCTGGTTACCTCTGGTGTTAGTAGGATCCAGTCCCCAGCTGCTCTGCTGTTCCTGTGCCCTGTGTGATCCTGGTGGATCCCTCTTTGGACAGTTATTGGAGCAAAGATGGTGATATCACCTCTGGGCTTAAGAACACTCCTGAGAGTCCAGCTCTCTCCTGGCGGGATTTGGTGTAGAGGAGTGTGGGACCATAAGCAGATTTTTCACAAGACATGGCAACCATACTGTAAAACCAATTAAAAACATTGTTGGTTTATGGCTAAGTGATAATGAATTGAAAATTAATACAAAAAATACTGAATATTCATAAACTCAAATTATGTAAGTAAGGTATTATCTATATGTAATTACAAATAAAGTAATACTATATAATTAATGACATATAACAATAGTTACAATTCCCCCAGTGCCTTTATACTAACACATGTATACCTGTCAAGATATTCAAGATAAAGTTGTGTACAAGACTGAAGACTGACCTAAGCCCATACTGTATATTTTTATT
>LR749626.1:1795720-1830884 GCA_902729485.2 Mus minutoides | reverse complement strand
AAATATTCAGTATTTTTTGTATTAATTTTCAATTCATTATCACTTAGCCATAAACCAACAATGTTTTTAATTGGTTTTACAGTATATATATAGGCAGTGGATAATTTGTGTTTATTACCAACAGCAATGATTGACTGCTCACAATAGCCTATACCTCCAGCACCAGGAAAATGGCACATTCTTCTGGTTTGTTTCACTTGATGCCTTTATTCATTACTACATATACACAGAGAGATAAAAACACAGTTAAAACAGATGTTTTGCCTGATTATCAAATTGGAGAGGACTTTCTGTTTTCATTCCATCTATGCTTCAACCTTATTTAGATTGTTTCTCTTCCTTTCTTATTTCCCTCTAATCAGAAAGGAAATCAGTGAGCTGAGACATTTTTGTGTATAAATATGTAGCACTCTTTTACTTTAGTTTTCTAAGACTGTAAACCATTGATATAATTTTGGCCACACTGAAGTCAAACCAGACAAGCAACAAAAGCTTATAGGAAAAACATATATTCTGTGTATTCTGTGATATATGTGTGTGTGTGTGTGTGTGTGTGTGTGTGTGTGTGTGTTACAGATAGCACTGAGACTAATTGGATTAGATGTTAATTCTGTTCTCCTGTGAGGGGCTGCGAACAAGGAATGAGGCAGCACTCAAGTGATTTCATGTAAAGCTGCTTCCCACCTTAATTTATATTAAAGGCTAGAGCTGGTGACTGGGTGGAGAAAGAGGGGATAGGTGGAGCTGGAGAGAGAGAGAGAGAGAGAGAGAGAGAGAGAGAGAGAGAGAGAGAGAGAGAGAGAGAGAAGGAAAGTAGAGTAGAAGCACCTGGCCTGGAGAAACCACAAGTTCTAAGGGATCTCTTATATGGGGAAGATGGCAGGGTAGTGGTAGATCTGCCCAATCTAGGCACACAGTATATATTCATATTAATTGAAGTGTGTTTTCATTGCCAGGACTTATTTGGGTTGGAGAATTAAATTTATATGAACCTTCAGTTTTCTCAACTCAAATGAGACTATACTTTAGAGGAATGTATTATTTTATAAAAAAGACATTAAATGAAAGGGAAATAGCGAGTTTCTATCTTATAGCTAATGACTCAATATTTAAGAAGATTATCTAAGCTTTACAGTTAGTAGGATTTGTTTCATTATAAAAGATATTTTTCTCATTATGAATGATATTACTGCTCATTTCTCTATTTGGGGGAAAAGCTCTATCAAAAAAAGTGGCCATGCCAGGATGCCTGAGATTGAAAGAGAATCATGTTTATATTGCCATCATTTGTATGAAGAGAATGGCAGAGTAAGAATGGGTTGAGTTTCCACTCACATGCATTCATCTTTTTCCAGAGAGATATTTACATCTCAAGTTAAAGATTGATTTGTGTATCTTATTGTTGTTTTTTGTTTGTTTGTTTGTTTGTTTTTGTTTTCTAGCATACATCAACGACACTGGGACTGAGTGACAGGATAATAAAATTGAAAATGAGATGATATTATAAACTCACTATCAGTGCTTTCAGTCTGTATCAAACAAGGCTTGGACACTAGAAGACATAACTATAGAACTAAATTCATTACCAGTGTGATGATACAAAATAAGATAAATAAAAAAGATTCTTAATGGTCAGTAATTTATAACTCTAGTCAGCTCATTTAAAGTTTGTTTAAGTAATTTTTGGACTACATCATAAAATATTTATTTATATTGCCAGTAAGCATTTTTAATTAGAAAATTAAGCAAGACTTTAGATTATATAAAAGTAATCTCCATTGATTTGAGAAAATTATGCTTTACAAATTATCAGACATTTCATGTCTTAGATTTTTCTTCAGTTTTATGCCATATCTAGATTGAAATAATTGCTGCATTTGGAAATCTTAGGTTTGGAGAATGGTCAGAAATATCAATGACGATATTCTCACTTGATTTTTTTCTCACTTGATTTTTTAATTAAGGCATGACATCAACTTGATTCTCGCTATTAAATTCATGCTCCACTGACCTGATGAAAAAGCAACTGTTGTAATTAAAATTGGAAAGTTTCCCTGAAACGGATCCAACATAAATAAGTATTTGAAGGAACTACTTCAAACAGTGATATGTGTATTGATCTCAGACTATTCCTAACAAATCAAAAATTGTATGATGATAGACTAATTTTCTCTAGATTGCCAGAGATGCTATAGAATTATATTTTCTTAGCAAGAGCGTTCATTCCTTCCAACACAAAACGTGTAGGATCTTTCAAATAAAAGTTGTTATTCTTACAGGGTGCTTTGTTGTTTGTGTGAATTAGGTGTATGTAATGAGGTTATACCTTTTCTCTATTATGAATTTGAGGCTAGTCATTGCACTTTAATAACAATTCTTTTCTACACAAGTCTTCAAAACTTTTTTTTTCTAATTGAGCCATTACGTATATACAGATGTTTAGTGTATAAAACAGAAATATAAAACAATAGTGATTAATTATTTGGAAAATGCACAATGAAAACCAGAGTAATGGCTCAGTGAGTAAAGTGCTTTCTACATAAGCATGGGGACCTAAGTTCAGATAAGCATGGGGACCTAAGTTCAGATCCCAAATTACATAAAAATTGGCCTATTAGCTAGTGAAAGGAATTCTAGGGCTGGGAGGCAGAGCTAGAAGTTTCCCTGGGGCACACAATCCATGGGATCTATCAGACTGGATATCTCAGTGCCTTACATTTTCTGTTGCTGGGTTAAAATATCACAAACAAAAGCAACTTGGGGAGAAACGTACTCTGCCAACAGAACTATATTTCTGGTGCTGAGTTCCTTGTTTATGGTCAACTTGATGTCTCAGCTGCATGATTGTCTATCCATCCTACAAATACAACTATCCAGGGTCTACTAGCTAGTGTGTGAATTGGAGTAAGTCTCAATTTTTTTGATTAATGTCATCTGCTTTCAGAAAGCTTTTCATTTCTGTAACGTGTGAAATTGTGTAAGACTTATGTAGTTAAATCAGAATGAATAAGGAGACCTTGTAGCAAGAAGGGCAAACAAGTACTCTCAGAATGTTTTCTTTTTACTGAGAATTGAGGGATTTCCCCTTTCACATACAAAGAATCTGATAAGACTGAAGCTCAGTGTTAGTCTCCTCTGCTAATTCGTCAGTATAGGAAGAAACTGTATTTTAATTATTTGGTTAGAGGAATTCTATACAGTTAACCATATGTGTAGCATTCAGCAGTCGTAGCATGTGTACTATGTTAATGAACTCACTGTATAGCTAACTAAAAGAGAAGGCTATGAATGTAACCAGTCACTTAAACTGTTTACTGTCAACTGTACAACAAGATATTTTATCTCAGCCAGTTATTGTTTCACTTTGCCCAAAGCTGTGCGCATAGGGAGGCCTTCCACATTCTGCCCTTGTGCTATGGCAGAACATTTAATCATTCACATATTGAAGTGGTCCATTTGGCAATGTCCTCTTGCTGTTGTCAATACATATTTCCATTAATCCTCGAGTATTAATTCAAGTATTAGTGGAGGAATTGAAATTTGTGCAGTAGCAGTATTTAGAATGGGGTCTGAAATGCCTCATGGCTTCATTACAGACGAGTCTTCTTCATCAATGGCCTGTAAAGGAGATAAATGTGGATGTAAGAAAGCATATTTATGTTCTTGTTTGTCAAAATAATGAATGGAATACTTATAACTCCATCAGAAGCTGATCTCTGATGATGATCTTGGATTTTATGTTTTTCAATGTTATGTCCCCACTATTTAACTAACAGTTGCATTATACACAGACCAATTCTACTTCTTTGAATATAAAGTCAGTATGCACCCAAGTATCTCTGTGAATAGCATATCATTGGAAAAAAATGGCTCTAGCATTCTTGTTCAATACTAAGTACTTCCCTTGTCCTTTTGGTCTGAACTGGTGCCCTGAGCAGACCTTGAGCATTAGCTCTGTACCCAATCCCACAACACTCAGAAGTTCCACTTCCAGGTGCTCTAACATGTCCAGGATCAAAGGTGAGAAGGCCACAACATCTGCCACAACACTGGGAGTAACTGGGACCAGCAGGATCCAGGGATGCAGGAACCCCCACTAAGCCAGTGGCACAGGTTCCTTTCAGCCTGAGCCAGTACCCTGAGCAGACCTTAAGTGCTAGATCTGCACCCAGTCCCACAACAGACATAAGAAGCTCACCTCTCAGGTGCTCTAACCTACCCAGGATCACAGGATATTAGGACCTTGGTCACACTAGGATTTCAGAATCCCAAAGACATCTTGACTCCCAGAATATCTGAAACACCCAGAATCACAGGATCATAGAGACAGCTGGACTCTGAGGAGTTCTGATACAAGCAGGATCATAGCAGCAACGAGCTCCAGTCAGAGACAGCGAGGGTAGGTAGCACTAGAGATAACCAGATGGTGAGAGTGGAGCATAAGAACATAAGCAACAGAAACCAAGGCTACTTGGTATCATCAGAACCCAGTTCTCCTACCATAGCAAGTCCTGGATACCCATCACACCGAAAAAGCAAGATTCAGATTTAAAATCACTTCTCATGATGATGATAGAAGATTTTATGAAGGACATAAATAACTCCTTAAAGACATACAGGAGAACACAGGTAAACAGGTAGAAGCTCTTAATGAGGAAACACAAATTGAACAAAACCATCCAGGACCTAAAATTGGAAATAGAAACAATAGAGAAATCACAAAGGGAGACAAACCTGGAGACAGAAAACCTAGGAAAGAGATCAGGAGTCATAGATGCAAGCATCACCAACAAAACACAAGACATAGAAGAGAGAATCTCAGGGACAGAAGATAGCATAGAAACCTTGACATTGCAGTCAAATAAACTGTAATGCTCTCATAGAAGCAGGGAGAGGAGGGAAGGGGTAGGGTGTTTCTGAGGCGGGGAGATTGGGAAGGGATATTTGAACATTTGAAATGAAAATAAAGAAAATATCCAATAAAATATATAAAAAATAATTTATGGGGGAGGGTTCAGCCTATGATGGACAGTGCACCTCTGGACAGCTGGTCCTGAGTTTACTGGCTGAGTAAGCCAGTAAACAGCATTGCACTATGGCCAGTGCTTCAGTTCCTTGCCTCCAAGTTTCTGCGTTGAGCTCTTGCCCCGTCTTCCCTCAATGACAGATCTTAGCCTATAAGTCAAATAAACCCTTTGTCTTCCAAAAAAAAAAAAGTACTTTCCTTTATTCCAAAAAAGTATGGGAAGACCTTTGAGACTATTAAGACCTCTGTGGGGATAAATGTCTAGACTACTCACATAAGTACAGAGGATTTTATTGCCTGATGACATTTAGTGAAAACACATGCCATTGCTTGTGACATGCATTTCAGACTAAAGCTCAGCCTAGAGCTTTTACTTCAGCAGACCTTGACCCCCATGGGAGTGACTTCATTTCACACAACCTAACTGCATTGCCTCTGTCACAGACTGAGGTTCCCCTGACACAGGAGCTGCTTTGCTCAAGGCAAGGCTGTCAATACAGGTTTTTGGCTGATTGAGTGGAAGAAGTCTCAATAGGCAGGCTGTTTTAATCATGTAATAAGATACATATTTTGTGAGTAGACTCTGCTCAGGGTCTGATGCTACATATATTTCTATCAGGTTTCTAAATTGCACAGTTTAGGCTTTGACGTTGCGTTGCTATTTGGTATTGTGACCAAAAATAGCTTGACTAATGATGAAATAAAGAATGGAATGAAGTCTTCATTAAGTGAAGAATAGAAATATCAAGGTAGAAATATGAGTATCGCCCCAAACTGAGGACCCATTGTGACCAAGTTTTAGGACAGTGAAGATGTATAAATTGAAACCTCCAATTATAAAACTAACTCAGCACCTTGAAATATGTTTCATTTATCAGCCTATACACATATTAATTGGTTTTCATACTTACCAGAAAACATGAATTAGAGAAATCACCAGTTAAGATGCTACTTAGAAGAAGGGAAAAAATACAATCCACAATATTGAGAAATAGTAAAATCGTATAGTGGCAAAGTCAAATATTTCAGCACACACAATTTGTGTAGATATATTAATTATAATACAATACTTAAAGGACTTTATTATCTCATAAATTAAGGATAATAGTAGTAGTTTCCAATATAACTCTAAAGAACATAAATGTAGATGTTCTCATTAAAATACTATCAATTATAATTTAATAGTGTATCAATACGATTATACAGCATGTGCTATGGTATTTACACCTGAAATATAAAATGGTAATATAGCATTTTGAATAAAGTTAATATTATATTATATAATCAATAGATACAGAAACTGGCAAACTTTGGAATCCATTTATGATACAAATCCTAAAGAAAGCGTAAGCAATGATTTAAATTTAGACTTCAAGACATATGGTATCACACTTGCCTTGGAAGTTCACTAGTCATAAACACAAAGTTTTCAAGTCTGGTCATACTACTGTGAAATGTCAGGAATTGCATTTGAATTCATGGCCTTCAAATTTTTTGTTCATAAATTATTTAGTGGAAGTTTGGGTTACATGTTTTAACATTCTGTTCCATATCTTATTATCTCAAAATTAAAGAAAAATATGAAGAGTTTTAATCTATTTATTATTTTAGATTGATGTAATTATTACATGCAAACTCATGAGGCCAGACTTGTCAGGAAAGAGGGTTCGGTTGGTCTACAGCATCCTATAATTTTGTAAAACTTCTGCTTATTTTCATAAACTTAATATTGTAGTGTGGGATATAATACATTGTCAGAAACCTAGGAAGAAAGAACTGACTTGGACTATAATCACCTCTTATTCCAATAAGTCATGTCATTTGGAAAGATGAAAATAGAATAATTAAAGGAACATGATAGCCACTGACACATTTGCTCTCTTATTATCTGTTAAGGTCTGTTACATGTGGGCGTAAGACCAGAATAGGAAATAATATGTTTTTCTAGGTGTTGAACTCATTAATACCTAAAACTAAATTTTGAATTTAAGTTTCCTTAAAATTTAATTTCACATAAAGTTTAGCACTGGGGTCAAAGTTAACACATAACTAAAGATATAATATTGAACAAGCATGTTCAATAATTTCTCAAAATACTTAATATTCATGTATCTGAAAACCTGAAAAAAACATGCTGTAAACTGTCCTTTCCAACAGAGAAATGTGAAATCCAGTTTGTAATTGACTCTGGTATGTTTGCAAATACAATGCATTATTGCATCAAGATGAATGTCTGTCAGACTTCACATGTGTTTGTATTTTGAGTACTAGTGATACACATTTCTAGACTGCGGGAAAGGTTAACTCCAAGGAGCTAAAATATAGCTCTGCATAGCAGTGGCTCTAGGTTTGGTTCTCAGTACTAAAGTGGTGGATGAGGTGGTGGGAGTAGCCCTAAGGTTTGTGGGATGGATGTGTAGAATGTCATGACAATAGGAATCGAAGGGCAGGACATTAGATGAAATGCCCAACAGTGGGGAGAGAGAACTTGTTAAGTCCATCTTCAGTAGAAAGACAGAGCATCAAGTGGAGGGATGGGGTTGCCATCCTACAGTCAAAAACTCACCCAGAATTGTTCCTGTCTAAAAGAACTGCAGAAAAAAAAATGAAGAAGAGACTGAGGGAAAGGTGGTCCAGTGACCAGCCTAATTTGGCATCCATCTCAAGGGGGGCAGGGCTACATGGCTATTACTGATGCTATGGTATGCTTACAGACAAGAGCCTAGCATGGCTGTCCTTTGATAGGCCCAATAAGCAGCTGACTGAAACAGATGCAGGTACTCACACCCAACCATTGGACTGAAGTTGGGGACCCCTGTGGTTGAATTAGGGAAAGACTGGAAGAAGCTGAGGAGGAAGGCAACCCCATAGGAAGATCAGCAGTCTCAAATAACCCAGACCTTTGAAATCTCTAAGACACTGAGTCACAAACTAAGCCACATATTCCACCTGGTCTGAGGTTCCAACACATATACAGCAGAGGACTGCCTGGTCTGCCATAAGTGGGAGAAGATCTGCCAAAGCCTTGAGAAACTAGAAGCCGCCGGGAGTGGAGAGGTCTTGTGGGGAGTACATTTTCTTGAAGACAGGAGGGGAGGATGAATGGGATGAGAAACTGAGGGAGGGCAGAACAGGAGGTGGGTAATGACTGGACTGTAAGAAAAAAATCAATGTAATTAAAAAATAAAATAAAATAAACCTAACTAACTAACTAACTAACTAACTAACTAATTAACTAAAAAGAATCTTCCATGCATGGAGAAGGCTGGAAGTTTGGAATACTAGGCTGCACTTAAAATATCCCGTATCCTTTTGCCTTTTTATAATAAAGTTATTCTTTGTCCTTCAATAATGCTTATTTATGGCAAATACCAAAAGCTGAAGAAATTGTTAAAAAATAATTCCTCTCAATTTAAGCAAAGAAATCCTTCCCAGAGCCCATTGTTTCTCCCTTTCTATCTTTCCTGTTTGTACTTCTGGAGATTAACCTCAGGGTGTTCACACACTAAGCAAATGTTCTAGTATGGACATCTATCTACCACAAAGGAGGATTTATTTAAAGCTACCTTGTCCCTAACCCCTAGGCAAAAATAAGATAAGGCAAACAAGAGTTTAAATGCTGTCTTCATATCTTCCTGCATGCTAGTTAAAGAGGAAGTGCATATTCCTACAAGAAATACAAGTTATATTCCTACAAGAAACATCGGTTTCCTTTATGTTTCTCTTTCTTAATAATAACAATAATAATAATAATAATAATAATAATAATAATAATAATAAATCAGAGTTAAGTGCTTTGTCAGCAATGGACCATGGGGATTCTATTCTATAAGATATGTGGCATGATGGTAATGACAATGGAGATGATTTTCTCCGATAAGAGTGTTACAGCATTAAGATTTTAGTCTTTTCATACAAAGATACTTGGACTTAATAGTGTGAATCGTCTGACTGGAAAAATAAGGTCCAAAGCAATAACAGGCTGCAGCAAGGCAGCTACTTCATTAGTAGTGTGGTGACTTTTCCACCATCAATACATATTTATTTCAAAATAAGTATCTTCTAGTCCACTGCCTGGTCATATAACCAAAATTGTTTCCCTCAATGCAAATTACCACTCTCAGGCTTTCCTGTTTTAAAATGTTAAATGTTAGGAAATGCAGTATTCATTTTACTTAGGTTTATAAATTCCATTTCCTTTAATAAGATAATTTTCAGATGATGATGAACGTTGACAACACATGCTTTGCAGAAATTTTCAGTTTCCTTCCATTCAGGAACTCTAACTCAGGAACGTCCTTCCTTGGTATGAAGCTTTATAATGAAACAAATATTATTCTCAATGCAACTATGTACTTTCTATTTGTTAAATATGATTTTTTATCCTTAGAATCCTCAGGAGTCCTAATACGTAGCTGAAGTTGTGTTGCTCTCTTTACAGAAGCACTAAAGGCTCTGAGTTTGTGGTGTTGGCCATGACACAAAGTATGCCAAAGAGGCAGAGTGGGAAATGGAGCAGGCAGTAGACGTCCTTGTCACTGTGGAGTGCATTGTAGAAAGTGGCAGTTGCTGTGTGCAAAGCAATTTTGAAAATCACTTATAAAAGAGCTTATCTGTGTAGCAAAGAGCTCCTGTCCTGGGTACTCAGCAACACTTCATCACATTTTCAACAGGAGTCTGAGTGCTAAGGGGATTGTGGGATATTCATATGCATGTGTTGTTGGAACTGAAATTTTTGACTTTTTTTTTTTTCAACTGCGTTTTTCAAAGTCCAATGAGCATAGAAATGCATGGGATTTTATTTTAGGATTCTCAACTAACTCTTACAAAGAACTGCAGTTTGGGGAATTTAGAGAAGCAAAAATCATCTGAATGGTCATCAAGAAGTTCTGTGACAGAGGAAATGAAATGTTCACACATTAAAATGCATCAGTCTAGATGGGAAGAGTTCTTTTGCCCAAGAGACATGTTTACTGAAATCAATAAAGGGTCCAAGGAAGTCATTCACATTTATGTATGACCAGAGAAGCTTCAAGAGACATTGAATTTAAGTAGATATGAAAAATAAATCATAGACTTAAAGACAGTTGGGAGCTGCCATATGGGTGCTGGGATTTGAACCCAGTTTCTCTGGAAGAGTAGTTCGCGATCGCAACTGTTGAACCTTCTCTCCAGCCCTATATAACAGATAGAGACAGGAGTCCTAGTGTATAAAGGGAGGAGAGAAAGATCATAGAACAGTTAGAGTCATGCTTTGGTGTCCGAGGGACAATTTCTGAAAATTGGAATGAGACCATGAGAATGGCATTAATGGAGAGGGTCTTATCCCTCTCCAAGTCCTATCAACAACCTGTTATTCACCAGTTAGTTAGTTCTCTTCCTATTTCATGTGGAATTGTGTGTGTGTCTGTGTGTGTGTGTGTGTGTGTGTGTGTGTGTGTGTGTGTGTGTGTGTGTGTGTGTGTGTGTGTGTGTGTGTGTGTGTGTGTGTCTTAGTCAGGGTTTCTATTCCTGCACAAACATCGTGACCAAGAAGCAGTTGGGGAGGAAAGGGTTTATTCAGCTTACGTTTCCACATTGCTGTTCATCACTAAAGGAAATCAGGACTGGAACTCAAGCAGTTCAGAAAGCAGGAGCTGATGCAGAGGCCATGAAGGGATGTTCTTTATTGGCTTCCTTCCCCTGGCTTGCTCAGCCTGCTCTCATATAGAACCAAGACTACCATCCCAGAGATGGCACCACCCACAAGGGGACCTACCCCATCGATCACTAATTGAGAAAATGCCTTACAGCTGGATCTCATGGAGGCATTTCCCCAATTGAAGCTCCTTTTTCTGTGATAACTCCAGCCTGTGTCAAGTGGACACAAAACTAGCCGGTATAGTGTGTGAACACATGTGTGTGTTTGCTTGTGCCATGTATTTACTGATATTCAGCTAGCTTTGCTTCATGCTTGTTTTTAATATTTACTGGGTTATTTTGGGAAAAGCTGAGTTTCTTTATAATGAGATGGGGAACAGAAGAAGCCCTAGTCTGAATAAAACCATATCTTGATTTTTCAGTGCTGTGAACTGAACCCAGATCAGACTCTACTAAGGCAAACCATCATCCACTGAACTTAAAATCAAGGACCTTAAAATTTGGGGACTGCTGCTTTATTCTCTTCATAAGAATGAACATTAACACCTGTCTAATTTAAATACTATAAATTCAGACAGGTAGATTTTATGTTCTCAAAGCAAGGTTTGTTTTATTAGTGTACATAGCATAACTAGACTAAGAGTGCTCTGTTCACTTGCATAAGAAAGTGAAAGAATCACCCCCCCCCCAAGCTTACTTTTGAAGGGTAAAGTCCATTACTTAATGGTGTCTACAAAAAGGTGAGAAATACTAAACTAAAAACTGGGTAAATGGCTTGAATGTCACATGATCCACGTTTAGCCTTAAAGACAATGCATCAGAGAGGTGAAAAGCAAGAGGGGAAATCAATTCACTTCTTTGTGCCACTAGAATCCTTTTGCTCTTTTCTCTCTGGATTCAAACCAAAGCAATATTATATTCATGGTCCCCCAGTCAGTCAATCCTGAAATCCAAATCAAGGCCAGCTCAGCTATCTTACTTGTCACCAAGATTCAGCCACAGTTGTCATCAATACCAGTGGCGAGAGCTACTTACCTCGAAATATATGGTTCTGTTTTGATGGTGCAGGATGGTCTAGGGCAGAAGGCAGAACTGGAAAAGGTTGTGATAGCAACAGTAGTAGGTTTACTGTGTTTTGATGGAATTTCACTCACAGAAATAGGAATCAAGTCGGATTTGGGGAACAGCCTGTTTGCTTGGCCATGTTACCGGGAGCTCTCTCTTTCTAGAGATCTGTGCCCTCACTGTGATCATTCTCCAATGCTTCTGTGGTCTTTCTGTAATTGCTCACAGAGTATGCTAACTTACACACATCTGTATTTTTGCTAAGATTCTTCGTGAAGGAGAACATGTGTATTACTCATGTCCTTTATTCCTAAGATGATGCTGGATGCAGTTACTCCAAAAAACTTCATTATCTACCCGGTTTTTGTTTGTTTTATCATTGCACACAGTCATAGATGGATAAAAATGGACACCATCTCCAAATTGATTTCATGATTGCAAGTCTTGTTTTTATTACTCTCTTTCTTTCCTATAACTTGGAAAAGAAAATCCCCTGCTTATCCCACTACCCCAAATGACTTGAGAACAACAAAGGGCAGATAAAGATCTAATCTCTGCCAGTTTCACATCCATAACATTACTGTTTGAGAATTTTCATGTGTATAATAGTTTGAACAATTTCACACATTTTTCTCACCATAAATTTTATCCTTTTCCTCCTCTATCTTTTTTTCTTATGTCTATCTTATTATCTTTTATTCCTCTGAACTTCATGTATCATTTTTAAATGCACTGACTCCAGATCATGCAACTCTTGAGGAAATTGAACCTTCCTGTTCCAAGAGACATCAGTTGCCAGTTAACTCCTCAGATTGGGATGAGATATCATGAGTTCTATCTCACCATTTTTGGGGTTTTGGTTACCTTGATCTTGAATAGATCTTGTGTATCAGACCCAGCTGCTTGAGTTCATGTGTACAAAGGCCTTGTCATGTCCAGAAAGAAATGTTTCACTAACTGATGACATTTGTAAATCTATGCTCTGACAGGAATTGAGGAAAGTGCACTGTTCTCTTTGTTGCTGGGTTATTTAAAGTCTCATAAAATTGGTTAAGATTTTATCTCATGTGCACACAAGTACAGTCACATTTTCTTATCCTTGGATCAGCAAAAGGGCTTCATGGATGGTGTTATCAGTCTAATTCTCCATGGGGAACCTATATAAATAACTATCTATTAGGATCCCAGTATTCTCCCAAGTGTCCATTCAGTGATCTTACTGCCCCAGCACCTGTGCTTGCTTTCTCAAGTTTGGAGAAAATGAATCAATTCCTACTTCTAAGTCACTTACCAAAAGTACAATGTTATTCAGCCTTTAATTAAGGAGACTTGCCTACAGTGCATACTTCTGAACAGGAAAGGTGAATTAGATACCTCTTCCACCTGGTTCTGAAGAGATGTAACAGGCATTTGGATAGACTTTCCATGAACACAGCTGAGTGACTAATTTGTGATATTGGCAGAGTAACAGTTAGCTTTCAGTGTTCCTGGGCCTTGAACCAGGACTATCATGTAGGCTGTAATTTTCTCAGGATGCTTTTGAAGCACAGCTTAAGTGATAGTATGAGAGGTCAGTACAGAGATTTTTTTGCTGCTTATGTTCCAGATTTCTAGGCTTCCCCTTGGAGCACAGTCATCCACAGCAGCAAAACAGAACATTTCTCAGTTTTTACTGTGAAGTTGGGTTCATGATAATGTTCTGCTTTGGCATCTGGTCTGTTTCCCCTCAGAATTTTGTGTATTAACTCAAATCTATTTATTTGGTATAATATATCTTAGTTGAGGCTTTTTTAATATATAAAATCCATTAGTTTTTTTCAACTTTTATTAGATATTTTCTTCATTTACATTCCAAATGCTATCCCGAAAGTCCCCCTATAACCTCCTCCCGCCCTGCTCCCCTACCCACCCACTCCTACTTCTTTGCCCTGGTGTTCCCCTGTACTGGGGCACATAAAGTTTGCAAGATATTAGTAACCAAGTCATTTCCACAGGCCCATTGTTTAAGGAACAAGATTTAGAAATGATTGTGATGCTCCAAACATACATATAGATAACTTTAGATCTTATTGTTTTATTATCTTCAGTATCTTGGTTTCCTCATTTCACTCTCTTGTTGCTTCATATCATTTTAAAAATTTCATTCTTGTTTTCACATATCAGTCTTTACCCACATTCTTCTGCTGGTTTCTTTTTATTCCTTTTGTATTTTACTCCTTATTTAATGTGAAATGCAAAATAGAAAATGTAAAGATGTAAATATGAACAGATAGGAAGGGCAAATACTCTACTGTTCTCGTTAATTTTACATCATTGAATTACCAAGTTGTAGAAAAAAGGAGTGCTTACAACCATAAAACAATACTATTAGCAATATTTTCTTTCTTATATAAGGTATAGAAACTGAAATTAAATGCACTTTAGTTTTATAGTCCCTTGTATTAGAATAAGCTAACAATTTTAATCAAACAATTGAAAACTGAATGAAGACATTCTCTTCAGTTCAAGCACAGTCATATGGAAGCACATTTTTCCCTGAAAGGTCAAACTTGTCATGGTTTTTAGACTGAAAATTCTGTGGCTTACCATCTCACAGTGTGACCTTTACACTGCATTATTAAACATAGAAAAGACTCCTGAACACAATGCTATTTCAAGGCGCAGTTACTTGGAGATGGCATGTGTACATATCTTCTGAGAGAATAAGGTGGCTTGAAACATATCCATAGAGCATATATCAAATTCATATTTAGTTAAAAAACAGCCACTTAGAAGACCACTAAAACTGGTCAAATACACTTCTGCACCTCAAAGCTTCAGTTTTATGTATTGAAATAATTATTGTCTAATTATGACAGCTACGAACTTGAGTAGATATATGCCTGCATTACTTTTGACAATGTATTTGCTTCTTTTTTTAAAAATTCATTTGTATTTCTTTTTCATACCTTTTAAAATTATTTCTGTTTCTTAAATGATATCATTTCCCCTTTCACTTTTCTCCCTCCAAAATCCCCCTCTGTACTCTTTCAAACTCATGTCTACATTTAATTGTTATTTTATATGTTTATGTATATGCAAATACATACATGTTCCCAAATGTAATCTGTTTAGTCTGTATTTACATTACTTGTATGCACATTTTCATATTGACCATTTATTATTAGACAACCAATTGGTGTATTCATCACAGGGAAGAGTATATGCCCCTTTGTCAGCATCTCTTAGTTGCTTGAAATTTTTTATAGGGTTAAGGCCTCAGGGTGTTTTTATAATGAACTCTGCAGAAAGAATCTGTAAGAGTCCACGACATCGCCTCGCCAGCAAGAATTAACGTGGACACCAGAATTCTTCTGCAGCAAACGTTTAATGAAGAGGAAAGACACCGAGCCCCAAAAAGCACTGTCTAGGGGAACGCAGGGGCCAAGGGGTGGGAGTGGGTGGGTAGGGGAGCAGGGCCGGGAGGGGGGAGGATATAGGGAACTAGCTGGATAACACTTGAAATGTAAATGAAGAAAATATCTAATAAAAGTAGTAAAAAAAAAAAAAAAAAAAAGCACTGTCTATATATACCCTAATGCGTCGTGTATGCTTCTGATTGGCTGCTCACTCACCACGCCCCGGGATGGGCGGTGACTTGGCACGCACTCACCTTCTGCACATGTGCCATAGACTTGTTTACTGGGGAGAGCACCAGGTGTGGCTCTCTACAAGAATCATTTTTCCTCAATACTTAATTTTATTTCTATGAAACAAGACATGTAACTACTACAGAAATAAAACACCACTCTTGATTGCCATAAATATATGTTGTATATGCCTTAACAAGTTTTAGAAATAGTAGAAAAAGTTATGTTATAAACAAAGTACATTAGGAGAAAATAGATTCTAATTGGAAAAATAATTATATTAGAGAGTTGACAAAATTCCAAGAACAAATTCAGATATGGAACAGTGTAAAAACATTCGAAGGATCTAATAAAGGTAGACAGATGCCAGAAAGAGAGACAGAGTGATGACAGAAAATAGATGGACACATGCTAGAAGGATCATTTAAAGATAGAAGGCAGATAGAGATAGATGATAGGTAGCTGGGAGGTTGTAGAGGGAAGATAGATAAATTACTGATGATCTATAGAAGATAGATACTTAGATATGATAAATTATAGGGGTTAGCAAGATGGATAATAGATAGATGATAGATAGATAGATAGATAGATAGATAGATAGATAGATAGATAGATAGACGTTGATCTTAATTCTCATGATGGTTTTAACAATTAAGAGAAAGCAGTGACACAGAAGACTGTGATATGTAAAGGCAATCCTCTTGATGATTAAGCACAAGTTTAGTCCTGACAGAACAGGAAATACATTTAGGTTTCATCAACACTGTTGTTTGCAAGGTGCGGTGAATGTGTTTATGATATGTCAGTAATTATTTTTTTAATAATGTGTAAATTTGGAAATATGATGCTTAGAACAGACTGGACAAAGCCCTTAGTTCAATCTCCAGCAATGCCAAAGAAATATATCTTCACTGTCTTTAAAGTTATGACAATTGTATAATGGCTGTGTATTGAACGGAAAGATTGTAGCTAGTTTGAGGATAGAAAACTTGATTCAAGATTTATTCCATATGAATCGCAATTGTGACTTGTGAATGTACTTTTCTATTTCTTATTTCAACCTCCTGCATTTATATTGAGACCTGTAGCTAGAAATTCTTTGACTAGTGAACTTTCCTGGCTTAAATTATATGAAAGTATACATCCAGGAAGAAAGGATTCATCTTACCTGAGGAAGCAAAAAGCATAGAGCACTTAATTTTCTTACTCCTGATGTAAGAATCATTTCCAGATCATATATATATATATATATATATATATATATATATATACACACACATTGTAGATCAAAGGAGATCAAACACACAATAAGGTTATATACCTTATTGAAACAAGGTACAATAGCAAATCTAGGAACATGATGGTGTTTCGTGTATTTTTTTTTTTTTTTTTTTTTTTTTATTTTTCGAGACAGGGTTTCTCTGTATAGCCCTGGCTGTTCTGGAACTCACTTTGTAGACCAGGCTGGCCTCGAACTCAGAAATCCGCCTGCCTCTGCCTCCCGAGTGCTGGGATTAAAGGCATGCGCCACCACACCTGGCTGGTGTTTCGTGTATTAAATAAGGATTCATCACATTTAATTATTGAAACTTGATGTGTGAAAGGATTTGGACATGACTGAGAAGCCCTGTTTATTCTGAGTACTAAATATAACCCTTTTAGAAACCACAAGCTATCTTCACTCTCGTTTATACCTATCATCCTTAGGTTTGGTCTGGAAAATACAGAACTGGATGCTCACATCTATTGGATGGAGCACAGGGCCCACAATGAAGGAGCTAGAGAAAGTGCCCAAGTAGCTAAAGGAGTCTGCAACTCTATAGGAGGAACAACAATATGAACTAACGAGTACCCCTTTTTCCCAAAGAATACCTCCCCAGAGCTTGTGTCTCTAGTTGCAAATGTAGCAGAGGATGGCCTCATAGGCCATCAATGGGAGGAGAGGCTCTTGGTCTTGCAAAGATTATATGCCCTAATACAGGGGAATGCCAGGGCCAGGAAGCAGGAGTGGGTGGGTTGGGAAGCAGGGCTGGAGGGAGGGGGTGTATAGAGGACTTTTGGAGAGGAAACTAGGAAAGTGATAGCATTTGAAATGTAAATGAAGAAAATATCTAATTTTAAAAAAAAAAAGAAAAGAAAAAGAAACCACAGAGCCATTTGTTCTTAACTCCACCACCACTATACTGTCCTCTAATATAGCAAGGCAAGTGAATTCCCATAACCTAGAAACACAATCCTACATACTAATTTTGCTGGTGTGTGCAAATGTCCAATAATATAGCATTTTCCTACATGAAATCTTACATAAAATCTTTCTCTTTTTAAAAATAATCATTAGGTAGTATGAAATTTATATTTACTTGATTTTACCCTCATATGACATATATGTAATTACTCATTTTTACATTAGTTATATGATTTGAGAAAACTCTAGTGAGTTAAATAATCAGGCAATTCTTTTTGTATTTTATCTTGATATATTGGATATAGGTTTTTAAATTTAATTTTGCTACATGTTAGCCCAGTTATGAATCCTACTTCTCTTATTTACAAATAGATGCATTTGGCTAGTTTGCATTATGCATATGAGACTGGATTCTCATATCATTTTTCTTTAATTTAAATTTTAATTGTTTTATCATGGTGAAAGGGCATAGTAATTTAGGTATTCATAACTTACTGTGCTTAAGCATATCTCCTCTTCTAGGACAATTTGTGTAATTAAAAACCATACAATTTTCACTTAGCAATTAATAAACTACTAAGGGAAAATGATATTTAATGAATGAATAATTTCTCCCAATGAGAAGATAATTATGTAAGAATATTTTAGCTCCAACTGAACCTGTTACTAGCTTGAATTCTCTATGCATCTGTGGGTTGGAAAGACCAGTTGTATATATAGCAATGAGGAGCACAGGTAATGAGAAAGCAAAACTATTAGTTCGTGCTAGTGTCTGTTAACATAGCATGTATATACTCAATCTCCAAGCCTTATTTACAGGATTTTAAACAATATTAGTTTATAACTGATTAGTAAGTAATGCACATTGCAACTCATTTTTATCATTCCATTTGGCACAAGGTACCATCCACTTAGCCATATACTGCAGGTGGAAATGTCATTAGTCTGACATTGCTCATGTCAAGGATAAGTTGATAAAAATTCAAACAGCCACCCTGAAGTCAATGCCATTATCCTCTCCACATGTTGCTTTACTCCTCTCAATAATCATGCCGTCTCCCTCTCTTGTATCCTGTCTTCCTACATTGTTAATTTTGTGTGTTACACCTGTTTGCCCATTGTAAATTTGTATGTTTTCAATTAGATAGATTGAAATGTACAACATACATACAAATACATAAGCAAAAATACCCATGCACACAGACAATGCATAATTTCATACACACAAGAATATAAACACATATACACATGAAGAAATATATACACATGCACACATGTATAAATACATGCATACACACATACACCAGATCACACAAAAGCATATACATGTACAAAACTAATATACATTTTAACATATACAAATATGTATATATACGTTCTTATAAAACAATATCTACATACATGTTCTATACTAAACACACATACAAATGAATGCATATACACAAATACACACATACATATCATACATGTACAATAAAAATACACATAAACACACATGAATAAACATGCAAACAAATACATACCCACAAAGTACATATATAAAATTACCCACAGATGCACACATACACAAATGTACATCTAAAGACACATACACACACATATAAATTGACACATGTGTTCAATGCATGCATATACATGCACACACATACACATAAACAATTACATGCATGCACACACACATAAATACATGCAAATGCACATATACACATGCACACGCAGACTGAACTAGCTACTGTAGCCAGGTTTCAGAGGAAGATGTGTTCTAGGTTGTGTAAAATATCATGCTCACCAGTCTATTTTCTGTTCTTTGGCTCCAGAATGATCTTCCTCAAGACTGGCAGAATGTTTCTTTTCATCATTAGTTTTTAGAGTCCCCTTCTGAATACTGTATATTTATGCCATTTCATCTTTGAGAGGGATTCACAGCCTAATAACATACGAAAGGAGCATTCATCCCTTATACACTCCATGCCAGAATTATTCAAATGAGTTTTCTGTAATTACTGTTTGAAGAAATGTGTGTAAATGCCCGTGAGAGATTATTATTACTGATAAAGTCGATGTTTTGCAGCTCAGTTTTAGCCTACAGACTATTAAGAGTTTAAAATTTCTATAGGAGTAAAGAGAACAGATGCCACAGCTCATTTACATGAAGATGAGAGGATTTTTAAGTAAAGTGAAGTGGTAATTAGGTCCGTGGAAAGGAATCCATGCAGCTGTGGTGATTCCCAGATTGTGGTTGAACTTGCTGAGCACCTGGGCAAGAGTCGATGCATCTTTTTCTCTCTCTGGAAACTCTTGGGCCTTCAGAGCCTTTGGCTATCTGGAGAAAATAAATAGTATTTTCAGCTCTTGGGGATTCAGAGTGTTAAGATATATTCCTTAAGTCAGGATCCTTTACAAATATTTAGTTAAAGACTTAAGGGAATATGAAAGGCAAAACTTTCCTGAGATGAGCAGAAACGAGCCTTACTCCATATGAGGAAGTCAATTTCAACCTGTCGTTTCTGTTCTATGCTGTGTTTCACAGAAGCAGATTAGGAGAAGAAAGTTCTATTGCAATTAAATGAGTTATGTAAATAGAAATTTTTAATGCACAAAAGCTGGAGTTAAGTATAAAGTGTTATGCTACAAAGATTTTTTTGTTTGTTTCTTTTGTTTTGTTTTGTTTTGTTTTGTTTTTCAAGACAGGGTTTCTCTGTATAGCCCTGGCTGTCCTGGAACTCACTTTGTAGTCCAGGCTGGCCTCAAACTCAGAAATCTGCCTGCCTCTGCCTCCCGAGTGCTGGGATTAAAGGAATGCGCCACGATGCCCAGCTCTGCTACAAAGATCTTAACTTTTCCTCAAAAAATATAATTTCAGAGATACATTTGAATATCACATTCCCCATAGTACATTTAAGAAGAGCGCAAAGAGTTTAAATTTTAGCCAAGTAAATCAATAAAATATGTTACAACTTTAGCACCAGTAACAATTCCAGAACTTTTTTCTGGAAATACTTTCTGGGAATCAACATATCCTAATATGTTTGAAAAATAATTGTACCAGTATCACATATATGCACACCAAACTGAATTGTGAACCTATGACCTCTCCTCTTGACATATTCTAGTCAGAAATGAAGAAAAAAGACTTGGGAGTGCATTGATGGATGGTCATTCATTTGATATTCTCAGTAGATAACACACTGGATTGTGTTGTGGGGAAAAAAGTAGAATGGAAAGATATGAGAGATTCACAGGTCTGCAGACGTCTAGAGACAAGGAGTTTGAGCGATCACTGTTGAGCTCTGTCTGTGACCTGGAGGAGGACTGAGTTGGTCCTTATTTCATGTTCAGTCTGTCATAGTGGCCATGAAATTAGTATAAGTGATAATTTTCAAACTTCTTTAAGTATTTTTATAGGTGACTATTAATAATGAGGCAGCAGATATTTCTTAACTCACATTTAATTATCCAGTCTAAAAACAAAACATGGAAGGCAGTGATATACAAAATATTTAAATTAATAATTTGAAGTTCACTTTACAAAAATTAGCATAAGCAACACCCTTTGGCTATCAGCAGCAAATAAATAGTATTTTCAGCTGTTGGGGATACGGGCTATTCTTGGAACAGCAGACAGAAGCATTCATTAAGTTCACATGATGAAAATAAATGTATACAGCAAATTCAGTCAATGAGTGTTTAACACTTTCTATATCAAAAATGAAGTTAGATACTGAACATTAAATTGATTTTTATAGAGAACATGCAATCAACATTTGGAACAATCTGTTAGATTTTATTATGTAAAATATTTATTATTTAATAAACTTTATCAGATATTGGATATTAGAATTTCAGAAACTCTGAACATATCTGAGATTTTCTTAATACAGTGAATCTCTTATTATATGCATGTACATACTGACTGAAAATCACTAGACTAGCCAGATGTGGTGGTTAATAGCTTTTAATACCAGCACTTGGGAAGCAGAAATAGGTGAATCTCCATGAGTTCCAGGCCAGCATGATCTATACAGAAAATTACTAAAATAAAAGGAATGATCAGAAGCAGAGACAGTGCATTATCCCATTCATGGAAATATAAACTTCCTCATTGTTGAACATGAAGATATTTTACGCCCACTTCCCCAGTGTCTGTGTGTCTGCAAATCTCTCTCATACTCTCTGTATCTCTCTCTCTCTCTCTATCTCTCTCTGTATCTCTCTCTGTATCTTTCTCTCTCTTTGTATCTCTCTCTCTCTCCCCCTGTGTGTATGTGTGTGTGTCTGCAAATCTTTCTCTAATACTCTCTGTATATCTCTCTCTCTGTATCTCTCTCTGTATCTCTCTCTGTATCTCTCTCTCTCTCCTGTGTGTGTGTGTGTGTGTGTGTGTGTGTGTGTGTGTGTGTTTGTGTGTGTTTAATGCATTAACCAACTTTCTGATAGATGCAACTTAAATGAGCCAAACCATCAGCAACCCTACATAGAATCACAGAGCAACTCCAAGCAAAGGCCACAATGTGTGATTTAGTAGCAGCCTATTCTGGCTCCTTACTGTGCCTCCACCATGGACAGAAATCCTGCTACAGCACACTCCCAGACAGGGTACAAATACATGTCAACAAAGCCCCACTGGACTGTAATTTGTTTGTGCAGAATTGGCATTCTATCCCACTGTTAATCCAGGAATTCCAGATCAGAATCTTGCTTCCCAAGTAGAATGAGATTTAGCCACAGCAGGCTTTCACAACTAGGTATCAAAATGGTTATAATGTGCAGAATTTTTTTTGAAGCATAAAGGTCTCCCTGTTGATGGCTTGTTTCTTTTCTCTGTGCCTAAAGTTTCTTATCCTCATGATGCTAACTGATGCTCAAATGTTGCTGAAATGCATCAGTAGCAAACAGAGAGCTAATTTTCACCTATTTGTTAATTAATTAATTTGACAAAATCTCACCCAACAATATTTACAAAACATGTTTTAGTTATAATTGAGAAATATAATTGGGAAAGTTCTTTTAAAAGCTTGTTCTTATACATGGAGTCAGGTTATTTAAGAAAAACTACATTTGATGGAGAAATGATGTAGGAAACTATGATTAAAAATACAGTAGATGAATTTAAATTTCCATCAGTATTGTTATCCAAATTTCACTTTTCCTCTGACATATGTTTTAAAATTTAATAATTCTTGAAGGTTAATTCTGCAGCTAAAAGAAGACGTTTAATTTTATTTCAATAAGATGTTAAGTAATTTTAAATGGTTCTATTTAGATATCTATATTTCTTTAAAGAAATGGTATTATAATCTTTGATAATAGAGTTTAGACCACTTATCTCTTTTGCTGAAAATATATAAAACATTCAGTAATAATTTTCTTTTGGAAGTATTTATACTTTAAAATTTGATTCAATATTGATTTAATTAAAAAATTCATGTTGAATTCTTAAATGCAAATAATAACTTTTTTTCATGAAGGTATGCCAATTTAGATAATTCTCTCATTTTATTACAAAATAATGGACAACACCAACTTCAAGGACTATAATTTTGCTTTGTACATGGTTTTATTTAGGATCATTCCTGATGGGTTGCAAAACATGTGCAGAACATGATTATTGGAAATACTGTGGAGATAGATTCTTCAACAGATGAAGTATAAGAAGCAGGACATAGACATTGGATGGGACCTGGTACTATATACCCAAAGATTGTCCCTAGTGATCCACTTGTTCTTGGTCTGTATGTATACAATAGCTTTCAGTTTAGTGCTTTTATGAGACTCCTGAATGTGTAAACGAGTCTCTGATTTTGTCTCTTTATTTGGGACTCTTATTTTTCTGTTGGCTTCTCTTATCCAAATGTGATATGGTGATTTTTTAAATCTAACTATATTTTATTTCCTAATGTGATATTGTTATCTCTTAGAAGCCTGTTCTTTTCTAATGAGAGACAGAAAGGGAGTAAATCTAGAAAAGGGAAATGCAGGAAAGAACTGGGCACAGTAGAGAGAGGGAAACTGTGTTCATATTATTATGAAAACAGAATAAATGTGTGATGGAAGGGGAAAATATAAATTATAAAAAGAATAATAAATTAAATAGTCAGGAACATGGTGAGAGTATATTGGATGACTTTGATGGAAGAGAGAAAGAAGGAAAAAATGTTGAAAAGAGCAAACATAAAATAATAATTAACAAAATAATTTATTTCAAATCATCTCACTACTTCTGAAGGGATCTTGAGTTGTCTTTGACAATTTGTACATAGACAACTAGGGTTTTTGATGATTTCCTTTGAATATTAGATATCTATTAGCATTTTACAATTTTAAATTAAATTTTAAGTTACAATTTACATTTTACATTGAAGGTGGTCTGACCACTAAGGAGCTGTGGTTCCTTATAGATGAATAATGATCAAGCAAGGGGGATCAAAACATTCCTCTTGAAGCTTATTAAAATGAGTATTTTCTGGGCCTCTCAGTGGTAGTGGGGCATTGGACAGCATACCTCTGTAGTTTTGGCTTTCTTAGAGATGATTACTTAAACAAAGCTGGCCTAAAACTCACTGAGATCTTCCTGGATTTCCACCAGACTGCTGCTGGTGTCACAGATAAAAATCTGTGACATTATACTCAGCTACTGGTTTTGAGATAGTGCAGTCTTCAATTTAATGTTTTATCTCTGTACTATTATAAGTAAACATGGTAGAACAAGCAAAAAATGAGCATTAAAATCTGGGAGTATTTTTTTTTGGGGGGGTTGTTTTGTTTTGTTTAGATAGAAGTTAGAATCACTGACTTAAAGAGTTTGCTCTTGTGAACACGTTCTCAACCAACACTGAAGTTTATTTAGATCACTGTAGACAAAGTGTGTCTGATTCTAGTCTTTAACTGATCATCCTTATATCAAAACTTCCTGTCTCAAATAAATAGCACATAAAGCCAAAAATTTCTAGAAAAGACAAGAAGACACATGATAATTCCATAATAGCTATGCTGTTATGCTGCTGAACTAACAGAGAATGAGCTCTTAACAACTGGAAACAAAAAGTATTCTATGGGGAGGAGCTGACCAGTGAACTGGGAGCTCTCATATTGGTCTTGCCACAAAACATTAAAAGCGGTTTGGAAAGGAGAAATTGTACTTGGTCTGTCAAACAGAAAATCTTCAACAAGGCTTATGAGCTTAAACTGATTGCTTTCCAATAGGTCTGATTTACTGTGAATCTGTGGAGGAAAAGACAGAGTTGAGTGGATGAAAGTACAAGCTCAATTAGCCCAGCTCACCTCTTCAACTCAACAGGCAATTTAAAAAAAGAGAACAAACATCTCAGTATACACTTTGCTATAAAGGGCAAGATTCTATGTGAATGTTGTCTTAACTCACCAGACAGCTAGTAGAAGTTTTTAAAAATAAAGAAAAGTAGTAGAGAATAAAGGAGAGATTCATATATTCGTGCAAAATTTATGTCTCAAGTTTCAATGTATGTTTTAATGTGAAAATATTCATATACTAACAGGAAATGATGGAAAATTCATATGTAATTTGACATAAGTAGAGGTTATATATAAATGTTCCACAAACTAAGAATATAAAGATAAAGCTAAAATTGTCAATTAAGCATCAACAAATTACCAAGGTAAGGATTATCAAACATTTGAGAAGAAAACAACATTAAATTTATAAGTATGAAAATGTATCCAAGGGAATGTTCATTATTTAATATTTTGAAATTTTTACATGCTGAAAATTGGAAATGATGAAGCAAAGGGCACAAGATATAAATAATTACGAGCTGAGAGGAAAGATAACGAGAAATGAACTCAAAGTAACAGCAACCATACAGACTGAATCAGTGAAGAATATCAAATTAATTTAAAGGTTAGAAAGGGTAGAGGTATACACAGAATCTAGGTGATGACTCTGTCACACATTCATAGGGTCAGATTTGTTATCCTGTCTTTTATGCTATCTTATAGGGCCCAGTTCCCTCAGAAGTGTTCACCTCTACTGCTTAGCATGCTCAGGCTGTGGTGACAAAATTCTGTAGACTGAGTGATTTGAGACTGATTTGGAGCATAGATGTTCAGAATTGAGAGTTCATCCTGGTAAATTTTATCTTTGATTAGTATGGTGTCTCTTTTTCTCTTTTTTGATAACTTTAGGTTGAAAGTCTATTTTATTTTATACTAGAATGGCTACTACAGCTTGTTGCATGGGACCATTTGCTTGGAAAATTATTTTGCAGCCTTTTACTCTGAGGTAGTGTCTGTCTTTGTCCCTGAGGTGAGTTTCTTGTGTGCAACAAAATGTTGGCTTCTTTTTATATAGCCAGTTTGTTAGACTATGTCTTTTGGGGGAGAATTGAGTCCATTAATATTAAGAGATATTAAGAAAAAGTAATTGTTGCTTTTTGTTAATTTTGTTGTTAGAGTTGGGATTCTGTTTATGTTGCTATCTTTTTTTAGGTTTGTTGAAGTATTACTTTCTTGCTTTTCTAGGGCATAATTTCCCTCCTTGTGTTGGAGTTTTCCCTGTACTCACCTTTGAAGGACTGGATTCATGGAAAGATATTGTGTGAATTTGGTTTTGTCATGGAATACTTTGGTTTCTCCACCTATGGTAATTGAGAGTTTTGCCTGGTATAGTAGCCTTGGCTAGCCTTTGTGTTCTCTTAGGGTCTGTGTGACATCTCCCCAAGATCTTCTGGCTTTCATAGTCTCTGGTGAGAAGTCTGGTGTAATTCTAATAGTTCTGCCTTTATATACTACTCTTCCTTACTGCTTTTAATATTCTTTCTTAGTTTAGTGCATTTGGTGTTTGGATTCTTATATATTGGGAGGAATTTCTTTTCTGGTCCAGTCTATTTGGAGTTCTGTAGACTTCTTTTATGTTCGTGGGCATTTATTTCTTTAGGTTAGGGAAGTTTTCTTCTATAATTTTGTTGAAGATATTTACTGGTTCATTAGTTGAAAATCTTCATTCTCTTCTATACCTATTGCCTTATGTTTGGCCTTCTCATTGTTTCCTGAATTTCCTGGATGTTTTGAGTTAAGATCTTTTAGTATTTTGTATTTTCCTTGATTGTTGTGTCAATGTTTTCTATGGAATCTTTTGCACCAGAGATTCTCTCTTGTATTCTGTTGATGGTGCTTACATCTATGATTCCTGGTTTCTTTTCTAGGATTTCTATCTCCAGAGTTATCTCTCTTTGTAATTTCTTTATTGTTTCTGCTTCCATTTTTATATCCTGGATGGTTTTGTTCAATTCCTTCACCTGTTTTGCTGTGTTTTCATGTAATCTTTAAGGGATTTTTGTGTTTCTTCTTTAATAGCCTCTACCTGTTTACCTGTGTTCTCTTGTAATTCTTTAAGAGATTTTTGTGTTTCCTCTTTAAGGGATTCTACCTCTTTAGCTGTGTTCTCCTGTTTTTCTTTAAGGGAGTTATTAATGTTCTTCTTAAAATTCTCTACTGGCATCATGAGATTTAAATCCAAATATTGTTTTTCCGGTCTGTTGGGGTATCCAGGACTTGCTGTGGTGGTTTGAGTACTGGTTTCTGATGATGCCAAGTAGTCTTGGTTTCTGTTGGTAAGATTCCTGCATTTGCCTTCTGTCATCTGGTAATCTATGGTATGAGATATTCTTGCTCTCTCTGGCTAGAGCTTTTTCCTCCTGTGAATCTGTAAGCCTGTGTCATCACCCCTGGTGGACCAGCTCTCTTCTGGCAAGACCAGTACACAAAGGGCTGCAGAACAGCCCCACCTCCTGGCTGCAGATATAGGCTTGTAGAACCCTGTCCCAGCTGCTGATCTGCTGCTTCTGAGGCCTGTTCCCTCCTGAGTGGACCTGCCTTAGAGAGTGAATGGAAAGAAAACGCTGATCTCACCTGAGTCCCAAGGTCAGACACTTCCTGGAGGCAAGCTCTCCTCTGGCAGGGATGGTGCACAGAGGGCTGAGGATCAGCTCCACCTCCTGGGTGTAGATGTTGACCAATAGGACCCTTTCCCAGAAGCTCTGCTGCTTCTATGGCCTGTGCTCTCCTGATTGAACCTGCCTTAGAGAGTCACCAGAGAGAAAATTCTCATGACCACTTTCATATAGAGGGATATTTGTGAATGGGGATAGAAGGGATGAGGCTGGAAGTTCATGGCATGATTTCCTGCTAATTGTTGTGCTAATAGGCCTGGTCTTTGATACTATCCTGTGAGTTAGATCAACTGTTGTGATATAGAGATGCCAATAGAGGTGATATGCTTGAAGGACACCATTCCACAATATAGGACTTCAAATTTTATTGTTTTTGGAAAACTATAATTTCATATTATAATATTATACAATATCACAGTCTATAAAGAAAATTACTAAAAATAAAAATGGAGCTACAGTTGGGAAAATATATTCATTAATCTTCTATATGACAGTGTGCTAATATTTAAAATACATTAAAAAAAACCTCAAGAAGTTGGACAACAACCAAGAAACCAATAACACAATTTATAAATGGGGTACAGAGCTAAACAGAAAATTCTCAACAAGGGAAGCTTTTAAAGAAATGTTAGTTATCAAATCAAAATGACCTTGAGATTTCATCTTACACCCATCAGAATGTAAGATCAAAAATTCAAGAGACATCACATGTCAGTGAGTGTGTAGAACAAGGAAAAAACTATTCCATTGCTGGTGAGATTGCATCTTCTACAAACACTCTGGAAATCAATGTGGTCATTTCTCAGAAAATTGGGAATAGTTCTACCTGAAGTCCCAGCTATACTGCTCCTGGACATATACCCAAAAGATGCACTACAATACCACAGGAAATGTGCTCCACTGTATTTATAGCAGCTTTATTTGTAATACCCAGCAACTGGAAACAACCCAGATACCCCTCAACCAAAGAATGGATATATAAATTGTCATTCATTTACATAATGATATACTCAGCAATTAAAAACAAGGACATTATGAATTTTGCAGAAGAATGGATGAAACTAGAAAATATTATCCTGAGTAAGGTAACTGAGACACAAAAAGGCATATATGGTACGTACTTACTGCTAAGTGGATGTTTGCCAAAATATACAGGATAACCATAACTCACTCCACAGACCCAAAGAAGCTAAAGAAGAAGGAAGGCCTATGTGATAATGCTTGACTCTCACTTAGAATGAAAAATAAAAGACAGATGGAGGGAGAGAACTGGGTGGGAGAGAAGATAGGAAGAGGACTTGCATCTGTTCAGGATCAAGCTTGGGAAAAATAGTGAAGAAAGGACCAGAGTGAAAGGAGAATGAATGGAAATAGCTGGCAAGGGAGGGGTGGGAGCATATCTAAGATGTGCCAGAGATCTGGGATAGAGGAGGTACCTAGAACTCCATGGGGGTGACTTTCACTGAGACTCCTAGCAGTAGAGATATTAAACTTGAAGACGCCACATCCAATAGCCAGGCAGGACCACCACTGGAGAAATAAGGACATCAAGACATCCAAAAACTTTCCACCCAAAATTTACCTTTTCTACAAGAAATGCAGGACAAAGATTGAGAAGAGATTGTATGGCAACTGATAACTGTCCCAGTTTGAGACCCATGATAAGGCCAGCACCAATCCCTGACAACATTAATAATATCTTGGTTATGCTTGCAGGTAAGAGCCTAGTATAACTTCTCTGAGTGTCTGCACCCAGGAGCTGATTGAAACTGATCAGAGGCCCACAACTAACCACTGAATGAAACAAGGAGAGTGTTATGGAAGTATCCAGGGACTGGAGGGGATAGGTTCTCCACAGGAAAACCAACAGAGTTAACTAACCTGGATGCTTGGGGGCTCTTAGAGACTCAACCAAAGAGCATACATAGGCTGGACTTAGCTCCCCTACACTGTACATAAGTATATGTGCAGCTTGGTCTTCATGTGAGGCCACCCAAAACTGGTTGACCCTGTTGCCTGTCTGTGGATCCTTTTCCCCTAACTGGGTCACCTTGTCTGGTCTCCGTGGGAGAAAATGTGCTTGTCCTGCAGAGACTGGATGTCTCTGGTTTGGGGAATACCTACCCCCTCAGAAGGAAAGGGGAAAAGGTTAGAGGATGGGAGGCTGGGGAAGTGTCTATGTGCGTGGAGTATCAGAAGGATAGGGACATTTATCTTGATATTAAATAAATAAATACACAAATAAACTCCAAAAACAAACAAACAAATAAAACAAAACAGAAACATGTAGAGCTATAGTTAACACCATGCAATTACTATATATTTAAATGTAAGTCTTGTATGCCTGGATTCTAATGAGGTTAAATGGTAAAATCTGCTACAATCTATGGAAAACAGACACAAAAGCTAATAGATGAATAAATAGGAGCCTACAGAAAGGACATGATTTAAGAAGGGTTCTCTAAGCAAAATAAATGAATAGTTTAGCCCCACAGCTTTCTATATCCACAGAAGCTTAAACAAAGGGAGAGGAGGGGGAATTTAGGCTGTTATATAGAAAATAGATCAAAGGATGCACTGAAGGAGGCTGTGAGAAAGCAAAATTGCTACAAATGGGCTGAGGACTGGTCTAAATTCTATAAATGGTTTAGATGAATTTAAGATTCCTACAAGGCAGTAGTGTTGATGTATAATGAGTTCTGCAGGGGTTTTACAGCTAAGTAATAATGTGAATTCATATGTCAAACAATTAACAAAATTGAAACACCTGGTAAAACTAACCCAAAAATATTATTAATAAATAATGAATACATGTGGTCACTAGATGCCAAAAGATCATGCCCAATCCTTAAAAGCAAAGCTATGTTTACATAGAATAACATGAATAAAACTTGGGGTCTTTAAACTCAGTCAGTCACAAAAATAGAATGATTAGATGGTGAAGTGGAAAATACCTCATTTATTTAGATAGAAAACATAATCTTATTTAACCAGCCCTAGTGGATAGGGGAGAGGGAAATTATGATTTAAGCTGTGTGGAAATTTAGTGTTACTATATATAATATATAGAGTTTTGAAGATAAATGATGATGGTAACTTCTGATGTAACTGTTTCACTACCAGTGCATTTATAAAACTGGTAAAGTATGTAATACTTGGATGCTTCTTCACTGAGAAAATATCCAACAGAAAACAAACTAAGGGCAGTAGAAATCATGTTGGCTCTCAGAGACAGGGTATAGCAGGGAAGTCACAGTGACAGGAGAGTTTTAAGATAAAAGTTACTCACATTGCCTCTGTGATTAAGAAGTGGAAAGAGATGAATACTTTTGTTCAGTTTGTTGTCTATTTTTTTACTTGGCCAAGCACTCTAGTCCAGAAATGGTGCTACTAACATGGGTGAGTCTTCATATCTTTGTTAACCTCATCAAGATAATCCCTCACAACCCAAGTAGAAGCTAACATAACTAAGATAACCCCTCTCAAGCATGTTGGAGTGTAACCTTATCAAGATAGCCTAGCAGATACCTATTCAGAGGCACATCTCCTAGGTGACTCTAGATCAGATCTACTAGACAATCAGGTTTACTATCACCAATTATAAAATTCACACACACACACACACACACACACACACACACACACATATATATATATATATATATATATATATATATATATATATATATATATATATATATAGAGAGAGAGAGAGAGAGAGAGAGAGAGAGCATGCCTGCCTGGTGCTCTCTGAGACCAGAAGAGGGCATCGGATCCCCTGGAATTAGACTTAGATATGCTTTTAGCTCTCACAGGGAGGACTCTGCAAGAGGAGTAAATCACCTTTATGACTGATCTCTGCATTTTATTTTGAATATATATATATATATATATATATATATATATATATATATATATTAGATATCTATATAAATATAGATATGTAGAGAGATTAAATATATTTTAAATGAAACTTAATAAGTATTATAGGTAGACTAGAAAATACATGTTTTGTGAGAATAATCTATAAATTTAGTCAATGCATTTAGGCAAGAAAATATTTTATAGCAATTACCGAGCAAGTCAGCCAATAGATGCATTGGGTGAATAAGTCCTTTGGAGGCATCTAGGAACGAACCTGGGAGAAACAAGTTGTGGAATCAGAGCAAACACAGTCTATTCAGAAAATAACTTCATTTTATCTGCACTAGGCTTCCGCGTGTTACAATCAGGAAAGCTTGTTCTTAGTCAGCTGTAGACAAAAATTTTATGATTTATTAGGCTGTGATGAGTAAGCTGTAAGGTCCAAATCACACTTGCTCAGAAACACCAGGCAAAGCCCACAAACTCTAATGAAGATAGATATATCAATTACAGAACAATGCCTAGAGGTGGCTCTGGAACAATTTCTTTTAGTATAATTTTATAAGACACAGGATTGCCTAATACAGTGGAGATTACACTGCTCAGCAAATTTTAATGTTTGGACTTTCTAGTGCAGCCATCTATCCACTACTTTGTTCACTGACAATTACTGTTCAGCACATGATATCTGTAATTAAGTCAATGGAATACATTATGACAGACATAACATTGCATATTATCTCATTAAAAGACCTCAAATATCTTGACTTCTGATATTTACTGGTAGCTTTCTTTTTTTTTTTTTTTGGGGGGGGGGGTTTCGAGACAGAGTTTCTCTGTATAGCCCTGGCTGTCCTGGAACTCACTTTGTAGACCAGGCTGGCCTCGAACTCAGAAATCCGCCTGCCTCTGCCTCCTGAGTGCTGGGATCAAAGGCATGTGCCACCACACCCGGCTACTGGTAGCTTTCAAGACACATTCCTTCTTATTTACTTTTACTACATGTGTAGGCTAGTCAAAAGAAAACCAGAGTCAAGATAATAAATGTTTAGGATGGGAATGATACAAAGAAATCAACATTTACTCCAACATCCTAACCGCAGTGAAACTCAGAGCTGCCCAAATGATTTTAGATTCCTCCTATCCGTATGCCTATTTTGTTAGAATAAGTTGATCCTGTGGGCATAGTTGCACATACCAGTCATCCTATAACTGAGAAGGCAGAAACAGGACAATTGTGAATTTTAGCTATCATGGGCTGCAAAGGGAGTAATGGTCAAAACAAGCAAAGACCATCAGCACAAGTATACAAGCTAGTTCCAAGAAAAGGATCTGAAGCACATGTAGGAAAAGGATAGCATCTTCAAATCATGCATTTTAATTTTTCTATTTCTGCTTCATGATTTTATTTTAAGCCAGGTTTGTGGCTATGTTAGACCTGATAGTTTCAATCCAACTCTGAGGTCTCGATCGTTTCCTGTTGCCACGAGTCAGGGTCAAATCTAATTGGATATGCTGCTGTCCTTTGCTTTTTCAAAGTTCTAATGCTCTTCAGCCACTCCATTATATAATCCTTATACACACATCAGAGGTGTCATCTCATTCTTAGATCACTGTCTCCCTGTTTTCCTGGACACTGCCTCCCAGCAGCCTCCTGCCATTCTACTTTCCCTGGTCCTTTCTCAGATCAAGGGAATTTACTAATCACTAGTCTCATCCTCTTCCCTTGACTCTGTCTTTCCATACTCTTGAGAATATGTTTCTCCAGGGTTTACTCTACTGATGAGTGGGAAATCAGTTATAGGATCAGTTGCTTGTGGATAGGATTCAACTCCTTGGTTTGCTTGTATGTTCACTTTTTAGACAGGAAGTATTTTTCTGTTGCCTAGGCTGGCCTTGTGATTGTGATAATGTATCTGCAGCCTGGCTCATGCCTGGGAATACAGACATGGGCTATTGCATACAACTCACTCAGGACAGTTTTAATCAGAGATATTTATTACTCTCTCTTAAGCACGGTTGGTTATACATGTTCTTTTTGTCTCTTGTTAACAGATCAAATATTATTATCAATAACTGCCCATCATTTGCTAATTGATATATAAATTTTGATACCAGAAATTCATGGTCATTAAAATGAAATGTGTTCTAGCCTTTTAGAATCAACAGCCCATTAAGTTGCAGTAATTACGAGTCCATAGAATTAGATTGATCCAAAGTTATTTAGAGGTGTATAATAATAGACTTGGAATCAACATAATAATTTCCCTTGAACAATTCATTCTCTAAGAACAGCTATTCAGTCATGAAAAGAAGTGAAAATTATGTTTGAGGACATAAGAGGATAAGAAGATTTATCTGGTTGTTATTTCAAGGCTGACGTGAAATGACCAAGTGTGGCGGAAACCTGTTCCTTCTTAATTATTTTTTTCCAAATAAGAAAAAAAAAGTGCTTCCTGAGAGACTGAGAAGCAAATTAGAAATCTTTAGGTAAATCTGAGAAAAAGCCTGGACTTTCATTATACTCCCGAGACAGAGTAAAACTCGGAATTTCATTCTTGATATTTTAAAAGGATTGGCTATAAATGGTCTTTCTATAAGAGCCTAAAATAATCCAATCTAGAAGGAAAAGTTGTTAGTTAAAGTTAATATAAAATTAATTGGATAGAAAAGTCCTAACCTGATTCTTGACAGAAAAAAAAAAATCCTATTTAAATTGTGTTTACAGAGCCATAATCATAATGAAGCCAGACAAAATTTTTTAAATCTACAATTTATTGCAAACTCCAAGTAGAAACATCAAGTAATTTTAGCAGAAGGTAGCTATTAACATCTAGTATAGTAGGATCACTTTTAAAGTCGATTTCTTAAAGGAACAAAGGGACTCCGAAGCCTCAAACATCAGATGAGGGGGCACTGAAGAAGATCCTGATTGAGGTGCATTGAAGGGGGTCAAAAGTACCTGCTGGTTTCCTGGCCATCACTGATGCTGTGTAGAAGGGAATGAGTTCTCCAAATAGTCCTCAGAGGAGAGAAAGAAAACCTACCAACAAATGTGCTCAGCAACATGGAAAAGTGAATATGCATTTTTATAGCCTCAAATTCTACATTGTTTTGAACTCAATTCTAAGAAATTCGTTACAATTGTCTAATAGAAGAACTAACTACCATTCTCAATGGCAGAAGTCGAAGGTCAAGTGTAGAAGCATGGTAGAGTATTCAACCACAGTCATAACTAGAGACACTTTATAGTTATTTCTGGAAATAACTTACTTTGAATATCTGACTTTGAAGTCTTGGAATGAGAGATACTTGTTATAGTAGGACTAGGCAGAAGAAGGAGGAGAAGGAGGAGGAAGGAGGCAGAGTAAGAGGAGGAGGAAAGAGGGAGGAGGGAGGAGGAGGAAGGGAGGGGAGGGGAGGAGGAGATTGCAGAAACAGCAACAACAGGAACCCTGAGTTTGTAACGATTGTGTGATAATCAAGCAAAATCTAGATGGGAACTAATTTTCTGAAAAGTTAAAAATATATAAGAAGCTAAAATATTACTTTTATTAGAAGGAACTTGAGCAATATAAACTGGCATGTATAGCAAGCATGTGTTAAAGTTCAGAATGCAAAATTCTAAGAGACATTTGAGTTATTCTAATGTGTTAATAAATGTAAAATATAAGTTCATTGGGAAAAAAAGACAAAAGAGAAAAGTTGCCTACAAATCTGAATCTTTTAGTTTTCTAAAATTAATAGAAGTCATTAATATAGGAGTTCAGAAAGATAAAAAAAAAAAAAAAAAAAAAAAAAAAAAAAAAAAAAAAAAAAAAAAAAAAAA
>LR749626.1:1775957-1795620 GCA_902729485.2 Mus minutoides | reverse complement strand
AATCAATAAAACACAGGAAATAAGTTAATGAATAAATGGACACTATAAAGCTCCTCTTATTAAATTAATTATATTTATGTGTAAAAATTTGGAAAGTCATCAAATAAAATAGAAAATCTCAGTCATTTTATGTTATTTAAGTGCCTGGCAAATACAGAAGTGGATGTTCACAGTCATCCATTGAACAGGGTTTCCAATGAAGGGGCTAGAGAAAGTACCCAAGGAGCTGAAGGGGTTTGTAGCCTCACAGGAGGAACAACAATATGAACTAACCAGTACCCCAAGAGCTCCCTAGGACTAAATCACCAATCAAAGAAAACACATGGTGGGACTCATGTCTCTAGCTGCATATGTAGCAGAGGATGGCCATCAAAGGGGAGGAGAGGCCCTTGGCCTTGTGTAGGTTCCATGCCCCAGTATAGGGGAATTCCAGAACCAGGAAGCGGGGGAATGGGTGGGTTGAGGAGCAGGCAGAGGGAAGAGGGGATAGGGGATTTCCGGAGGGGAAACCAGGGAAGGGGATAACATTTGAAATATAAATGAAGGAAACATCTAATAAAAAATATATCAAGAAAAAAATTGCATAAAATCTACACACAAAAAAACTAGGTGATATAATAAAATTATTCCAAATCATCTTAATAAAAAAATAGTGTAACTATTTCATAAACTATAAATAAATTATTGAATTTTTCCAAAATTTTAAGTATTCATACCAATACTCAGAGAAGTAGGATTTGGAAATAAGTTGTATCTTATTTATGAATATAAATTTCTTTATAAAAATTTGAAAGTTAAAGCACATTAGTAGCAGGAATAAATTAACATTATTAGAAAAATTTCATTTGAAATAAAAAACACAGCTTGGCATTCATACCTAATGTGATTTAGACTGTTGTTTAAACAAACCTCGTCATTTCAGTATGATTTTGGAGAGAAAGTGAATAAAATAAACTTTGTTATGATAAACGTTCAGGAGAGTCAAGTTTGAGGAAAATGTTCTCTTTCAAGGACATTCACACCAAAGACCCTAGGATCCCTGTGAATCAAAAGAACCCCGCATGTCTGCCTGAAGTTTCAGAGACTCAATGGCCTATTGTAAACTGCAAATAGGTAAGAAGCAATGTGAAGTCTAAATGCCTTCAGCCCCAGCTCTACCCAGGAAACTGAGAAAAACAGCAAAAGTGGGAATAACATTGGAAGTTAAAGTGATGGATGGTAAAAACTGCCTCACAAACAAAAACTATGAAAATTAGCAAGATGAGTAGAACAAGATCATTTTAGAATAATTTATTTGATATGAGCAATCCAGTAGCTCTGCGAATCATAAAATGTCGCAGACTGGTTCATGTAATTTCAGAGGTTATGCCCAAGTCTCAATGCAGACACATAAGGGTCTTTATTATGAGCTCTTGAGCAAGGACTCTCACCGTCACCATGGCAGCAGGTCAGAAGTTGAAGTTCTGAGTCTAGGGTGCATGGGTTTATTGTAGTTAAGGCAAGCTTATGGAATTTCCATACTGGTCTGCAAGTTAGTATTTTCTAAACTGCTTTTCTGGCGTTATCTGCAGGAATCAAACAAGGGGACAAACAAGATGGCTTAGGTAATCTATTCTCTGCAGGTCGTCTTACATTTTCTATTTCTACCTTAACCCTGCTGTGGTAGCCTGACTGGCTATTGCTAGGGTGTGTGTTTGGGGAGGGAGGGGGTGTCATAGGATGTTTGCTCAAGTGGACTTTGTGGTTTTCTTCCTTGGAGTTTAGTGCCTGGTCTTAGAAACAAAGTGTAGTTTCTTCAAAAACAGAGTTGGTTGGACTGTACACAGACATGCTGCCTGTGCCCTGGATGACTCACCACCCTGAAGTTTTCTGCCCTTGGGGACTGGAGGTGAGGTGGTATGAGAGTCAAGGACACAGGCACAGACTCTCAGGAGCAGTGGAGAAATGCTGCTGCAGCAAGCTCATCTGAACACTGCTGCAAGCTCCCTCTACCAGCACCCCACTGGTCCCAAAAAAGCATCTCTTCTTAACAGCAGATTCGATTGGCTGGTATTGTCTGTGCCAGCAATCCTTGGTCTTTCAGGCAGTCCTCAATTAGGTCCTCCTGCAGGAGATGCTTTTCAGGCTGTGCTCCCCCCAACACACACTGGCATTTACATAGAGGTGGACCCACTGTTCCTGCTACACAGACACCTGAAACAATATGATGAAGAATAAAGTGACTACACTGAAAAACCAACAATGAGAAAAGAGAAAACAAAACAGATCAACAAATGGAGAGGAAAGCAACTTACATAATGGAAAAACATTTTTTAAAAATCAGACTAATAGCCTTTAGTTGAATTTTAAATAACTTAGAATTTCAGATAAGGTCTTAAGAGGTTAGATTTCATGGCAGTTTAAAAGCTGGGACATTTGTACATAAAATCAAAGATTAAATGCAGATAATATGACAAACAGTCATGAAGCTCACTAAAGTGTAGGACATCCATGCCCTTGACACAGTGATACTCCTGTCAGAGTAAAAGATTTAAAACACCAGAAATAGTGATGCTCATAGGGGAACCACTTTGTATGAGTAATGGGTGTCTGTGTGCAGTGAAGAGAGGGTTATCTTTTGAGAAATCTAAAATAATTTGTAATTTCTATAGGACACACTTGCACCAAAACTAATCCAAGAAAAATTTTGAATTGAAATACCCTATAACAGAAAAGCTATGATCCTCATATATGACTTTATAGGTTGATGTATAAAATAGGCTCAGTATAAAAGTGAGATCAATAAATAATGGTACCATGCCCACACACTTGACGACTGGGCACACAGTTTAGTCAGCAGATGTCAGACAGGAATTCCAGAAAAGAGCATTTTTGTATTGAATTGTAAAAAGACTGGGGAGCATTGATATGCACTCGTGCAGGGATGGGACCCAGAAGATTCTATATCTCAATACTTTTCCTCCCCCCATTTTGGAGGGATCCATGGCGGTCTTCCTCTCTCCACACCAGCAGACATATTCTGGCAGAGTTTCAGCTCAAATCCATACTTCTGGATTTCCTATGCCAATTTCCTATAAAATATTAGACCCAAAATTTGTCCCCTGGGAATGTGAAAACATTCAAACTTGGAGAGGAGCAATGAGTGACATGGACATAGATTCCAGGGTAGGGGGTTTAGTTTTTATTATTTTATTAGTTCACTGGTTAATTGCTTGATTGACCTAGAACTTTGATCCTTTAACTCTACATCTCAAGGGGTTGGGTGCCAGGGTTGCATCTCCACAGTTGGTGCATGCTGAGCAAGATAAGCCCACAGTCCCTACAGTGTAAGGGATAAAAAGCCTGCCTCATTTCCCAGTGGGAAAGGAATAGATTTAATATCATCCTTTGTAGAGGAACTCAGTACAGACTGACTACTGGGGCAGGAATTTGTATTTTTCAAAACAGACTCTGATGTCAGAGCCTTAAGTCCAAAGAGAAGGGAAAGTGACTTTGTGCTTGGGGACTGTTTCTCTTCACCTCTATAAGGAGAGCTAGCCCTCTACAGTCTCCTGAGGAGGCTGCCAGCTCCTTTAACATCTGTCACCTCTGTTGCTATGGTAATCATTCAGGGCTCCCACTGTGAAGTTCACCTGGGAAAGGTAACATTTCAACCTTTGTTGACACAAATTGGAGCTCCAGATTGAATTATCTCAGTAGGAAGTCTGATAAGCCAGCAGGAACCCTGTTGTAGGTGTTGTAGGGGCAATTAAGAAACACTAATGCTTCACTGAACGTTCCTCATAGAAGAGTCTGCCTTCAGGGATGAGTGCTGACAGCTTCTAGTGTGTGAATTGTGGCAATCATGGCAGTTCACTAGTGTGGTTCTACTCCATAAGCCCTTGGAGTGAAGATGGAAGGTGATACAGCATACTTTACAAATCAGATCTAAATGAACTGATGGGCACACTCACCATAGGAACTTGTATGGCAATGTTGACAGGAAATGTGTGTATTGACAGTGAAATGGAGTATAGTGGGCAGTAAGGTCACCGTCAGCAGCAAGCTAAATTCCCAGTGAAAACAAAAATCTGAGGTAACCTCTCATACCATAACTACAGTGAGATTCTGAGGGTGCTGGAAGGGAAAGTTGTAAGAGATGACCAGAACCCCTTCGAAAGTGTTACAGTAGTTGTAGACAGGTAGGTTGCAATAAAACTGGAACAGCAGGTAGAACTCATTTAATCATATTTTATATCAGCACTCAAGGGATTTAATAATAATGAGTTAGAGCCAGTTGGGATGGCTCATATATGTAATCCAGCACTTGAGGTCAGCATGGTCAACATTGTAAAGCCTGTCTCAAACAACAGCAACAATGAATGAGAGTTTTCAGAAGCCAGCTCCAGCATGACAGGTAAACTGAGGAAAGATGTGGAGTCAGTGACTAATCTATCAAGAAATTTTTTCTCTGAGGGAGTAAGAATTAACTCTCTGGGGCCAGTGAAAAACATGGCCCAGTGATAGACTCTCTGGGCTGGCACAAAAAAAAAAAAAAAAAAAAAAAAAGTAGGGGGATCATAGGCATGTTTGCTGGGTGAAGCAAACTCCAACAACTTCCTCTTTTTCTCTTAGGTTTTGTATACCACCTAAGAAAAAAATTCTACATGTAAGAAAAAAGATAACCTCATAGTCACAAGACCAAGGAAATCAGGTCCAACTTAGAATGACGGTTTTTTTTTTTGTTGTTTTTTGGGGTTTTTTTTGATAATTAACTTGTCTCAAGCTTATTTTTCTTTTCCAAGTACAATTATGTGTTTGTAATGCATGAAAGCTCACTGTGCTTCTTTTCTGATCTATGTAGCCTTCACTACTCTACAAGGGAGGGGCACATCCTACTCTTAACTATAATTTTATTATAGTTTTCTTGCAAAAATATTTAAACCATCTCCTTAAATTTTCTGTCAACTACCCTGACTTCCTAAAACTATTTAAATCAAATCAGGAATTTCGTACAATTATTAATTCATTTAAACAGTATTATATTGTGAAAATTCATAATCCTATTGATCTGCAGGGCAGTAAAGTAGGCCCTCTTCCAAGAATCACATACCAGATTATAGGCAGTATGTGTTGGTATTTAGTCTAGGCTTTGCCCTAAGGTACCTATCAATAGCCAGGCATGCCTGACTCATTATAAAAGGTGCTGCTTGCCCACTCCTCTCCTTTCTTGACTTCTTGCCCTCTTGCTCTTGCTTCTCTCTCTCCCCTCTCCCGTATCTCCACATGCTCATGGCCAGCCTATCCTCCCCAAACCTCTCTCTCCCCCTCTGCCTTTCTCTCAACTCTCCTCCCCATGCCCTGAATAAACTATACAGTTCAGTCTGTGTGGTTGGTCCCTCAGCATGGGACCAAAGAGGCACTCTTTTCCCCTACACCTGACTGCACATCCCTCAAAAATATCTCTAGTTTCTTTCTTTTTATAAAACACAACAGTAAAGGTCTCGCATGACCATTCATACCATGCTAGATGCAGGAGGAAGATAACAATGACAGACATGAGAAAGCACAGCAGTATCAAGAAGCAATACAGATATGAACCCCTGGAGCTGTGCCTCTCGCAGGTATGTCCATTGTAGTTGTGCAAAACAATGGACCAGGAAGCTCACCTTTCACCAAAGGTCCTCATGCCTGGCATGTGCCAGTGAATGTGGTAGGGTTTTGTTTTGTTTTATTTTGTTTTTTTTTGTTGTTGTTGTTGTTGCAGGTGATTGAGACAGTGTTTCTCAATGTAACCAGCCCTGACTATCCTGGATTCACTTTGTAGACTAGGCTGGCCAAACTCACAGGTTGAACTCAGAGAGATCCACCTGCTTCTGTCTCCCGGGTGCTGGGATTAGAGGCACACCTACCTGCGGAGCTACTCATTTTAAAACATGGAGAAAATATTAAAATCAAATTTGTTTAAAAAAAAACAATCAAGAAATGACTAGCAAAGACATATTTTGGGTGGCTGGCAAAAGATAGTACGTCATGGTATTTACTTTATTGTTGAAAAACTTAAGTAAAATGTTACCTAGAAATATAATCTATAATATATTTCTGGGTGGTGGTGGCGCACACCTTTAATCCTAGAACTTGGGAGGCAGAGGCAGGTGGATTCTCTCTCTCTCTCTCTCTCTCTCTCTCTCTCTCTCTATATATATATATATATATATATATATATATATATATATATATTCTTGAGGTTTTCTGATATGCACAGAAGATGGTTAAAAATATTTGAATTTTAGCTTTATAAAGTACCCTGTAGTTTGTTTTACAGAACAGGACTGTTATTTTTGTCACTACTCCAGTTGTCATATATGTTTTTATACACCTGGTGCTAATTTAAGTGACACTGGAAGTTTAGATACTAAACACATAAACAACCATAAGTGATTTGATACTTTTAAATTGTATTTAATGAGATAAATGGGAAAATTTTACACGATACATAGAAGCTCATAAGCTATAATTAAAACCAAATTGTCAACTGTCTCTGTTAGCAATTAGGCACCTCCACAACCAGATAAAAGAGACCCTGTGACAATGTTGGCAACCAGGGATTTCATAGCTAGTGGAATCAGGGGAACAATAAGACAAGTCGTTACTAGATTCCCAGAGGTGACACATTTCCATTGTTGCCTTGTCTAATGTCCTCCTTAGCATGTGCCATGCCCAATAAAATGTATGTTTCTTCTCTGCCCCTCCTCTTCTCTGAAATTCTCAAGAATCAGCCTCTGTACCTCCTCCTTTTAATAAACTCCCATGTGAAACCTTTTGCATGATGTGATTTTGTCAGAACTTGCCTCTTAGTTACATCAGTTGCCTTTATTTTACATGAACTTGTGTAGAATCTTAACCTACAAGTACTGGACTCTGATCATAAACACAGGGCACAATGGAAATAATATGGCTACTTTACTGATGATAATTCACTCTTGCTAATTTGTGGGAAAGAAGGATGGGGAGGGGGTGGTGAGAAAAAGACACAGAGAAAGATAGAGACAGACAGAGAGATGGAGACAGAGGGAATGAGACAGAGAGACAGAGGCAGACAGAGAGACAGAGAAATTTCGTTTAGAATATTACTGAATCCTATATCATGTATATGTAATGTAGGAACTCAAACATTTACTGAGAAAATGAGAAACTCAGGGCCTGTGATGTTCCTTGCTAACCACTGGTGTACATATATTTGTTGTATCTAGATTATGGTTTGAGCAATGAGTAAACTTAACATTTGTGTTCCTGTTTATGTTTACTACCACGGTAGGTATGTAAAGCTTAGTGTAAACATGAGCTCTTTCCCTAGCATATGATTCCTGACTATAGTATACATTTAGATTCACTCTGGCTGTGCATTTCCATTTGCTGTGATAATTTTATGCTTTTATTTTTATCAATACTTCTTATGAAAATAAATGTAGAACAATGTCAACAGAGTTTGAAAGTGCAAACAAATATTACCACTACTTAGATATTATGATGGCAACTGTGGGGCTAGGTTGGAAGAATCATGGTCAAGAATAAGTTTTTATATACATGGGATGTCATAATATATCCACAATCTTGGATACCACATTTAAACAGATGTGGAAATAAAAGATTTTTCTTATGCTCTATTGGTTGCCATCCCATGTATAAACGACATGAGGACCCTTGGTTAAACCAGTGGGTTACTAAACAGAAACAAAAGGTCACGAAATTTGGTTAGGAACCCACCTCTGTGTAGCCATTTCCAACTCCAATGGGAGACAGTAAAGAGCTAGAGATGCTTATCATGATGGTCTGAGTATTTAATGAGTCTTTAATAACATGTGAGTTTATGTTGTTACTATGAGACCATTCAGAGCATTCTATCAATAAAATAGACATTCTACTTATTCTATGTAATTAAAGTTAAGTTGTCAGGAACATTTAAAGTTTTGAAGTTGTTGTTGTTGTTGTTATTGTTGTTGTTGTTGTTTTAAGCTCTTTTCTAAGGCTTTGCAAGACAGTATCATTTCCATCATTTCTCCTGAGCAGTTCCTTATGACCTTACCTTCTTTGATGGTAGTGTATTTTTATTAAGAGTACTTTTGCTAATTTCCTCTCTGGTTTTAGTTTCTGAGTATTTATTATAACAGATGAATTGTTGACTTCTTGAGGTCATTTTTCTTGCATATGTTATAAATTTATACCTGGCTTGAACTATTTCCTATATATATATTTTTAAATGCACATACCCCCTCGATTAGCATCCGGCCAACTACCAAATCTTTTCCTTTCTTTTTGGAAAACCCAATGCCTTGACAAGAAAGACCTCTCCCATCATACTATAAACCTTTAATGTGGGAAAACTCTGCTAACTAAGGTTGAAGTCTACCAGGACTGGATAGCATCTGGACTCAGTGCAATAGGAGAGACTCACTCCTTTGACAAAGTTTCTACTTCTCTGACCTTGTCTGGAAAACTCTAAGACCCCACAGTCGCCATTTCCTTTCTCCTAACAAAACCTGCTCAGCTCACACTTGAGATTTCTGAAACGCTTCCCATATCAATGAGGCATTCCAGGTACCCATGTGGTTCATTCACCATATGTACTCACAGTGCTTCTAAACCCCTTGTTCAAAATCTCTGCTCCCACCGCCATAAAATCCGCTGACAATGCAGGAGAGCTGGGAGACCCACATTTTAATAGGTTTTGCAATTTCCCCCCTCATTTGTTAGCTATTTATGATCAGCTGATTTATTTTCCGATGGTCTCTCTCTGCATTTTACTGAACGTTCTGTTTCAAGATTCACTCTGTTTTTCTGTTCTTTTATTTAAGCTGCTCCATATAATTTTAATAGCATGGTTTACTTCTTAAAAGGCACTTCTATTTTCGTTAGAGAATTGTATCTAAAAGTTCTAAAGTTTATTTTTGTCACATTTTGCCATTCATTATTTTAACATTCATTTCTGTAAATTAAAGAAACAGGCTCATGTGTAGGTAGGTTTCTACCACCTTTTCTATTTTAATTCAACTTATTAATGTTGTATCTATAAGTTCCTGCTTGAAAGAGTATTTATGCAATATGGAAGACTGGCTCCATGTATAAAATGTGTGCTATGACATCATCTGAGTTCATATCCTTAAAACCCACATAAAGCCATGTCTACTATGGAAGGTAAAGACAGAATACCCAAGAGCTTTTGGCCAGTGAGCCCAGGGTTCTTATATAATGACCCATATATTTTAGGTATTTCTTGTTACATTGAAAGATGAAAATCTCAAAGTCAGGATAAAAGCTTATTTGTGTGTGTGTGTGTGTGTATGTGTATGTATAAGTATATGTATAGCCTAATAAATCCCAACTCTACATGTATTTACATTTTACATTAAAGTATTTTTCTGATATAACACCTGATCTTCTAAAGGAGTTATTTCTGGCCTCAAGCCATTTCAACATGTGCACATATTTCACTCAGAAGACTGGGACTGTTAACAGCATATTTTCATGGTTTGTGTTTTTGATTAGAGAATTACACTATTGAATTAGAACTATGAGATTTTCAAAGAGAAAATGGTGAGTGGAAATTCCTCATTGCTCATAACAACATAGGGTTTGATGTTTCAGCATACCTAAAACGAGAGTATAATCTTAATAAAAATATGCATTATATATTGAAATGTATTTCATTAGGATTAGAATACTCTTAAATATTAAAAATGCATTCACAAAAATCTACACATATGTTCAAAACAAATTTTAATAGTATTAAAGTAAATGAAATCATTTTGCTGTTGTTTGTCTAACTCTGTTTTCTTATAACAGACTTTGCTCTGTCAATTGCTTAGTTGTTAATTAGGATATCACAGAAGTGGGTCTTGTGGCCAGGCATCAGATAACATTTTCATTTAATTATAAAATCTCTATTACATTGTATACAGCAAATAATATTGAGACAAGTGATAAAATAAGTATCATTAAATAAAATAACTATGTCTGCATTAATTGGAAATTCTCCTTCCAGGCTGGATTTACTTATATAATTTTATATGGTCTCACAATTACCTCAGTGTACCAGGAACTATATCTCCTTAGAGTTGCTAACACTGAAAGAAGAAGATTAAGTAATTTGCTCAAAATTTAGTATTTTATTTTGTTTTTCTTTATTGAGTGATTTTTTTTTTCAAGATAGGGGTTCATGTAGGTGAGGCTTAACTCTGGGTTCTGTTTTCTCTGCTTCTGAAATGCTGGTGATCACAGGGGTTTGCTGAATCTCCTGGCTGCTAATTATTAACAACAACCAGACTTACAAAATAAATATGATAAGGCCCACCTTAGAATATCCCTTAATGTGACTGTACCTTGGACAACAACCTGGTTGTGGCTGCTGATTTCCCTATAGATGGGGAAAAGAACGTATCACACTTATTTTATGAAACTGGTAGGTGTAACTCTTCCCTCTGCCCTTGTGACATGCATGTTCTCTGTTTTCGCTTTCAGGAAGTTTCACACTTAGAGCTCCTTTTCTCAAAACACATCCTCCTCCTCTGTGAGTCAGACTGTGAAATTGAGTCGGATAGAAAATGATTATTCTGACAGTCTCAGAGAAAAGTGAGCAGTTGATGGCTTCATGTTGTAATTTGTGGTTTGAAGGTAAATGTTGTGTAAAAAAAATTAGATTGCAATATAAAATTATACTTTCTTTTACCTCCAAGGTAGAGACAAATATTTGTTCCTACAACATAAAAACTTAGAGCACTATGTGTGTGATTGTGTGTGTGTGCATGTGTGTATGCATGTATGCGTTTCAAACTTTGAAATCTACTATTTAATTCTATTGGTACTACTCACTATTAACACATCCAATTCCATTCAAACATCTAACCTCAAACACACACACATACACACAAATACATGCATGCACACACACACACACACACACACATACATGCATGCACACACACACACACACACACACACACACACACACACACACACACATCTAATAGCTTCCAGATAATGATATATTAAGTGTTGTACATATGGCTCAGAGAGATGACTCAACAGTTATGAATTCATGTTGTTCTTGTGTAGGACACAAGTTCTGCTTCATGCACACACTCATGTCAATGCCTCACAATTGCTATTGCTCCATTAGTCTTCTAGGCTACACACACACACACACACACACACACACACACACACACACACACACACATATATATATATATATATATATATATATATATATATATATATTCAATCATATCATGTGATAAGAACTCTTGGCTGTATTTCTATTTTCTTCCCAGAAATACATTCACACTAAATCAGAATTCATCATTAACCCAATATATTCACGGTGAATCAACAGTCTGAGGTATAGTAACATTTCTAATCAATGTGAAAGTAAAGAAGCCAAAGTATAGTGAAGTTGTTGGATTCCTTCAGGTCAGTTAGTAACTGACACAGAGCAACAAAAGATCACCGAGTTTACATTAAGCACTGTGCACATCTCCTATCACCAGGTTTCCAGCACTTCTTTCAAGCTCCTACCAGAACAAAACTCTTGGGAATTTTTTGGTCCCAGTCTTGACTTGATGCTATGCATATTTAACTTATACAGTTGTTATTCGAGATTTTTCTCAGATGCTTATACAACCCAAAACAGTTGACAAATACATTTGAAAAGTATTGACGAAAGGATGGACCATCCAGTGACTACCCCACCGGAGGATCCATCCCATAATCAGTCACCAAACTCAGACACTATCGTGTAGGATAGCAAGAGTTTGCTGAAGGGACCCTGATATAGCTGTCTCATGTGAGGCTATGCCAGTGCCTGGCCAATACAGAGGCACTAAGAAGGGGCGAAGTGTCCACACTTTGATCTTCATTCTTCTTGAGTTTCATGTTGTTTAGCAAATTGTATCTTGGCTAATCTAGGTTTCTGGACAGAAGTGGATGCTCATAGTCATCTATATGATGGAACACAGGGCCCACAATGGAGAAGCTAGAGATAGAACCCCAGGAGCTGAAGGAGTCTGCAACCCTATAAAAGGAACAACAATATGAACTAACCAGAACCCCCAGAGCTCATGTCTCTAGCTGCATATGTAGCAGAAGATGTCCTAGTCTGCCATCATTGGGAAGAGAGGCCCCTTGGTATTGCAATCTTTATATGCCCCAATACAGTGGAACGCCAGGGCCAAGAAGTGGGAGTGGGTGGGCAGGGGAACAGGGCAGTAGGAGGGGGAAGGGAACTTTTGAGATAGCATTTGAAATGTAAATTAAGAAAACATCTAATAAAAAATTGAAAAAAAAAGAAGATGTCTAATAAAAAAAAGAAAGAAAAAGCAAAAGAAAAGTTAAGTTTAAACTCAATTTTTTTAAAAAAAAAAAAGAACCAAATGTTATATGGAGGAAGGAGAAAAAACGTCTGAAGGATTTGGCCACTGCTGACCCTTCCACAGTGGAGCAGAGCCAGGAGACTTAGTGGCTGTTGGACTGAGTCTTCAAGAGAAACCATCCTAGATGAGCTATTACAGTGTTTTAGCTTGGAGACTCAGTGGTAAACAACCCTAATGGCAAAAGATAATTCAAGTTATTTCAGCTGTTCACAGTTTTCATGTCCCCTGAGTATGTAAGTGATTTAACAGAAGAGAGTTGAAATGTTGAGGAAAATGTCAAAATAGTAGTCAGAAATATTTTTTCCCAGCATTTACGGTTAAGTAGAGTGAGGTGATAAAGACACAATCCTGTAGCAATCTGAGCATTTACAGCTTTTGATTAGCTCTGGGATGCAGAGGCCTGGCCTCAGTGCTAATGGAAGACTGGAGAACACTAGTGGGTTTCAGATGCATTTGTGGTGTGTTGGCTATGAACTTACTACTGACTAAGAATGTCATCAGATACTGAGATTCCAGTTTACATAAATATTGTTGATGTACACTCCGGATGCTATAGGCATCACCACAGATCCAGTATGTAGAAACAAGTGTTTTTATAGTTCTGGGGGCTGGCAACTACCAAACAGAGGCAGCAGCAGACTCGGAATGTTTGCCAAGTTTGGGTGTCTTCTTATGTTCTCACAAGGCAAGGAGAAAGCACGTGTGTTGTGTTTCTCTGTATACAGGCACTAATCTCAGGATTAAAGCTCAACTCTATAATTGAATCATCTCCACCTTTCTTCACACGAGGAGCCAGGGATACAAAGGAATCTTTTGAGAGTTCTCAAAGGTCCAGCCTATGCAGCATTCTCATTATACACTCTACTAGAGATGAGAATTTCTTTGATAAAATAAAATCTTCACATGAAAACACTCTTCAGCAACTATATAGCTAAAGTGATATTTGCTCGAATAAAACCAAGTAGACCAGATGTATGAATGAGTGAGGCTAATTATAGCATGGGGAAGATGACTGTCAGAATGAGGCCTGACATTCTTTGTGACCTGAGCTCTTTTCAAATGAAGGGAAGCTCTCAAGAAATACATATGATTTTATTTCAACCAAAGATCTTGATATAATTGACTTCATAAAAAGTGACTGATTAATAATTCAAGACACTTGAATTTTGTACTAGAACCTAAAGTGTATATATGGCACAAAAAATTCAAGTGTGAAGCTAAATTAGATCTCTAGAAGCTAAAAAGGGATCCCTATGGTCCTGTTTTAATTTTTGAAAGGACTAAAGAAATTATTCAACAATTTGAAGATTTCAACATTTACCCCTGTTTGATGAAAAGATTGTGGAAAAATTACATGGAGAGTTTGTCTTTTCCTGAGTGTCAATCCATATTAAATATCATACTCTGGCTCAGATTCCTGAAGGGAGATATGATTGTAGTTTCTACAAATTCAACATTTTTGTGCCATAATAAAACAAATAACTAAATATATAAATTATCATCTATATTTCCCTCCTTAATATAATGTGTTATTTTTCTGAGTTCAAGATTACAGGTAAAACTAACTTTTGTGAGACGGATTTAGTGGTGGAAGGGAAAAGGCTATTCACACCAAGATTATGTCAGCACAAAGAGTTTTACAGACAGATGATAATCCAATAAAATGACCAAAGCTCCTCTGTTTCTTGCTCCTATATTGGAATAAGATATTTGGGTTTCCCAAAACTGTGCCTTCATAAAGCACAGGCATTAGTTCTACCACTGTCTTCAGCATCCAAAGAGTGAGGAGGTACATCTTGCTGAGGAAATGATTCCAGAAACTTCAGATACAGTAACAGTCTAAACTTAATTTTCTATAATTGCTATTTTCTGTCTGGTACTCTGTTTGTTTCTTTTAATTTATGTCTGGGTACTGATTCCAGGGGATGTAGAAGATAGTTTTTTTCTCTTCTTGTCCTCTGCAACACTTGATTACTTTAGATTTCAAAGGTCAAGTCTATTTTCTTTATGTCCAAGGACTTGTGTGCCATTTCAATATCTTTTATGTACTATTTACAAAGAACAACATAAATTATGGAATCCAATTCCAGAAACACATTAAAGGGTTACAGTAAGTTAGGAGATTGCTTCAATCACTTGTCTCCTGAAGGAAGTACCCAGAGACAAATATATATATATATATATATATATATATATATATATATATATATATATATATACTGCACATAAAAAACATACAAAAGATACAGCATTTTATCACTGTCAAATAATATATCTTTAATTGGGTTAGAGTTAAATTCTGAAGTGCATCCAAGATCTTAGAAACCTTTGCTTAGATAAGTTAAGCAAGGTCCTTGTAATATTTTTAAGGAAATGAAAAACCTCCACAGTAATTGCATCCAAGGATAAACCCTTGCCCTTATTCCTGATAGTGTCTGAACCATCAATTTGAGCAGAATGTGACTTCTAGTGTGTTCTCAAGATTTGTTTCTTTCTCAATTTGTCTCAAAATTCACATTGTGTTTTGTATTAGGTAGTGAACTAAACTATGGGAAATATCACAAACTAAATTCAGAGGTAAACTATTTCTTCAATATTTTCCTTCCCCTATTCTGCCTCAAGCTATTGTTTTTCTATACTATAACAATTCAATATGATATAGAGGGGATTATATATCGGAGTTAGAGCAGAAATGCTTAAATATAAGCCTTTGTTTGGCTATTAGATAAGATGAATACAGTCACAAAGAGAAGGAAGTGGCTATACCATGGTGAATGGGGTTGTAATCAAACAGGATTCTAGAAGAGAAAATATTCCTTTAAATGGAGACATGAAATGCAATGTGGGATTCAGAGAAAAGTGACATTGATAACAGATAAACTAATGTGAAGTTACACCGATGGTGAATTAGATGCCATGAAAAGGATTTAAATCATGTTTCTCTTCAGTGAGGTATTTAGTATCTTAAAATTTTGGCTAGTTTAGTGTATTGAGTAGTTCCCATTTATAGGACTTAAAGATCACATGACTTGACAAACAAGGTTTTACCTGTTTGTTGGTACAAACAGATAAGCACTCAGCACCAAGCAGACTTTGGATTCTAAAGTTTGATCTTTCTTCCCAGTCAGAAATTTAATTTAGTAGTACTCTCTCTCAAGTTCCCAGTCATTCATGTGATCACAGGGATAAGTTAATCTTGGCTCAAATATAAGTTTACTGAATGAAAGAACACTATGTTTAGACTCCACAGTCACATAGGAATGTCTTTGAAAGGTGAAAGCTTAGTGTAACTGTGATATTCAGAGATGCATTGGAAAATTAAAGAGAACAGATCATTAGGTAGGAGACTGGTTATTAAATCTTGGTGGGCTGACTGTGGGAAGTAGAAAGGTGCATGAGTTTTCTGTAGTAATGTGAAAATATCCTATAAAATACTATCCAGAATTATAGCCACTGCAGGGATGAAGGTCCAGGTTCCAAAATTATACTAAATGAACTTCTTTTCAGATAAAGTGCACCATATTGTGTGGTAGGTTATATAAATAGAAACATACAGCCAACAAAACCCTACTGTATTTATAAATAATGATAATAAATGAATCATATAGGAATTGCTTTCTTCTAATTCATGTCCAACAGACACATATGCTCCCATTTCAGTACAGCACTGTTTGCTGTAATCCAGCAAAGGAAGAAATCCATGAGTACATGTACTAATAAGTGATGTACCATCCATTTGTAACAGCATAGTGTAACTGCAAGTCTGGTTAAGAGAAATAGGTCCGTCCAGGACAGGAAAGAACCACATTATCTCACTCATATGTAGAATCCAAAAGTTGGTTTTCATGCTGTTTCAAGTAGGATGGTTATCATATATTAGATAAAGTGTTGTAGTTGTAGTATACAAAAAGAAGTAATGCTTGATAGAGTATACTATGTCATGGTAAGATAGAAGAAAAATTTATTAGTATCCTTTTGAACAGAAAGTGATGAGTGTTAGCAAATCAAAAGGTTAAAATGAAGGAATTTGAAAGTTTTCACAATAAATAATTGACAGATATTTAAGGAGAAATATGTATGATCTCATTTAAACCTTATACAGTGGGTCACATATCATAACATTTTCTGGTACTTGTCCTAATTTCATTTATTTTGTTATGACATATTCTCCTACCAATAGCAGCATGAGGGAGGTAAGGGTTTCTGTCCATTATTGTTGGGATGTCATGTAGGCAAAAATCTTGAGACAAAAGATCATACCACATCTGTAATAAAGAGCAGAGATAAGTGATTGCACCCATAGTACCTGCTTTCATGGCTCTGGAACCTAGAGAATGGTGCCACCCAAAGTGGGATATGTCAAGTAAAAAATCTTGCCTACAAGCTAATATAATTCAGACAAATCCTTAGTTGAATCCCTTTTCCAAGATAATTATAGGTTGCTTCAAGTTGACATTTCAAGCTAACCATCACAACATAGTACTAGTATGTGAAAATTTGTGTTTATGCTTATTATGTAAAAATTAAACTTGAAGTGACAATTAGTTTTGCTCATCCAAAACACTTTTATAGAAGAAACATTATCTCAAAATAAACACATTTTTTTTCAGTCAAATGTTACTTTCTTAATCAGACATTTATTCACTGTTACAGATAACTAAGAGGAGAATCTTAGAGAGGAGGTGTCTTTATTTTTGTTCAGTATTTGGGGAATGTCAATCTGAGGGAATGTGTCTGTGGTTTTGAAACTACATTGCGTGGTGCACTGTGACAGAGTTATGTGGAGGAATAAGCTACTCATCTCATGCTGTGGTGGTTTGAATATTCATGGCCTAGAGAGTGGCGCTATTAGGAGGTGTAGCCTTGTTGCAGTAGGTGTGGCCTTGTTACAGGAAGTGTGTCACTGTGAGGGTCGGCTTTGAGACCCTCTTCCTTTGGAACAATATGTAGAACTCTCAGCTCCTTCAGGGACATACCTGCCTGGCACTGCCATGCTTTTTGTCATGATAATGGACTGAACCTCTGAGCCTATAAGCCAGCCCTAGTTAAATGTTGTTCTTTATAAGATTTGCTTTCTTTATTGTGTCTCTACATAGCAATGGAAACCCTAAGAGACAAATGCCAACCAGAAAGGAGAGAAAAAGAGAGGGAGGAATATGCTAATGCTCCATATTTGAGGGTGTGGAGTAAATTTAATATTCAAATCACAATAAGCTTCTTAGAAAAACTCAAGACCATGTAACAGGTGGTAAAGAGACTTTGCAAAATTTTTAAGCTCAAAAGGAAAATTTAGTTTTGTGTCAAATGAGAGAAATTAAACACCATCCTTAGAGCCCATCATAACTAGGGAAATAAAAATCACATAGAATCAATACAATTTGTTTCTTATTATCAATGCACTAATTGCCTGTTCATTTAGACATCTCATGCAAATGTTTCTTTTCTGCTTAAAGTCTTGTTTTAAGGAATTCCTTTGTCAAATGTTACATTGACTACATCAAGGAAAAAAAAATTCAAATCCAGCTTTAGATCTAATCATGAAAATTAACACTACTGGTTCTCCTAAAATGTTAAAAAAAATAAAATATCTATTATGTCCTGTATTCTATTTCACAGTTGTCACATTTTTGTGAATCACATGTTAATGGGCAAGACTCAGAGGAACAGCTTCTTCAACTAATGTTTGGTGTTGAAACAACACAGGATTACTTGTCCCAGAGAGAAAACGTTAAATGTGTAGAAATTGTACATACTTTTGTTTCCCCCAGACATATACTTACTATTTGCCTCTGATCATTCCAGGTGGAATATTCCTTCCAGACTGCATTTCTTGTTCAAATGTCTACTTCCTTTCAAAGGATGGTGTGAGTTTTGAGACTGTTTCCAGAGAAGTCTGAAAGGAGAAAGAGTCTATACAGGCACTCTGAACTTTCCTTTGAGCACAGCAGCCACCATTGTCACCATAACAGTTGTGTCTACTTCTAAGAGACCCCCACTATTGGGCTTGTTGACTGTGTATGTCCCCTCATGAAAAGAAAGATGGCAAAGATCATTTGACCCTCATCTGAGAGTCTGGCTTTTCCTGTCTACACCTCCTGGCCATTTGCCATTCTGCAATGATAGCATGTGACCTCATGATGTTAGGTGGTGCTTGACTGTAAAGACTGAAAGAGTTATCAGCAAGTGGTCTTCATTTATGTAGATATGGGAAAGTTATCATCCATCCAGGGGTAAGACTTTTTATTATTCTTGCTGCTTTGAGGTTACCACATTCCTGTAAATAATCCCTCTCTAATGCTCAGCAAGTAAACTCAGTAGACCCATTGTCTCCCCAGGTTGGTTTTCCTAGAATTATACTTGGGTTTATACCTGCAGCACTATAAGGGGTGGCTTGTTTATACCTCTCTAGTGTTCAAAATCCTTAAACACCTGGACACTGGGGTTCTTTTTATCTTTTTAAACAATTACATATACAACCTGATATCTATTTCTTATTTCTGGATCTCATGCTCTATATCTGAAATAAAGGGTCCACAGTGGCTTCTCTATGACATTTTCTGTGTATGTAAACAAAAGGATTCTCATAGCTACAAAAAATGCTTCCTATTTATTTGTTTTGCTACAGAGCATCATAGCTATATACAGGTAAAGATCTGAACACCACGTAAAAAATAACTTTTACAGCCAGCCATATGATCCACACTTCAGCTAGGAAAAAACTTTAACACATATTTTAAAATAAAATTGTCCTGACATTAAGAATTAATCTTAGTACATAAAAATAAATTAGTCATTGATTAACTGGCGGGGAAACATTTCACGGTAAATGTCTACGGCAGAAAGGTGAGAGAAGAGCTAAGAGCATCCACACTAGGAAAAAGCATATGAATATTGTTGAGGAAGGGCTTTAAATGAGTCTTTTGTGATTGTTTTATCTTTAGAAATAGTGATTATATCAAATTTACTGAGATAATAGAAATGTAAGAAATACAACCATCCAAACTGTCAAACACTGGAGAACTCTTGTTAACATCAGAAATGTGAGACAAAGCCGGTGTGATGGCACAGGCCTTTAATCCTAGCACTTGGGAGGCATAGGCAGGCAGATTTCTGAGTTCGAGGCCAGCCTGGTCTACAGAGTGAGTTCCAGGACAGACAGGGCTATACAGAAAAACCCTGTCTCAAAAAAAAAAAAAAAAAAAAAAAAAAAAAAAAAAAAAAAAAAAAAAAAAAAAAAAAAAAACAAAAAAATAAAA
>LR749626.1:1687847-1775857 GCA_902729485.2 Mus minutoides | reverse complement strand
GCTTCCATGCCACTAACGCTACATAGTGAAGGGTATCTCCTCAGATTTCACAAGCTACTGACGATTCTCACATTCCCAGCTTTATTCCTTGGTCTAAGGATGTGGGTATACAGAAAAGAAACCAAACTATGATCCATGAAAGCACCTTTAATGTTAAAACAGACAAGTATGGGGAAATGCAACATGTAGCTTGGCCAGTAGTCTAAGTTGGTTTTGATATGAGAAAGATGCCAATCATGACCATGTGTCTAGTGATAGTAAGAAAGACAACTCACTGGGGTTTCCACTTCTCTGTGGAAAGCAGCATGGGATTGATTCTGAAATAATAGTGGCACCTTGCTAGGTCATGTCCTTTATTTAACTTTAAACACCTACAGGAGAGATATATTTACTCTGTACTTTTAAGAGGAACATGGCTTTAAACCTTAAAATCTAGGAGAACCCATTGCTTTCATGGATCTGAAAACTTCTTATGAGGTAATACTATTAATAAGATATTTGTGTCTTATGGTCAAATATGTCCTTCTGGCATAAATGAAATTTAAAAACAACATAAGTATGGAAGCTGTCAAGATCGTACAATATGCCTCAGATACCTAGAAGGGTAGACTGATCTTAAGCACTAGGTTTTTTGTTTGTTTATTTGTTTGTTTGTTCTTTTAAACAAGTCACTTTCCTCAATGAATGACTTCAGGATCTGTGTTTCTGACAGTTGTTCCATTGTATTTATGTTGATTAAGTTTACCTTAAGCATAGCTTTCCACACTTTACTATTCTTCCTCCTCTTTAATTCTCACCAATAATGTGCCTTTTTTCAGCCAAGAATTATACCCTTGCCAATTTGTTGCCTGTATTTTCAGAGAGCAATAATTTTTTCTGTGATAAGCCAGACATTTTACAGCTGCACTTTGAAAGACTCACAATTCTAATTTTTCTTGTATGTGATTATTTGTTTAAATTAGATTGTAAATTGCACACGAGGAGAAGAAAATATCTTTTTCCTCTGTAGAGTATTCATCTGTGCTCTTATTTAGAAAACAGCATTTATTCCCATGTCTTTACAATCAGTTTCTTTGTCTAAATATAGTTCCTTCTTACACAGGGAGGTAAAATATATCAGTTAAATAGATTGGATTCATTATAGTCTTTTCTGTTGTAATCTTTATATCATAATTGTCAGTCTGAAATATATTATGCAGTCAGAATTGTAAAATGACATGATTTAGAAATTCTCTAAATGTGCTTCAGCATCTGCAGACTCCAAGGACATTTTAAAATTTCCTGCTACTACAAAACCCAGCATATAAAAAAATCTGTAATTCAAATATGCTGAGCAATAAAGTTGACTTATATGTATTTTTTCCATAATCTGTCTAAACTTTACTCAGGGGACACTTTTTTGCTCAAAATACTTGTGCAAAGACAAGAGCACAATCTTGACTCCCAGTGACAGGTGAGTTATGGCAAGGGGATGTTGAGTCTGTAGAGCAATCATCCGTATGGATCAAATGTCTCTAGTATGCACGACAGTTATAACCCAGAACATCCTAACCATTGGAGCATAATCATCAATGTCTTTCTTGATGGATATGTATGTGTGTGTGTGTGTGTGTGTGTTTGTGCATGTATGTGTGTATGTGTGTGTGTATATGTATATGCGTATGAGATTAAAAATTAACAAGCAAATATTCCCCTGGTCTTCCATCCAGTCATGTGTATGAATTATTCTTGTTACTGTAACAAAAATCCTGACCAAAGCAAGTTAAAAAAGAAAGCAATTATTTTGGCTTATAGATTGAGGGTAAAATCCACCATCAGAGAAAAGCATTGACAGGGACAGGGAAAAAAACTAGTTGGTCACATAGCATCCAGAGTGAGAATCCAGACAGATGAAGCCTGGTGCTCAGTTTGTTTTCTTTTTCATCTATTTCAGGACACCAGACAATAAGATGTTCCTACCAACAGTTAATGTGGATATTCTCATGTCAAGGAATCCAGTCAAGAAAACTGCTGATAGACATGCCCAGATGTTCCTCTAGGTGATTTTAGATCTTGTCAAAATAGTTGTCACACCATGCCAATGACTTCTGGCTTTGCAATATGTGGTAATGAACTTTACATGCTTAGGTCTACCTGAAATGACAGCATTGTTAAGAGATAGCCAGTGTTTAAAGAACATTTTATTCATTTAGCTTCATTCATTTCCAGGAGTGATAATCACCAATGTGCTCCAAACTGCTTACTCAGCCTAGGTAGCTTATGATTTCTTACAATAGTTTCAGTTTCTTCTTATGTTGATGGAGAGGGTGCATGCCTTTCCTTGTTCTTTTGAATCTTTTTGTAGTGGATACAGCTATGAAACCATTGTGAATACTAGCCTGACCTCTGCTTGCATGTCCTGTGGAAACTAAAATACTTCATGGGTAAAAAAAGTGACTCAGAGCAGCAGCAGAAAGGGATAAATAAGCCACTGTTTACAGCTCATAGGAAGCTTGAGAATTCAGGGATGAAGTTTCAAATCATTATAGACATTTAGTGACTGAAAAAGAGAGGCAGAAGCCTCTTTTAGAATGTGAGAAATACTTGATGTCAATTAAAATTTTACAAAGGGGAATCAGCATGAGCCGCCATCAGTGGTCTGACTTTCTAAAATTGGATGCACATACTTGCTTAAGTGACAATTCTCATAGTGCTTTAGCTGAATTTCTGAGTCTTGTAGTTTCATATAATAAATTCAGTGGGTGTTTTTGTCAGAAGTGTTCCTGAAAATAACCAAACTCAGGTCATGATATTGTCGATGGTTAGTGTATTTCTCAAAGATAACAAGAAGTTGTGCTTAGAGACATTGATCTCAAAAGAACAGAACTGGATGGAGGAGCCTTCTAGCTTGGAGAAATTTCCAAGACTTATAGAATCTTCCAGCTCTCGGACATAGAAGAAAGAAAGAAAGAAAGAAAGAAAGAAAGAAAGAAAGAAAGAAAGAAAGAAAGAAAGAAAGAAAGAAAGAAAGAGAGAGAGAGAAAGAAATAGGGGGAGGGAGAGAAGGAGGGAGGGAGGGAAGGAGAGAGGGAGCAAGAAAAATATCAACCACACTAAACTAAAGAAACCCTATTATTCATAAACTGTCTATTATGTGACAATTTGTCACACCAGCTGGAATAGGCTAAGGTAGCTGCTGCTGCACCATATGTATTTCCTTTAAATCAATATAGTTTAAGTTGGAATAAATAGCAGCAAAGACAACCGTATTCAATCCTAACTAGTAGGCAAAAGTTTATGTACAGGAAGAAGGTAAAAAAATATAATAAAATGAGACTATTTCTGAATATTGTCTACCCTCATTGTTAGACCTGACAATTGGCACTAGATTTATCACATACAGATAAATAATTAGGGTCGAATAACATTAGTAAATGAGTAACATATCATTTATTCCTTACCTTAAAATCTTGTGCCAAAACTAACACAATACTTAGGTATTTATTTGACTTTACAGTATTTTTTGTTGAGGCATAACTAGTTATTTTTATTTTATTGAAAATGGATTTTTCATATAATATATTTTGATTATGATTTCCCCTCCCCAACTCCTCTCAGTTTCTCCCCAATTACTCACTCACCCAAATCTATATCCTTTCTTGCTCTCTTTCATAAGAAAACAAACAGGAATTGAAGAGAGAGAAGGAGAGAAGACAAAAATAATAAAATAATAATGAAATAAATAAAACAAACCTGAATAAGACAAAGCAAACAAATGAACAGAAAAAAAGAGCAGAAGAAAAAGCACAAGACACACACATAGATGCAGAGGCATACACACTTGCTCACACAGAAATCCCTTGAAAATGCAAAATCAGAAACTGTAATATAAGCACAAAGGACCTGAGAGGGAAACAAAAAAACATTAAAAAAAAAAAAAGACAGACAAACAGAAATAAACCAACCCATAAGTATTATAAGACAAAAGTTAAAAAAACACACTCTAAAATGCCATTTAGTTAATTTTGTGTTGGCACTTTACTACTGGGCATGTATTGATTTTATTTTTAGAAATATATATAGCTGTGTGAAGAATCTATTTTTAAGAACAATTTTTATTAGATATTTTCTTCATTTACATTTCAAATGCTATCCCAAAAGTCCCCTATACCCTCCCCCCACCCTGCTCCCCACCCCACCCACTCCTGAGTCCTAGCCCTGGCATTCCCCTGTACTAGGGCATATAATCTTCACAAGACCAAGGGCCTCTCCTCCCAATGAATTTGATGTTGTCCATGTAATGTTCCATTTCAATCCAGGCAAATACACTGCATGTACTTTAACTGAATACTGGGGATTTTATAAAATCCATTCCTTTTCTTTCCTCTGTGACCAGCTGCATGAGAGAAAGAGATCAAATGAAAGGCACTAAGAATCTACACCACTTCTTCAGTCATGGACACTCTGCTTCTGAGTGTATTCTTTATATTAAGACATCTACTATGAACTTGTGTCCATCAAAAGCTGCATTTCTGAAGCTGGTCTAAACATTAGATCACTAAAATTAAATAATCTCAGAACAATGGTATGTAAAAAGGTATAAAAAGTATGTTAACATTTTACATGGCTTTTGTTTATTCATTTCATACTTGATTTTCATTTCACATGAATACACAAGAAACTGTTCTGGGAGACCAATTACTCATCTTCCCTAGAAATATTCTAAAGCCAAGTTAATCCTTTGCTAAAATGTATTTTTCCTTCATAGCTTCTAAAATCATACTTATCAAATGTAATCACAATTATATGAGTCCTAACAAAATTAGTATTTGTTAGTTTTGTTTCTTTGTTCAATGATTATTTCATAATTATCAGTTGTCCTTCTATTTTAGGTCATTTTCCATGTTTTGGCATAAGATATTATTTATTAAGCATAATTCTATAACCAGCATTTGAGAATTAATATTTGGAAGTTTGTAGATAATCTACTGATTACTATATCCCCCATGAACGTATGATTCTTGGACACTTTGTCCACATTGAAGTGAAATGTATATCTCTCAAAAACTCTTTCTAAAGTAGTCTCTTCAAGACATCATTTTCTACAATCACTAAGCCATGACTATGTGGACTTAGGAAAGCCAGGACTCCACCATGGATTGTTTGTCAATCACGAGACAAGACTGGGTGTTAGAACTCTGTAGAGCATAGCTCAGCTTTAGGTTTCAGTTAACTACATCCTTTAATTCCCACTACTGACTACAGGTTTACATTGAGCACCCCAAATTAATACATTAAAAACTAAAGAGGAATTTCACCCACTGATCAACAAGATGTATGGTTTGGGGAATTTATTCTGAATTTAGTTTATCTTGAAGGTAGAACTCCATTGATGGCATTGGTTCATTTGCCTAAAAGGAGGGACCAATCTAGCCTGCATTCCCCACCTCACCCCAACACACCTTCTACTATCTAGTAATACAGCAAGGCTCTCTCATCTTGGGTACACTGATACTTGCAAAAGGAGCTTGAAATCAGAGGTCTCAGAAGCTTATCAAATATTTATAAATTTCTTTATAAGCTGCTTGCTCTCTAGAAACTTAGACTAAGACAGTATTGAGCCTTATGACTATTGATATTTTAATAGCAATTACTACAGAAATGAAGAGTGATAAAAAGAAACACAAAGAACCCATAGCAAAACCCATAGAACATCATTGCATATTAGTTACACTTTCTTGACATTTCCACCTAAATTTCACAGGAATACCAGGTGCCATCCATTAATATGTCATATTTCCACTAGGAACTTTTTATTTACCTCACAGGATGATCTATTTTTCAGTCTTTAGTGCCTGATATCATAAACTTACCTCTTTTATAGGCATCACTAGAAAGTACCATCTTATTGTCTATTGACACTCTCATTACTTTTCAACACTGGAGGTCTCCTTTCCCATTTTTTTTTCACAGTCATTGCTTGAATTCTAGTTTAGGCACAATGCCTTATCACTTACGTGATGTTGCTCCAATGTTCCATGGGTAGCATTCATTGGCCATTTTAACTTGATGCATAGCAAATTTGTGAATGATTGTGCCTAATGGTCAGTGGTGCAATGTGTATGTGAGTATGTATGTGTGTGTGCATGTGTGCGTGCATGCCTGCATTCTTGCATGCATGTGTGTACGTGTGTGTTGTGTATGTGTTGTGCATGTGTATGTGTTCCGTCCCATTCAGAAAATTTCCTGTTAATTTAAAAGAAGAAATGGGTAGATTCTTAAATCTGTGCAAAGAAACTTCTCATCACTCCTAAGGAATGTTGCTTACAACTGTGACATAGCTGTGATTAACAGGTGATATCTCCCTTGTACCTTCTTGTACATGTGTGTAAGTTATGGGCCATCTAGGCTGTGTCTTCCCATCTCATTCTATTAGCAGATCCAGAATAGCCTGTGCCCACTATCTTTACTGATATAATGAAGTATATTAGTCCCCAGAATCCCAGCCCTTGTCTAAGGTCAGCTTCTTAAGGTGCTCAGAAAACACCGTGGTCAGTGAGAAACCAAAACCTAATGCCATTGCTATCTCAAAGTCTATGCATGTATCTCAAGATGAAATATTCTCCAAACCACCTTGACATTTATGATCTAGACTTGACTGTCAGATGTATTCATTTAATTTATGTTCAGTAAGAAATGATCCATTCCATTTTAAGAAGAGAAGTAGAGTCAGGAGATTAAATGCAGAATGAAAGAGAGACAGATTGCTAATGAATATATCTCCATGGTGATCTTTGCAAAATATGATGTAACACAATTTATCCTCTAATTAAAGTAAATCACAGAAAAATGAAGTCAAGTATTGCTAAGGACCTCTCAGCACTTTACAAAAAGATCATACTTGAGGTCAACAGCTACAAAAAATATCTGTATGTAGATGAGACTTGTGCAGGGATGTTGTCAAGTCAGCTAGAAAAATTTAAAGAATTATTCAATGGAACAGTCATCCTTCGTCCATGATGTACATCTGCCTCAATGCACTGGTTGGGACAGGCTGAGAATCTGCAAAGTGTGTTCTCAAACTAGTGGTTAATTGGAGGTACCAGAAGTCATCGATTTGATTCTTTCTTTCTTTTCCCTTTTTTCTTTTTAAAATATAACACTTGGAACTTTATAAAATATAAACAAAATGTAACACTGGAGACGATTTCTGAAGGCTTTCGTCTTTATTTTCATGATTCCATGTCTTGTTTCTTTGCAATTTTCTGGTTTCTATAATTGTGAAGTTTCCTAAGGTAAGCCTGCCTTTCCTGATACTAATCATGGGATCTAAGACATTTTAATAAAGTAATACTTGGCATGTATCTCTCTTGCTTGACGACACATTAGAACACTTCTAAAAATTTCTGGGTTTCATAAACCATGTGATCTTCTCCACTCAGATATGCATATATATATATATATATATATATATATATATATATATATATATGAACACTTCTGAGTTTTTGATAAAAGTAATTCAAGATGTCTATCTTAAAGTTCTTAGTCCTATTTTTTAAAACAAGATAAGCAAGCTATATAATTATGAACTTTATATGGAGTCATTTTTGTGTTTGCCACCTGAATAAATCCTTCTAAGGTGAAAAAGATTATTATGAGGTTATTTTCTTTTCAGATGTTGAATGACAAATACTTTTCATGATTGTATCCTACATTCTATCTTAGCTTACAGTTTATTCATCAACTTTAACATTAACAAGAAGATAAGATTTTTAAAGTCGAGGTCCCTATGAGAGCAGTCTGCTCAGATCAGCTCTCTGACTGCAGAGGGTGAGCTAGAGGAGTGCAGAAACAACACAGCTTCTGGGACAGGCCCTGTTTGGGTCTGCAGACATCCAGGCACCTTCCCTGCAAGAGGAGAGGTGGGCACCAGGGAAGGCTCTGAACCCCAGAGCAGGTGAGGAAGCCATCTTGTCTCCAGGGTCCCTCTGAGACCAGTCTGCTCAGGTAAGAGAGCAGACTGCAGAAGTGACACAGCTTCTAGGACAGTTTCAGGCTCCAGACATCTGGGCACCTTCCCTGCCAGAGGAGAGGTAACCACCTGGGAGGACTCTGACCTCCAGAGCAGGTGAGGGAACCATCTTGTGTCTTGGGTCCCTCAGAGATCAATCTGTGCAGGTGAGCGAACAGACTGCAGAGACAACCCATCTTCTGGGACAGGCCCTATATCGGGCCTTCATCTTTAGCCAGGATGCATGCCTGAAAGCCAGACCTCTGTGCACCTTCCCTGCAAGAGGGGAGCTTGCTTCAAGACAGTACACTGACCACAGAGACTCAGAAGAGAGCTGGACTCCCAGGACAGCTGACAGAGGCTAAGAGAATCACAGGAGGAACAGCCTCCAGCCAGAGACAACTATAAAAACTAACTCCAGAGATTACCAGATGGCAAAAGACAAACATAAGAATCTTACCAACAGAAACCAAACCGCTCACCATTATCAGAACCCAGCACTCCCAGTCCTGGATATACCAACACACCTGAAAAGCAAGATTAGGATTCAAAATCATATCTCATGATACTGGTAGAAGACCTTAAGAAGGTCATTAATAACTCACTTAAAGAAATACAGGAGAATACTGCTAAACAGGTAGAAGTCCTTAAAGAATCACAGGAAAAGACTGCTAAACAGGTAGAAGTCCTTAAAGAGAAAACACAAAAATCCCTTAAAGAATTACAGGAAAACACAATCAAACAGGTGATGGAATTGAACAAAACCATTCAAGACCTAAAAAGGGAAGTAGAAACAATAAAGAAAATGCAACATGAGACAAGTCTGGAGATAGAAACCCTAGGAAAGAAATCAGGAACCAAAAAAAGCCCAGGACCAGATGGGTTTGGTGCAGAGTTCTATCAGAGCTTCAAAAATACCTAACTCCAATTTTCCTCAAACTATTCCACAAAATAGAAACAGAAGGTACTCTACCCAACTCATTCTATGAAGCCACAATAAACCTGATACCTAAACCACACAAAGATCCAACAAAGAAAGAAAAGTTCAGACCAATTTCTCTTATGAATATCGATGCAAAAATACTCAATAAAATCCTTGAAAACTGAATCCAAGAACACATCAAAAGAATCATCCATCACGACCAAGTAGGCTTCATCCCAGGGATGCAGGGATGGTTTAATATACGAAAATCCATCAACATAATTCACTATATAAACAAACTCAAAGTCAAATCCACATGATCATCTCATTAGATGCTGAGAAAGCATTTGACAAAATCCAACACCCATTCATGATAAAAGTCTTGGAAAGATCAGGAATTCAAGGCTCATACCAAAACATAATAAAACCAATATATAGCAAATGACTAGCCAACATCAGACTAGATGGAGAAAAGAGGAATCTATCCCACTAAAATCAGGGAATAGACAAGGCTGCCCACTTTTTCCCTACATATTTAATATAGTACTTGAAGTACTAGCCAGAGCAATTAAACAGCACAATGAGTTCAAGTGGATACCAGTTGGAAAGGAAGAAGTCAAAATATCACTATTTACAGATGATATCATAGTATATATATGTGACCCTAAAAATTCCACTAGAGAGCCCCTAAACCTGATTAAACAGCTTCAGTGCAGTAGCTGGATGTAAAATTAACTCAAACAAATCAATGGCCTTTCTCTACAGAAAGGATAATTGGGCTGAGAAAGAAATTCAGGAAACAACACCCTTCACAATAGTCACAAATAACATAAAATACCTTTGTGTGACTCTAACTAAGGAAGTGAAAGATCTGTATGATAAGATCTTCAAGTCTCTGAATAAAGAAATTTAAGAAGGTCTCAGAAGATAGAAAGATCTCCCATGCTCATGCATTGGCAGGATTAATATAGTCAAAGTGGCTATCCTGCCGAAAGCAATCTACAGATTCAATGCATAACCCATCAAAATTCCAACTCAATTCTTCACTGAATTAGAAAGGGCAATTTGCAAATTCATCTGGAATAACAAAAAACCTAGGATAGTAAAAAATCTTCTCAACAATAAAAAAACCTCTGGTGGAGTCATCCTGCCTGACCTCAAGCTGTACTACTGAGCAATTGTGAAAAAAAAAAAAAAAACAAACAAAAAAAAAACAACTGCATGGTACTGGTACAGCGACAGACAGGTAGATCATTGGAATAGAATTGAAGACCCAGAAATGAATCCACACACCTATGGTCACTTGATCTTTTACAAGTGTCCTAAAATCATTCAGTGGAAGAAAGACAGCATTTTAAACAAATGGTTCAGGCACAACAGGCGATTATCAAGTAGAAGAATATGAATTGATCCATTCTTATCTCCTTGTACAAAGCTCAAATCTAAGTGGATCAAAGAACTCTACATAATATCAGAGACACTGAAATATATAGAGGAGAAAGTGGGGAAAAGCCTAGAAGATAAGGGCACTGGGGTAATATTCCTAAACAAAACAGCAATGGCTTGTGCTGTAAGATCAAAAATTGACAAATGGGACCTCATGAAATTACAAAGCTTCTGTAAGGCAAAAGACACTGTCAATAAGACAAAAAGGCCACCAACAGATTGGGAAAGGATTCTTACCAATCCTAAATCTGATAGGGGACTAATATCCAATATATACAAATAGCTCAAGAAGCTGGACTCCAAAAATTGAAATAACCCCATTAAAAATGGGGTACAGAGCTAAACAAAGAATTCTCAAGTGAGGAATACGGAAGGGCTGAGAAACACCTGAAAAAGTGTTCAACACACTTAGTCATCAGGGAAATGCAAATTAAAACAACCTTGAGGTTCCATCTTACTCCAGTCAGAATGGCTAAGATCAAAAATACAGGTGACAGCAGATGCTGGTGAGGATGTGGTGAAAGAGGAACACTACTCCATTGCTGGTGGGATTGCAAGCTGGTAAAACCACTCTGGAAGTCAGTCTGGTGGTTCCTCAGAAAACTGGACATAGTACTACCAGAAGACCCAGCAATACCCCTCCTGGGCATATACCCAGAAGATGTTCCGACTGGTAATAAGGACACATGCTCCACTATGTTCATAGCAGCCTTATTTATAATAGCCACAAGCTGGAAAGAACCCAGATTTCCCTCAACAGAAGAATGGATACAGAATATGTGGTACATTTACACAATGGAGTACTACTCAGCTATTAAAAACAATGAATTTATGAAATTCTTAGGCAAATGGATGTATCTGGAGGATATCATACTTAGTGAGGTAACCCAATCACAAGTCACTTTATATGCACTCACGGATAAGTGGATATTAGCACAGAAACTTAGAATACCCAAGATACAATTTGCAAAACACAAGAAAATCAAGAAGAATGAAGACCAAAGTTTGGATATTTCATTCCTCCTTAGTATAAATAGGGAACAAAACACCCATGGAAGGAGTTATAGAGAGAAAGTTTGGAGCTAATATGAAAGGATGGACCATCCAGAGACTACCCCACCCAGGGATCCATCTCATAATCAGCCACCAAACCCAGACACTAGTGCATAGGCCAGCAAGATTTTGCTGAAAGGACCCTGATATAGCTATCTCTTGTGACACTATGCCAGTGCCTGGCAAATACACAAGTGGATGCTCACAGTCATCTATAAGATGGAACACAGGGCCCCCATGGAGTAGCTAGAGAAAGTACCCAAGAAGCTGAAGAGGTCTGCAATCTTATAGGTAGAACAACAATATGAACTAACCAGTACCTCCAGAGCTCGTGTCTTTAGCTGCATATGTAGCAGAAGATGGCCTAGTCGGCCATCATTGGGAAGAGAGGTCTCTTGGTCTTGCAAACTTTATATGCCCCAGTACAGGGGAATGCCAGAGCCATGAAGTGGGAGTGAGTGGGAAGGAGAGCAAGGCTGGGGTGGGGCAGGAAGGTATGGGGAACTTTTTGGATAGAGTTTGAAATGTAAATAAAGAAAATACCAAAAAGAAAGAAAGAAAGAAAGAAAGAAAGAAAGAAAGAAAGAAAGACAGACAGACAGACAGACAGACAGAAAGAAAGAAAGAAAGAAAGAAAGAAAGAAAGAAAGAAAGAAAGAAAGATTTTAAAAGTTTCTGGTGTTTTGACACATTTGCAATTATTAGTTACCTTAGTAACATATTTTCTTCTTCATTATAGACAATAAGAATTTTATAAGGGTTTTCAAGAAGTTGAATATTTTGCCTATTGTTAATATTGAGGACAGGTATCATTCTGGCATCTTTCTTTCCTTCCTTTGGATGTTTTCAATTCAAGAAGGCTACTAAACAATCACAAGGATAAGATTTTAGATCCAACAGCTGCATTTGAAGCAAACAGTATAACCCCAGCTCATTAAGATAATATCATCTAGTGCTTGCTGACTTTCAGTCTAGCAAAGAAAACACAGATTCAGGGAGAAGATATGCTTAGAAGAAGCAAGAGAAGTGTGATGGAAGAAAACACTGCTTCTGGCTTCCAACTGCACACAGGAATAGAATATAATATGTACACGTACACACACACACACACACACACACACACACATGTACATGCACACACACACACACACACACATACACACACACCTGTACAGGTGCATACAGACATAAATAAATAAGTGATTAGTTAAGGAAAAATATGAGGATTAATTACTTTTGGAGGAAATTCAGCAGAATTTCATGCAGTGGTCTTACTAATTAACATTGACACCAACAGTTTACAATACTTAATTTTCTTGACTTTTAAATAAAAAATTAATCTTTTGACTGGATTAGTGATATGGTGTAATTCATTGGTTTTTATTTTAACATATCTCTTTTAGTTAGAGAGACTGAATATATAAATTTGGATATCATGAGTGTCATGTACTGAAAAGTTTGTATAAGTCATGTTTTCCCTGTTTTCTAAATAGATTTTAAAAGTTTTTGTTTATTATTAAATGATTTGTTTGTTCATTAGTTCACTTTTAAAAACTACTTCATATTAACTCTTCAACTGATTTGTAAACTGCAAACATTTTCTGGCATATTGACTACCTCCTGTCTCTGTTACTGTCCCTTGAGCTATGCAATGATTTTTATTTAATAATAATCCTACTTGTCAAGATTTACCTTTTCTAGCCAAGAGTTTTTAATACTTACTGCAAATATTCCTTTTCAGCCAAATATGGATCATCTTCCTTAAATGGTGTTGCAGTAGATGGGGAGAAAACAGCAGAAATGGGAGTAGTTTCCATCAGTGAGTATAAAGTTACAGTGAGAAGAAATGTTTGGTTCTTGGGTATAGAGAGTTGCAGCTGAGCCACCAAGATGAAAATGTGCATTTCAAAGTATACGTATATGATTCTTTTAAAGGTATTTTGGTTTTTAATTTTGTGTGTGTGTGTGTGTGTGTGTGTGTGTGTGTGTGTGTGTGTGTGTGTGTTGGGTATATAAGTGCTTGTATGTGATTACAGGTACTGCTAGGGTTCAAAATAGATATCAACCCTTTAGAACAAAATAGGATAACATCCTTTAGAGTTTCAGGCATTTGTGAGCTGCTAGACCTGGGCTTGGGAAATAAAACTTTAGTCTCCTGGAAGAACATCAGAGCTATTTACTGTTGATCCATTCTCTCACTGTACACAGTGGGTTGCGAACATTCAAGAACAGGAGAAATGATAAACTTGGTGAAAGACATAATTAAACAATATGATTTACTCTTTACATAGCATATGTGTGTATGTATAAACATAATACTGTATTCCATAAGCATATATATTATGTATCAGTTGAAGTAAGATTTATTTGAGAAGAAATGTATAGTGGGTCAGCAAAAAAAAAAAAAAATCCATAAATCCATGACTACCCTCTGTAGAGAGCCGCGCCCGAGCCGGTTCTGCCACCATTCCAAGTTGGCACCGACATTCTGTCACCACCCCCAACCTGGGACAAAAGAACAAGTTCAGTGCGCATGCGCTTGTGACGAAGCCATGTAAGTCACCGCCCATCCCGGGGCGTAACCTGAGGTAATGAGCAGTCAGCCAATCCTGACACACACGTCACACTGAGGTGTATTTAAGCGGGACCTATCTACCGCTCTTGCTCTTTCTCCACATGGTGTAATGAAGGTATGCTTGTAGAAGGATTCTGGTCCATGTCCGTTTCTTGCAGGCAAGGCGGTAATGTGGCCATTTACAACCCTCCTGTTTTTTTGGTGTTTCAATGATATGTTGTTCTTTTTTTATGTTAATATTAAAACATGTCTAAACATGTTTATAAAGCAGAACATCAAAGTTGTGAAATACATACTTAAAAATCCTAACATTTAAGTATGAGCGTGGTTTAGAATTTTATCCTCTTCTGCATCTGCGTCTTGATCATGAAGAGGAAAACAAGTTTTGCCTTGGAAGCATTATAGGGGGGCGGGGTGCTGAGCTTAGCTCTTCCCTTCAGCTGAGCTGGTGTTTGCAGTCTCTGGGGACATGGTACTAGAGCCTCTTATGATCCATCTTTTGCCTTTATCCTGCTGGTCACTCTCCTGTGGTTTAAGGATTTCTCAGAGAAGATCAAGAAATCTCCCCTACCCTGGGTGTGAATGGGCAAAGTATCATGGTTCATTGTTGTCCCCCAGTCTTGTTCTCTAGCTCAATTATAGGAGTAAATGTTTTGATCTCTGTCTATTCTTTTTTCTGCGTCTCCTCTCTGTTTCCTCCCTCTCTCAAATTCACATCCCTAAAAAATACCCCAAAGAATTCTTCTAAGTATCACAAATTTACTCATATTTAGCTATCATTTGAATGTCTACTGTTCACTTTCAAAGGTTGTTGTCTTTATAGCATTTTATAAGAAAGCAGTATGTTCGAAGTACAACTGTTAAATGGCTTTAAAGGAGACAGACATGAAGGGTAAAGTAGCTTTCTTGTCCACCAGAGTGATAGCAAAACAGAAGTGAAAGTCTAGGACTGTGAATATAAAACCACACTGCAGGAAGTCTGAAGACTCCTAACGTGCATTTGGGAAATTGAACTAAAGGGATGGCACATTAACCCTGGGAAATGAACAGACAATCTTAATTCTGCAAGTGGCAACTGTGAAAACTTTGACATTTTTGCCATTACTAAGATCTCTTGCCTCAAGGGACCCACAGGCATGGAATCTCTCTAGACCAAGGATACACATGCAAATGAGTCACTTAAAACGAGGCAAGAAACATTCCCCCACGTGTTCATAAGAAATATGAAAAAAAAAAAAGTAGCAGTATGTGCACTTATCAGCGCTCTGGCTGTCTGAGCAGCTAAGAGTCCTTCACAGCTCTAATGAGATTTTAACACTCTTCCTCCTTTGTTATTCTCTAGGCTTGTTCTATATTAGCAAGTCGTTTGCCAAAATAATATAGGCCTGACATGGCAAGGTGAAACTGCTATCCATTCTGGTAAAGTGCTCTCTCCTGGGGAGAGCTCAAGGGCTATGTCATCATGCTTTCCTGGTGCTCTATACACCATGACAATCAAAAGACCTTAACACCTAATTTCAGGAGAAAAATTAGGACAAAAGAAAACCCTGGTGCGATTGGGTTTTATCTTAAATACCTGGAATAAAAAGGGATAGTAATATTTTTCTCTTTAGTAAAGACAATTGTAATCAATGTATAACTCAAAGAAGGTCAAATGGGCTATAGGGAGCAAGAAGTATGCACAGAGGTAAAAATGATTAGGATTAACTAACTACACAGGTCTACATATATTTCATTTTGCCTAGAAACTCCTGTTATTCATTTCTTAAAGTTAACAGAAGTCTAGTCATCAAGGCCGCTGTGTAAAACATCTGCTTAGTAAATATGTCACAGGAGAATGCATAAAAGCTAGTTGAAATCCTGACTCAGTTGTAAGAAATATGTCTCTAAGAGATGCTGCTGTGGAGAAGAGTGCTGAAGTTTAAGTGAGAAACCTGTCCCTTAGCCTCAGGCAAGTGATCACCTAGTTGCCACTGCTGGCCCTGCTTTTGGAGGTTTAAGAGGTTTGGATTTGCTGGAGAAGGAATGTCAATAGCAATGTGCCCTGAGACTAGAATCATTGCACCACTCCCAGCTCACTCTCTCTGCTAAATATTTGCAGTCCAAGATGTGAGATTTCAGCTTCTTGTTCTTGATCCCTGGCCTGTACTCTTGTCTCCCCACCAGGATGGACTCTTCTTCTGGAACCACAGGCCAGAATAAATTCTATCTTTTCTAAGTTGTTTTTGGTCATGGTGTTTTAACACATAAAAGATAAGTGAGTAATGCAGGTGGGGAAATTAGTCTTCTGGAGGGAGGCGTGTATCAGCTGAGATATTGGCAGGAACACACTATAGGCAGCCTGGCAGGGATCAGATGGTAAAGGGTGGGATGACTGCCAGGCTGGAATTAGTGAAATGAGCCACAACTGTAAAGAACTAGATAAAACTATAGTTGTACCACAAGCAGATTAGAACCTTAGTTAGGCACAACCTTACCATTCCCATGTCTTGGTGACTATCCCCATTTATTTCTACCCACATCTCCTTCCATGTTCTCTACCCGTCACCATTGCTGTGTTTTTCCATCCATCCTCTTTCACCATTGCCATGTGCCTATCACAGCTGGCCTATGCCGTGCCCAGTACCAGCGGGATTTCTGGCCTGCGGATGCTTGTAAAACTCCAATCACCTGTTTCTTAGCTTGCTTTTATAAGGACTGTATAAAGCACGTCATGTTCTCTGGTGAGTATGAAAAGAAGTAGGAGGAATTTGAATTGCTAATGAGACTTCATCATCAGTATTTGTTCAGAAGAAGTCAATCATTATAGAATAAGAGAAACTACCTGGAGTCAAGACTTCATCATCAGTATTTGTTTAAAAGAAGTCAACCATTGTAGAATAATAGAAACAACCTAGAGTCAAGACCAGAGCTTTTAGTCCCATAAGTTTCATGCAACCCAGTTGTTTTTACAACTGCTCAATGAACACCGACTGATAAAAAACATATTCTGTCCCAGAGACAATGAAGGGTTTCATCCCAACTACTACTTAGGCAGATTCAACTGCTTTAAGCTACCAGGATTGTGACAGCTGTGCTTCAACACTGTAAGTTAATGATTAAAAACCGTGAAGCTGCTTCTCCATGTGTCCATACCATTCCCACTGACAATGTCTGAGAAGTTAGGTTGCTGGGTGTCCTCACCAGGGCTTGTTGGAAGTTTCAGTCATTCTTTTTCTGTCTGTTGCTTTGTTTACAAATACTGATCTCTGTAAGAGGGAGATACAGAATTCTGCAACCCTACCATATTAGACTTAGAATCTCAGAAAAGATCCCTGTCTAATAGGGACTTTGATGCAGAGTCAAATTTGAGGATAGCCCTTGGGACAAAGCAATAAAATGTAAAATGGAATTAGTCTAAGGAAGATACATGCTCAAGGCCTTCAGTGGGGAATTGGATAGCAAAAGCTGTGAGTACAGAAGGAGTGGACAGCAGACATTTGGAACATGTTTGTAACAGATGAGAGCATCCTCCTGCAAGCTCATGAAGTATCGAACAGTGGCTGTGGATACAAGGAAAAGTCCCCAGTTAGAATCAGGACAAAATGCTAAAGTTACAATAATAGTTTGCTATGTTTATAGAAATGTGAACTTCAAGTTACTGAAGATACCAAAATCAATTTATTCAAAAGTAGTTCACTAAAATGGTAACCCATGTGTCAACATGTATGACAACTAACACATGAAAAAGGGATTTTCAAAAACCACAGAATTATTGTTCTATTTAGAAAACAAAATATTCCTTTGCATTAAAATATTAATTTTATATACATGAAAATATTCTCCATTACCTCTAAAAATGGTTGTTGAATACAGAAGGAAGGGTTTCACATTAGAGCAATCTGAGCACACTATGCAACTCTTGGTGGTGTACTCAATGATCCAGATAAACTACAAGAGAGCCTTTTGCTTCGACTTGTTTGAAGCTGCTTGGGTGATCACACCTACAATGCCTGGGGACTATCATTCTGTGAATTAGTGCGAGGCTCTGACCATAAGATCCTTAAGAGTGTTTCGCCTAGATTATTGGACACATCATGCATTGGACTGATATACCAGCAGCCAGATCTCTCTCTCCCTCTCCCTCCCCTCCTCCCCCTCCCTCCCTCCATCCCTCCCTCCCTTTCCCTCTGCCTCTCTCTCTGTCCTCTCTCTCTGTTTGTGTGTGTGTGTGTGTGTGAGAGAGAGAGAGAGAGAGAGAGAGAGCCAGAGAGAGCGTGAATACTTGAGTTTATGTGTTTTTGTGCATAAGTGGATGCACCAGTATGTGTGTGTATCTAGGAGTGTGTGTATATTTGTAGATAGCTGTGAAGGTCAGAAGTGCATACTGTATCTTGTGGAGTTAAAGTTACAGATTGTTATGTGGTATCTGTCATCTGATCATCTGGAAAATCAGCAAGTCTCTTAAATGCTAAGCCATCTCTCCAGCCCAAATGCTTAAAACTTACTATTTCAATTTGGTAAATTTTTATTCTTGAATAAAACTAAGCTCATATAAAACACCCATTAATTTATACACCATATCCATCATCTAAGAGTGACCCCTTGAGTTTCTGGTCATCTGCGGAGAGCCTATATTCTAATACCCACTGTCATACTAGCTCTGCCTTTTCAAAGCTTCCTCTTAAATATGTAGTCTGTGAATGAAAATGTGGCAGATATAACCAATTATAAGACAGAACAATAGTTAATGCATTTTAGATGTGAAATTTTAAATGGTGAGTTAAGAGAGAAAGAGAGAGAGAGAGAGAGAGAGAGAGAGAGAGAGAAGGCAGAGAATTTGGAAATGTTAAATTGCAGGACCAATGCGTGGAGACTTCATTCCTCCCTATAATAGGGATTAAAATATGCATGGAAGGAGGTGCAGAGACAAAGTTTGGAGCTAAACGAAAGGATGGACCATCTAGAGAATGCCCCACCCAGGCGGTCCATCACATAATCATTCACCAAATGCACTACTGCACACACCATCAGGATATTGCTGAAGGGACCCTGATATAGCTGTCTCCTGGCAGGCTTTGACAGTCCCTGACAAATACAGAAGTGGATGCTCACAACCATCTATAGGGAAGAACACAGGGTCCCCAATGTAGGAGCTAGAGAGTACCCAAGAGCTGTAGGGGTCTGCAACCCTATAGATGGAACAACAATATGAACTAATCATAACCCCCAGAGCTCATGTCTCTAGCTGCATATGTATTAGAAGATGGCCTAGTTGGCCATTATTCGGGAGGAAAGGCCCTGGGTCTAGCAATGTTTATATGCCCCAGTACAGGGGAATGCCAGGGCCAAATAGTGGGAGGGGGAGGGGGTAGCAGAGCAGGGGGTGGGTATCAGGGACTTTTGGGATAACACTTGAAATGTAAATGAAGAATTTCTCTAATAAAAAAAAATTGCAGGACCCCAGGTATAACCTCTCTCTCAACAATATTGTGACATCTTATAATTAAGGATAGCTTTGTTCAGTCTTCAGTTATTGACTATTGCTTAAGTTGTCAACTGGTGGTCCAAACTATTGACTTACCTTTGATACACATTTAAAAAATGAGAATAGTGTTAGCAGAGAGGAAAATAATGCCCAGATTAGAAACTTGGGGTGGAGAGAAGATGGAAGCAGCAGAAGACATAGGGAATTTTTTTTTTTCCTAAGAACTCATTAAATCTGAGGGCTTTAGAAGTGGCTCCGTAGTAAGCACTTGCAGATTTTTCAGATGACCAGAGTACAGTTCCCAGAACTCATGTTAATAACTCTCAACTCCGTATTACTCCAGCTTTGTGGGGTCTGATGTCCTCTTTAACCTTGATCAATATCTATACTCACATGCATATAGCCACTCAGAGAAGTATACATACTTATATACCTTTTAAACAAGAACTAACCAAATCTGTGGCTCAGGAGAAAGAATATTGATACATTTGAGAATTGCTAAGAACTACTTTCAGCTGTCTTCTGTGTAAGGTTTGCATTTTTAAACCAATGTCAGGCTGCAGGTTGTATGTATGTAGGCTGTTGTCTAACAGTATGGTACACTTCCCCCTGTTAGTCTTACACTCTTATTTCTATGGGCACTTCTCGTTTTGACTTTATTATATAGACAAATTGTACTTAGGTGTCCATACCTGCCCTCCATTTTACAAATGTCTGTACTCCTGTAGGCATCATGAAAGATAACAATGCCAAACAAAACCAAACAAAACCAAACCAAAAGCCAAAGCCCAAAACAAAAACAGAAATAAAAACAAAACAAAACAAAAAAGCCATCCCTGCATCTGGAAAGTGCTTTGTCTGTCATTTTATCCAGCATTTGCTTAGCAAACACCAAGGGAATTCTCATCAAATAAGTGTTATAGAGGCAGATGGGAGAGTGATACATTACTACAAGTCACAGCTTGAAAAGTTGTTAGTAAACTTGAAACTGGATTCCCAACACTGCTGGATTTGAGGTAACCTGACACTGCTGCCTGTTTTCATGGCAGGACAGCAGCTCACACCATACAAAATTCACAAAAAGAGAGTGTGAATACTTAAGAAAAATTTATTAAACATTTTTCCCTGAGATGCTGCATTTTCTTATGCTGTCAGTAGGTATATAATAAACAAATCAAATCATCAGAAGATAGACAATTTGACCAATATTATCCAAGTCTTTTTCTGTTTCTGTGATACAACTGACAAAAAGAAACTTAGAGAGAAAATTATTTATTTGTTTGTTTGTTTGTTTGTTTGATTTTATTGAGGGAAGCAAGGTCAGAAACTTAAGCATTAACCTGGAGGCAGAAGTTGAACCAGAGGCCTTTGAGAAAAACTGGTTAAGGACCTGTTTCCCCTTGCTACTCAATTAGCTTTCTTATATAACCCAGACCCTTCTGCCTAAGGATAGCATTTCCCACAGAGGGCTGGGGATTCTATAGCAATTAGGCAATAAGAAAATATATAGCATCCACTCCTATAGCAATTAGGCAATAAGAAAATGCCTCAGGGATGTCAAAGGCCAATCTGATATAAGCTTTTTTTTTAAATTTAGTTTTACCTTTTTACTTATTCACTTTACATCTATTCACTGACCCCTTATGGCCATCCCCACCTACATTTCGCTTCATTCTCCTCCTCTTCTCCTCTGAGCAGTTGGGGGTTCAGGTCTCTGTGAGGTGAGGCACTTCCTCTTCCCATGAGGACAAAGTAGCCCACCTAGAACATATTCTACAAACAGGCAACACCCATGAGATAGCCTTTTCCCCTGTTCTAGTTGTTTCGGACCCCCACGAATAACAAGTAGCATATCTGCTATGTATGTGTGGCGAGGCCTAAGTCTAACCTGTGTATGTTCTTTGGTTGGTGGTTTAGACTCTGGGAGCCCCAAGTGTCCAGGTTAGTTGACTGTGTTGGTGTTCCTGTGGAGTTCCCATCACCATTCTGGGCCCACAATTCTTCCTCCTGTTCTTCCATAAGAGTCCTCAACCTCAATCCATTGTTTGGCTGTAGTTGTCTGTATCTGTCTGTGTTGGCTGCTGGATGGATCCTCTCTGAGGACAACATAACCCTGTCTGCAAGCATAACGGAGTATCATCAATAATGTTAGGGATTGGTCCTTGCCCATGGGATGGGTCTCAAGTTGGGACCATTATTGGTTGACCAATTCCTTCGTTCTCTGCCTCCTCCACCATGCCTGCATTTCTTGTAGATGGGATAAATTTGGGGTTGAATGTTTTATGCATGCTTTGGTGTCTCTATCACTCTACTGGGGTTCCTGCCTGACTACAGGAGGTGGTCTTTTCTGGTTCCATAGACCCAATGTTGTGAGTCACAGCTAAGGTCATCCCCATTGATTCTTGGGCACCTCCCTTATTCTAGGTCCTTATTCTTGTCCTGGAGATGCCCTCTACCTCCTCACCTAGTCATGTGCAGATTTCCATTCATTTTCATGGCCTTCTATCCACTCATAAAGACAGATTTTAGTTTGTTGAGGCCATAGTTGGAGCTAATCAAGATGTATTTCTTCTACTCAGGTTAGTCTAGGCAGGCATGTAATACATTTGTCATACTGGAAAAAAGATATGAAGAATAAGAAACTGTGCCAATTCCCACTAGTTATTCTCATCTATATTGGAGAAAACGTCTACTGACCAAGAAATTGGCAATAAGATTTTAATGAAATATTGGAAAAGGTAAAAGTAATGGATAAGTAAGACAAAAGTAGGAAAAATATGTAAGATCTAAACATGTTTCCTGGAACAAAAAGCTCTAAGTAAAGGTAAGAGTGGGAATTTTTAGGATCATGGTGGAAGAATGAGCTAAGCAATAGTTCCTAATTAAAAGGTAACAAGAAAGTGTGGTACCCTTGCTAATTGCTGTGACCTGTCACTGGAACCATTCACAACATCCTTATAGCTTCCCTACTAGGCTTTGTGAATATATTTATTACAGCTCACTTGCCAGCTTACACCCCCTCTCTCTTTTACACTTTAAACATATTTTGGGGAGCAGGGGGAGGGGATTTTCTGAGGGGAAACTAGAAAAGAGGATAACATTTGTAATGTAAATAAAGAAAATATTTAATAAAATATTAAAAATATTTTTTCTGAATAGTTCTCTCTTAGAATGTGGCCAATTTAAATATTTCTAGTAGTAGAAAGAAAACTATGTTGAGTTACAGAATTAAAGTGAAAAGGTTCTTTATTTTAAGAACTTTTGGTTGAATAAGAATAAATGTATGTAATAATATGTATTACTCAAGTTTTGGGAATATGGGAGGAAATGATCAGTGTACCATAAGATGAAAAGGATAAAATACATTCATTATAAACATGAAATTCTGAAAAAATAAACATACTCAAAATTTTTGTCCTTAGTAATTTTAGATATACTTAATTTTAGACATTGATTTTCAAGATAAGCTCACTATCAAGTTATTGGATTATAATGTTTTATGACTTTATTTACTGATTATTTTATTTGTAAATAAAATAGTTTGTAGTTCTTCTTTGAAGTTAAAAAGTTAGTGTGTCATTTATTTAAGTTCTTTTGTTTGTTTGTTGTACTAACTATATCCACAAGTACACAATACATAGGTCAAACAGACAGAATTGTATTGCTTTTTTTTATTATTTCAAATAGCCTTTTTTCATACATCACAAGGGACCACAGTTTCCCTTCCATCCACTCTTCTCAGATCCTCCCCAACCTTCCCTCTCCTTGAGTCTACTCACCCTCCTTCTCCTCTTTAGAAAAGAGAAAGTCTCTTTAAAAGATGACAGTCAAACAGGACAAAATAAGATACAATAAGACAAAGCATAAGTCCTCATACCTAGACATGGCAAGGCAATTCAATAGGAGGAAAAGTGTCCCAAGAGCAGGAAAAAGAGTCAGAGATAAACTGTCTCACATTGTTAGAAGTCCTACAAAAATCTTAAGCTAATTACTGTTATAATGTGTATGCACAGGACTTGGTCCAGCCCCAGGCTTGCTGCTCCAGTCTCTGTGGCTATATGATCCCTGCTTAGTCAATTACACAATCCATCTTCTCCTGCTTTCATTCCTCCTGACTCTTATACTCTTTCTTTCTGTCTTCCATAGTGTTTCAGTCTCTTAGGGAAGAAACTCCAAGGAGACCTCCACTTTAAGCTTCCTGCAGACTGTGTGGCTCTGCATCTCTGCATTTTGTAGCCAGAAAAAGCTCCCAGTGGTGGAAATGGATTACATTCTGTTTAGGTGTTCACGAAGATAGTTCCCTGGAGATACCCAAACAACTCAGGCTCATGCTAGGACAGAAGGTCACTCTCTGAAAACTGACATACAAGTCCCATTACTGAGAACAACATTTATATAGTTCATGAACAGACAGGTCAAGCTGATGCCTCCGTAGAGCCTTCACCTCTACCTTTTGGGTTCTTTGTGAGATGGTACTCTGAAGTCTAGGGAAAAAAAAATGTGGCTACTAACCCAGCCACAAGCTCCTCACACTACAACCCACCCTGCCTGCAAATTGTGCTGGGGCAATGGTGATGAAGAACTTGTGAAAATGGCCAATTAATGTTTGGTTTAACTAGAGAGCCAGGCCACTAGAGGGAGCCCAGGCCATACACTACATGGGTGGCCAGCAACCAGAGACTGGATAGCACTAAGACTGTAGAACCAAACACTACTGGCAAAACAAACAAACAAAGGAACGAACGAACAAGCAAACTAACTAATAAAAAAAAAAAATCAATGAAATCTTTCCTAGTGATATGCTGTTATACTTTTAGATTGGTGCCTTGTCATCAGAAAGAATTCCTCCAACAACAGATGTATTCCTTATTTTTAAGAGTTAATCTAAAATATTAGATTGTTAGACTGCAATAAAATCCCTTTTTTTCTTAGTTTATCAATAATTCAATTAGAAAATGATTATAAAGTTAGTCAAAACTGTCCATGTAATTATATTATTGTCCTGTTATTTCTGTTGAAATAGTAAATAAAGATTTTTACTTGTGTGCATATTTGGTTGAGACAGATACTCACTGTGTAGCGTTGGGAAGCATGGAACTCACAGAGATACACCTGCTTCTGCCTCCTGAAGGTTGAGATGAAAGCTTCTGAGGATTACGCTTTCCACAGTGAATCCCTACACCCTTCTCTCAGAAGTAAGAATAAAAAGACTATTCATACACTATAAAACAGGCTGGCTGGCCACGTATGGAGTTTGTGATATTTGTTAATTTTGTTTCCTTATATATACTTTCTAGACAGTTGAGACCAATCACACTTGTCTACTTGATTTAGCCATAGATCAAACCATCTTACAGATTTTTTTTCAAATAATTTCTATTCTATATATGGTAAAGCCCTTTTTTTGTCTTTTCTTTTATTGGGTATTTCCATTATTTACATTCCAAATGTTATCCGTTTCCCGGTTTCCTCTTTGGAAATAAGCCCTTTTAAAGTAGTTAGTCATCATCACCAATGATGAAAATGCCATAATCCAAACAAATGTACCAAATTTCATCCTTTAAACATACTACATACACACATTAAAAAATATCCAGAGTATCTGCAGCAGTCCTTGAATTTAAATCTATGCTTTGAAAACTTCTTTTCAACAATGGTGCTACCATTTAGAAAGTGAAAATGACACTGCCATGGTCAAAGCTAAGTTGGTCTCCAAAAAAAATGTATTTTGTCATTGTCCGGGTTATATGCAATTTACGTATTTGTACTCTTCTTAGAAACTGTAACTAGATAAGTCTGTCTATTATTTTTAACTTTAGAAGAATAAAACAAATATTTTGGTAGCTAAAAATATATCAAGAGTAAAAGCATGTTTTAGCAAAAGAATGGTATCATAAATTCTACTGTCTACAAATATTTAATCATTTTTTGGTAAAATATGAATAGTTCCATAATCATATATTGTTCTTCTCAATCTAATTTGAATGAGCATTTCTTCCTTTTCTTTGATGTTGTCAATGCAAAGGCATTTATTTAGACCATATTAGGGAGTAGAGATAATGATCAGCCATTACAGCAAATGAGAATGTAAGCATAAATTTCAGGTTAAAGCTACTTACTTTTTAATTTTTTTTTCTTTTAAAGACTCTATTTGCTATGTTAAGCTTAAGTTGCTAAATATTAAAGGTATAAAATTCTAACATCAATGGAGGATTGGAGTCTATGAAAGGTTCTAGGAAACATAGTTGTCAAGCTGATGTTTCTAGAGAAGAGTTATCAGTAAGTGAATGAGTGAAATCGGTTGTATGGTGGGAACCCTTGAGCCCTATAGAAAATGGATAATATGGGTTTGGAGATCCTTTGTAGGTAGCAGGATTTTAAAGAAGTAGGGTCGTCCCTTTTAAGTTTCTTCTGGTAAAAATACTGAAGTGAAAATTAATGTTCATATGATTGATTGAGTGTATTGAGAGAAAATAATCATAGGCTATTTAGATAATAGATAATCAAAATAAATCTTTTAAACCGGCCGTGGGCCTCTTTGAAAATCTTTATCTCTTGCAAAATTAAGTTTCTTTTATTAGGAGTGGAAGCTACACATTTCTGTTGGCACAATGACTAGATTGAAAATGTAGTTAGAGATTGCACTAGTTTATAAAAGTGGCAGTAGCATGTTCTCCATCTCAGTTTTATGTTTCTCGAGTGATGCATAGTTGGTTGGGTTTAGAGGAACAGGTCTGATTCCCTCTTATTGCATGGGTATTAGGTCCAGTTAGTCAACTGTTGGTAATTCACAAAATACTAGCATTTCTATTTTAGCCTGGTCCATATCTTACTGGGCCAGGCATTGCTTTGCTTCATAGCAATTACAGCTGTTTCGAACTATTGACTGCTTTTCTCCCTTGGAAACTTGTAAAACACCTTTGGGTACTATGAAAGATAGTAATCAGGGAGAAAGATTCCAGATAACTTCCATGTCATTTTCTTCAAGTCCTGAAACCAATGGCTGTGGTATCATCAGAAAAAGGGTCTTATTCAATTGCTGTTATGAAGCAAAGTACAATGACCATAGCCAGTGCTGTTTTGAAAGACTCATAAACTTCCCTGAACAACAAATCAAAGGACTTTCCAAGGTTTGCACTGGGACTTGTATTGTGTGTGTATTGCATATTAGCTATATGTTAATAGCGGTTATATTTTTATTTTACATAGGTTATAAAATAGTATGCACCTCTGTAGCTTTTCAAAGAGCCTTAGTATTACTTATCTCTCCTCTATCTCTCTACCTTTGTATCACCCTCCTCCTCTTTGTTTGTTAAAGTCCTATCTCCATTTTTCAATGCTCAGAGCTCCAACTTATTCATCAGCAACACAACCACTATATCTAAAGATGAGGCATATATCACAGTAGATAAGACAGAATGGTATTAAAAGACAGAGGACTCGGTGTCTGTGACACACATAAAATGTCAATAATATGGACTACCTAAACAAGACCTAAATGAAAATAACATCAGTTGTCACACCACTGTGGATGTGGAAATTTTCACATGGTCCCACCATTAAAGGAGGAGCTATAAGCAATGGATGACTTCTAAAAGAGGGAAAGTCCATTTTCTCCAGGGAGGAGCTCCCTGAGAGGTCAGCAACTTCAAGTGCTCATCTCTACATACAGATACATATGACCAGAACTAAATGACTCAAAGGATACCACATGTATGTACATACACACACACACACACACACACACACACACACACACACACACACACACCTACCTATTACTTACCCTTATATGGAACAATAATAACTAAAGAAAACAAAGTCATGAATTTGAAGAAGATAGCAGCACACGGTAGAAACTGGGGTGAATAGGTGGAATTATGTAAATATAGTACTCAGGTATGAAATTATAAATAACTAAATGAACAACTCTAAGCAGATTCTTGGCTTCAACTGGATCCTCAGAGATGCTACAGAGTAAACTCAGATTCTGTCTGAACAAAAGCCAAGAGTGTTCATTGGCAAGGTAGATCTGTGTAAAATTTCAAATACTATTGATTTTATCAAGGGTATCTCCAAAATAAGAGAATTTCCACGAGTTAGAAGAGTTCACGTTTGTATAAAAATAACCACACATGCCATAAAGAAATGTTGATTTAGTATGCTCTTCAATATGGACCAATGTTGGCTGCTTCTTCTAGCAAATCAAAACTTCAAGTGACACATGAAACCTGAAAGTAAGTCTTAAGGGACATCAAGGACTGTCTGGTCTTTGCTCCCTCTGGCTCACTTTCTGAGATAAGCCAGCTGTCATCAAACACATCAAAGATCCCTAGAATGAAGCAATGCTGTGACCATCTGTGTACCACTGCCTTCATTACAGGAATGGCCATCTTAATGTGATATGTAAGGAAAAAAAAAAAAACACATCTTTAAATGATTGGCCAACATCTTAACTGCAAATACAAAGAGAACTATCACTGAAACCATATAAATATATGACTTTATCTCAGGAGAAATGAGAAAATACATATCCATCAATCACAGACCAGAGAAACAATCTGACCCATGTCAAATTTAGTAAACCTCAGTAAACATATTACAGGTATGTACTAAATCAGGTATGTGAGTCACAGGTTTCTTAAAGAAGGCTTGCTGTGTTACTCAAAACAGCTGTGTCCTTGGAAAACTCTACCCAGCATAAGTGACCACTCAGAAAAAATGACATTCCTGCATCTTACTCTTTTTATAACCTTAGGCAGGGGCTTTGAGTAACTATTAAATCTCTGTATTTTCTGAGACTTTATGTATCATTAGCATCTAGAATCTTATGAGCCTCCTACCACCTTTCATGACAGAATGTGCTGAGTGGAAATAGCTACACAGTATATTCTGCAAGTATTGTCTTATACCTTGGGGATTATAAAAACAGTGGGCATGCCGGAGGTGGTGGTAAATGTCTTTAATTCCAGCACTGAGGAGGCAGAGAAGGTATGACTCTGAGTTTGAGGCTAACCTGATCTACAGAGCAAGGTCCAGGACAGGCAGGGATACAGAGTGTAGCTTTTGTTTTTAATATACTTTAAATCTCTCTGGCAGCAACAGTACAATTTCCTAGCTACCTGCCTCAATGCTCTGGACTCTCAAATGAAACACACACACACACACACACACACACACACACACACACACACACACATACACACACAGCCTTATATTAGTCAGGTCAATGGCTGTGCCACTCACAAACTTCCATGAAGAAATGTCTAGATTTCCGATGATGAGATGTGTTTCTTGTATGCAGCAGAAGGATGGATCCTGTTTTCCCATCTTTTCTGTTACTCTGTGTCCTATTACTGTGGAGTTGAGTCCATTGTTATTGAGGTATATTAATGACCAATGATTGTTAATTTCTGCCATTTTGGTGGTGGTGGTGGTGGTTGTGTGTGTGTGTGTGTGTGTGTGTGTGTGTGTGTGTGTGTGTGTTTCCCATTTTGTATTTTTTTTTCTCTTCAGATTATGTATTGCTTGTTATTTTTTCTACGTGTAGTTAGGCTTTCTTATGTTGGAGTTTTTCTTCTAGTACCTTCTGTACATCAAGATTTATGAATAAATATTGTTTAAATTTGACCTTTTCATGAAATATCTTGTTTTCTCCAATGATGGATATTGGAATTTTTTCTAGATACAATAGCCTGGGCTGGTATCCTAGGTTTCTTAGAATCAGCAGTATGGCTGTACAGGCCCTTCTTGTCTTTTTTTTTTTTCCCCCTAGATTTTCTGTTGAGAATTTGGGTATAATTCTTAAAAGGTCTGTCTTTATATGCTACTTGTCCCCTTTCTTTTCTGTAATTTTTTTTCTTTCTTTTTTTTTATTTTTTAAAAACAAATCATTTATCTTTTTTTACAGTGCAGTATTTATCCCGCTTCCAGTCCTTCCTCTAACTGTTTCACATCTTATACCTCTGTTCCCCATCCACCCCTACCACCAAGAGGATGTCCCTACCTCCAAATTCCATACTCCATTTAACCTCCCCATTCTCTGGGCCCTCAAGTCTTTTGAGGTTTAGGTGCATCTTTTCTCACCGAGTCAAGCCCCAGCAGCCTTCTGCTGTATATGAGTTGTGTCTCTTGTACTTTTTAAGTTCTTTCTTTTTTTTGTACACTTAATGTCTTGACTAAATAGACAGCGACTTTCTTTCCTAGTCCCCTTTATTTGATGTACTGTAACCTTCTTATAAATTTATATGTGTTTCCTTTAAGTTAGGAAAAGAAAATTGTCTTCTATGACTTCAATAAGTATATTGTCTGGGAATTTGGGCTGTTATTTGGGCTGGTTTTTTTTTTTTTTTTTTTTTTTTTTTTTTTTTTTTTTTTTTTTTTTTTTTTTTTTTTTTTTTTTTTTTTTTTTTTTTTTTTTTTTTTTTTTTTTTTTTTTTTTTTGGGGGGGGGGTGGGATTTAACCTTTTCATAGACACATGAATCTATTTTGTCTATGTTCATATGCTGAATGCTTGAGATTCTCTCTTCCATCTCTTCTATTCTGTTGGTTACATTTATGTTTGTAGTTCCTGTTTGCTTACCTAGATTTTTCCATTTCTAGATTTTTCCATTTTGTTTTATTACATCTCTATCCATTTTCAAGTCTTGATCACTTCCCAGTGTCTGTTTGTTTATTTGTTTGTTTCTTGCATTTCTTGGCATTCTTTAAGGGACTTACTAATTTCCCCTGATTTTTTTCTTTATTTTGTCCTTGAATTCTAGAAGAGATTTTTCATTTTCTCTTTAAGGGTCCTTTTAAACTCTATAAGGTTGGTTTTACGGTTGTGTTCTTGCCGGTCAGCTGTGTTGGAATATCAAGGCCTTGCTATCATAGTATTCTATGGGCTCTTGGGGTGACATGTTGCCATGGCTGTTGTCCATTGGGTTCTTACACCAGCATTTAGGCATCTGAGTTTAGAATGATTATAAATCTAGGTATTGGCTTCTGAGTTTGTCTTTGTTGGATGGATATTTTGTTACTTTGTTTTTGTTTCCTCTTTGGTCATCTAGTTTTTGTGCTCTAGATTTCTAGCAACTAGCATGACCTCTGATTCAGTAGGGAGACTATGTAGAAGTTAGGGGTTGCACTTTGGGTAGCTATCTTGACCTTTATTATATCAGGGCTCTCTGCCTGAGTTGTGGGATGGGATAACCTTTTGAGAAGCAGTGTGGAGGAGGTCCATTGATGGGCACCTATCAGTGCTTCTGGTGGCTGGTGTGCTTTATAGTCTAGCAGGGAGTCTCTGACTGAGTTGGCCTATCAGATTTTCTGGCTTACATGTTCTGTAGCTTTTCTTCAAACTGTGATGGCCTGCACCAATTCTCCTGACTGGCTAGTCTGTCCTTTGGGAGCAGAAATCCACATGAGTTGGAACCTAGGGCACAGCAGCAGGAAGGGATGTTGGTGAGTGGGATGGATGAGGCAGTTGGGTGGGGCTTTGGGAACCAAATCTAAAGAATAGGGCAGTTCCACAGGCCATTCACCTGTTCTCTCAAATACAAGTCTTAAAGAGGATCTATTTACCAAGTTCCAGAAACAACAAAAGAGCAATGATTTTGGTAGTTTGAATAGGAATACCCCTCATAGATTTATATACTTGAATGATTAGTCACCAGGGAGTGGCACTATTTGAAAGGATTAGGAGATATAGACTTGTTGGAAAAAATATTGGGGAGATAGACTTTGAACTTTAAAAAGAGAATGTCTGTCTCAGTCCACCTCCTCTCTCTGCATATCGATCAGAATGTAGTAGTCAACTGCAGCTAAAGTACTTGCATGCCACCATGCTCCCCACCATGATGATAATGGTTCCACCCTCTGAAGATTTAACCCAGTCTCCAACTAAATGCTTTTTATCATAGGAATTACCTTGATTTAGACAAAGATAATGGTAAATCAGGCTATCTGAATATAATTATATAATCTGATTGCCCTCAGTTAAGTATATGGTTTACAGCAGATTTTAAAATATTGTCACTTTAGAGTCCTTTCTCCATATTAGTAACATGTCAGCTTCTGAGAGATATCGATATCTTTGGGAGAATTCAAATTCAGCCCTCAATGATTAATAATGATCATTTACTCAAGGTAGAGTTTGCCAAACTAAGGCCTTAGAGACCTATTTTGTGCAAAGGGAAATAGGATAGTTTTCCCAGGATGCATCTTGAGAATAAATTCAATCAAGTCTCAGTGGATCTAGATAGAAAATCTAGTGTGGTGCTGCTTTTCTGGAACGAAGAAGAAGGAGAGTGGTACTTGCTTTCTGAGCTTTGTGGGAACTCAAATTTTAATTTAGAGTTATATTTAAGTGCTTTTTTATCAAAAACTGCCTATGCTACTGGTAGTAGCACAGAATGCTAAAAATTGATCCTTTATTTGTCTTAGGAAAGTCATCAGGGGATTCATTACTTAAGGAGCTTGTGTACAAAGCTGAGGTGAAGCATGTTACCATGGATGTAAAACTGGGGACATGCAGCTCTTTGAAGTAATAACCTGATGACCCAGCATTACTTCAGAGATGTCTGTCCTTTTTCTCCAGGCTACCCTTAGCCTTTCTAAGATTCAAAAGGTAATGTAATCTCCCGACACTCTTGACTCTACTGAATTGCTGCTGAGATTAGGTATTCGGTAAATCACATGCAATGTTAAGCTAGTATTTTATATCTGGGCTACTTAAAAAGTACCCTTTTCAGCACTATCTTGCTGGCATATGTTATAGTGTCTATGTTTGGTGGCTGATTGTGGGATGGATCCCTGGCAGCCGCAGTCATTGGGTCCATCCTTTGGAATCAGCTTCACACATGATCCCTTTAACTCTTTCAATGTGTGCTTTGTTCTTAATTCTAGGGAACACCAGGGCCAAGATGTGGGAGCGGGTGGGTAGGGGAGCAGGGACGGGAGGGGGGAAGGTATAGGGAACTTTCTGGATAACACTTGAAATGTAAATGAAGAAATTATCTAATAAATTTTGGGGATAAAAAGTACCCTTTTATTAAAGTCAAAGTATGAGTGTGTAGCTCAGAGAAATTCTCAAGCATTAAAAATTAAGAGTTAAGAAAGACTGGGACTCATTTCATTACAGAATATGAATGTTTCATCAAATAATAAAAAAGTCATTTGATGGAAATCTCTCTCTGCTGATTTTGTCTTTCTTTTCTTCATACTTCAGGGAAACTTTACTCCGGATCATTTAAAATCCAACAGCAGTCTCCTCTGAGTCTCTCAGACAAGTTCAGTGAAATACAATACTAGTAGATTTGAAATATGTTTAAATTTTTATGTACTGAAGCTACACAACCTGCAATGTGAGCTCAGCGTAGAGTCAGAAAAGATAAAAGGTAATTGCTGTTGTTGTGTACATTTAACATTGATTTAGTTTATGTGTATGAGTGTGTTTCTGAGTATACTAATTCATGTATTTGTACCTCATGCATGTAGAAGCCTGAGCATGTAAGAAGAGGCAATCAGATTACCTTGAACTGGATATATAGGCACTTGTGATTGACACTTGAATTGAACCAGGATCCTCTGCAAGAGCAGCAAGCGCTCTTAATCTCTAAATCATATTTCCAGACCAAAAGGCTATTGTTAATGCAGTTTTAGAATAAGTCTACAAGGCAGATATACTATGGTGAAATTTGCATCAACAAAATTAACACATTCTAGGGAAAAGTCAATGTCTCTTGTCAAGTGTAGTTAGGTAAAACCTATCATACAAAAGACATAAATTTCCCCCATAAGATTTAACTTTTGTTCCTCTTAAATCAACCTAACTCCTTTTTTTTTCCCTAAGAGCCATGGGTGTATTTTTTGTTTGTTTTATTTCACACCTCAGCATTTTCTAGAATGTGCTACATATGATATCACACTGTGAAACTCTTGGGTCTTCTTTCTTTTCCTAAATTATAAAGCGCTCTTAGGGATTGCTTTGTACATTATTGTATGTAGTTCATTTCACTAAGTAGTAGTTCTGTTTGAAGGTAATGTTTCAATACGTGTAGTTCATTATGACAGTTATAAAAATCATTGGTACATATTGTGTTAATCTTTTAACACATAAAAAAATTTCATATAATGTACAAATAATTATGTTTGGAATGTGTATCTATGCATGAGTTTATTGAACAGTGGAGAGTAAGAATATGAATAGAACTTTAAATATTCTCTGTTTTCTTGTGTCACATGGCATCCTGAAGCAATGCTCATCTGTTTTCTGTTTCTACTAAGAGTTGGGTTAAGGATTTTGCATAAATAAAACTATCTAATATTCAGGGATTGGGAGTCCAGCATCGTTCTTTCAAGGAAATTACTTTTAAGCCATCCATTCTGTTGTATGCATATATATATATATATATATATATATATATATATATATATATATATATATATATATATATATATAAAATGTGTGTGTGTGTGTGTGTGTGTGTGTGTGTGTGTGTGTGTGTGTGTTTGGCAAATGTGCTCCACATTGTTGTTTTCATTGCAACAATCCATTCTATTGCAACATATTATAGTCCTACAAATTGTCCACTAACTTTCTCTATAATTCAAACCTAGTTCATTCTGAAGTCTTCAAGTCTTCAAACAACAAAGATGTTAAGTATATTATGTACATGTGTAGACATGGGCACAGAATTTCACTTGCTTAGTTATTCTATGACATGCATTGTCTCTGCCATATATCATTGACTTTCATATATCATTGACTAATTGTTTCTCAATGTGTTCTTATGATTTTACATATCCTGCGAAGCTTCAGAATATAGTTTCATGACCTTGACAAAGCCAGATTGAACAGTGATCTTCAGCTTCATCCACTGTAGTAATGTGTATAAATATAATGCATGTTTAATTTATATTAACTTGAGAAATGATGGTTTCAGCATCTTTTTTCACATTCTTGTTTACCATTGTTGAAATTTCTTTTACTAGATATGTATATAAACCATCCAGTTTAGCATTACTTAATTTGATTGCTTTCATATTTTGATCATAATCTATTGCAGATTTACATTTCTGAGTTGATTAATTTCTTCTCTACTCAAGCAGCCTTATTTAATACTTCTTATAATATAACATAACGCTGTTGCTGTGAATTTTTAAAAATAAAAACTGGTGTTTCAAATTATTTCCAAAAGTGCTTATTAATTCTACTAGTTTTAGCATTAGATTTTGGTGTGTTGTTAAATACATTTTTCAATTTGCAATAATCTCTGATCAGGAACAATTATCCTTATGTAACTTGAAAGAATTATAATATAGTACATTAGAATGCAGCCTCTTCAAATGATAATTATGTACATATTGGAGTATGTTGAGCTTTGATATCTCTGGATATCTAGACTTATGAGGATAAAGTACCCATCTAGTCAACTGATTTTAATGAGATATTTAAAATCTAATATTTTAAGTTTCTAAGCATATTTTACTTAGGAAATAATGACCAGACTATACAATATGATTCTAAACATTATTCATCTTATGTTGCTGAAACTTTATGCTCCTTGGACAAGTAGTTCTTCATTTCATACCCCAGGACTTCTGGCCACCATAACTTGACTTCTTTCTCTCCCCCAAGTGTGCTTCATTAGATAGGACATGATGCTCACACGGCGTTATTCTCTCTGTGCCTGGCTTGTTTTACTCCACATGTGGTACAGATAGATGCACTAAGGAATACAGTTTAGCATAAAATAGTAATTTAGTCCTATTGCTAAATGTTGAAATTGTGATTGCAGACATAACGTCCATATTCATATCTTCTAATAGAAATGACTAACAGGTCCTTACATCAGATGGTCCTGATGGTATTTGCCTATAATACTAGATATTTGGAAGACCTTATAAGTTCAAAGCCTGTCTGGGCTAGAGAATAAATATAAGACCAGACTGGACAATTCAATGAGATCCTGGTTCAAAATAAAAATTAAAATGAAGACTGAAAATACAACTCGGGGTATAGTATTTACCTTCCCTGTGTCAGGTCCTAGAATCAATCTCCAATACAAAAATCCCCATATAAAGACATTTAATAAATCATTATAGAAAGTAAAAAAAAAAAAAAAAAAAAAGAATGCAGCCTCTTATTTTTGCATTGTATTTTTTTCTGCTTTTCATTATTCTTTGACGTCTAGGTCTCAATTATATTTTTAGAATAATTAAACAATAGAAAGATATTACACAGATGCTGGTCAAATTATAGTGGAGTTATGTGCTTATAATATATTTTAAAATAAAAGTACCCTAAACTGAAAATGCTTTTATTTTCCTTGCATATCCAGAATTAGAGCTGAGCCTACTCATACATATTTGCTAAGTGCAATTATATCATTCAACAGTGAAATCTAAAGTAACACAGACATAGTTCATGAATACATAGACTCTGGCATGTTGTGACATGCTGGGGTGCTCTCACAGGACAGAATATACAGAAACAACTGGAAAGGTATTCTATTGTGGGATACATCCTGATTATTCCTATGAATATCTAACACTCTGGAGCTTGAAGTCATTGCTCTGCATCCAATAACAATCCTCCCTGGCCTCTCCCAAATGCCAGAGTTCTCTTTATTGCCCACTCATAATCCAAGAGTGGCCCTTACTATCCCCAAATCCTGACTGCTAGTTTGACCCTCACTGCCTCCCAGAATCATGCATATTTATTTTCATATCAATTGGTTATAAAATAATCAAAAATTTCTATCTGAAGCCTGATTTTACTGGACACAACTTACTTTTAGACTGAAATACTGAAAACATTAAAGGAAAGTTTTACAGGTCAGGAAGCTGTGCACACATGTTAAACCTGGTCATTCTTGAAGCATTACATTTGTGTGCAGCAAAGAGTCTCATGTCAGAAATCCTCCTCCTGGAATCTTTCTTGTAGACAAAACAACATTTCATGTATCTTAGGTTGGCCTCAACATCATGTGGATAAAGCTAGCTTTGAACTTTCCATCCTCCTGGCTCTCCAGTGTAAGCCAGGATGTGTAAGTACACCTTGGACTTTTATCTTACTTGTTTATTGAAGTTCTTATTTTTTCATTCAGTCGTACATACCTCTGTTGTGGATAGCCTTGGGGCTAATTATATTTGATGGTAATTCTGTTCTCCTGTGAGTGGCTGGGAACGAGGAGTGGGTCAGCACTCAAGTGATTTCCTGTAAACCTGCTTCCCACCTTAATTTGTAAAATAAAGGAGAGCTGCTGATTGGGCAGATAAAAGGGAAGGTGGAGCTGAAGGTAGGAGGGAGAAGAAGGAGAAAGTGGAAGAGGGAGAGAACACAAAGGAGGAAGAAGAAGAAAAGCAGAGCAGAAGCACACAACCTGGAGAAACCGCAAGTTCTAAGGGGCCTCATAGATGTGGAAGATGGTAGTGTAGTGGTAGATCTGCCCAATCTAGGCGCTCAGCATGTAATCATATTAACTGTGTTATGTTTTCATTGCCAGGGCATATTTGGGAGGCGATTAACTGCAACATGCCTCCTCTTGATTTTATTTTTTTTTTGTTTTGTTTTGTTTTTGTTGTTATTTTTGAATTGACATTAATTTTCATTTTATAGCTTGTCACTTCAACACTGTTTGGATAACTAATTAATGATAAGAAATTTGCTATAATTGAATGCTGCATCTCCATTAGTCCCACCTTCCTTCTCTTGTCCCAAATTCCTCCCATGTCCCTCTTCCCTTCTTTTGTGATTCATGCTTTTTTCTCACTGTCGTGCACTCACACGTGTATATGCATATTTATGATTATACACACACACACAGACAAACACACACACACACACACACACACACACACACACACACATATATATACACTTGTCCACCCATGTACACATATGTGTATGTATGTATGTATGTATGTATGTATGTATGTATGTATTATGTACATACAATTTACTGAACTCATTTAGTGTTGCACCCATGCATATGAGTTTAGAGCAGACTACTTCAGGAGCTAGTCCCTGAAGAAAACTAATTCTCTCACTCTCAGCAGCATTTGACCTCCTTTATTTCTTTCAGCATTCTATGTTTTATCTGAATAGCTTTATCTATGTTTAAGTGAGTCTTTGTGTGAGGACCTCTGGAGTGGATATGTTAATTATATTAATGTAGTTGAAAAAGCTAAGAAAAAAAATCCCCAAGGAGACCAAAATTAATTCAATACAAAGAGAAAAGCATAGGCTAAGCAAGAACCAAAAACGTAATAATCCAGGAGCTGTGGAAGATTATCAGTCAATGGAACAACTTGGACTCTGCATTCTCTGGTTAGTCATCCTCAGATCCAACTACCTGTACATCCAAAGCATTTGGAATGTTAATTGGTACTGAATGAGAGTAGAAAGTTTTTTCTCATCACTTTTAGCTGCAGAATACAGGACAATAAAGAATCTGTATCATGAAAGGTTAATTGATTTGTGACTGAGGCACACAGAGGACTGCACATCTAAGCAAAGTATCATCTGTATAGGGATTTGAGTGTCTACAGGGTTTGCTTTTCTGCAACCAATCACTTACAGTAAGAATGTCCTGAAACATTAGTTAGCACTTAACACACTGGGGTATCTGCTTTAGGTTTAGTGCCTTAACTCATTACTTTTCTGTTGCTGTGATAAAATAGTGAGATAAAAGCAACTTGGGGAAGAAACCCTCTATTCAATCTTACAGTTCCAAAGGGGATACAGCCCTCCATGGTGGAGAATGTCTGGCAGAAGGAGCCCTGAAGCATGACTACCAATCAGTAAATACACTGATCACATTTCATCTATACATAGGAACAAAGAGACAGAACAAGACATGAACCAGGGCATAAAACCACAGAGCCCAACCTACTGAAGTCTTTCATCATGGCTCTACTTTCCAATGGCTAGAGAACCTTCCCAAATAGCACCACCATCTAATGACTAAGTGTTCACACAAATGAGCCTACAGGGGATACCACATTCACACCACAATAGTGTGTCCTTCTTAGATGACAAAGAGAATTTAGAGCAAAAAAATGAACCAATGCATCCCAATTTGCAATTCTTGTTCAGAACCTTCATGTGGCAGAATGATTTGCAGTGTTAGCTACGTACACAGCATTTTATACTGACTTCTCATGAAGGCTGAGTCATTACATCTTCATTAGATTATTATTTTTTTAGAGTAATTTTGTGGTGCTCTTTGAAAATAATACTACCCATGGGAAAGAAAATAATTAATACTTTTTCATTAGCTCAGGACCTTTTACATCCTGTCATATTCATTTGTATAGGCCAAATAAAATTAAGAAGCCAGTCCTGAATATTTGTTTACCAAAAGGGAAATTATTTGTGTATCTATTTACCTATATATTTCTCTGCATATCTGCATATCTATGTCTCTATGAATCTATGCATCTATATATCAATTTATCTATCTATCTATCTATCTATCTATCTATCTATCTATCTATCATCTATCTATCTATCTATCTATCTATCTATCTATCTATCTACCTACCTATCTACCTATCTATCTATCTTTCTACATCACTATCTACTTCTAATTTAAAAATTACAAATGAAGCTATATCTTTATCCTGTCTGAGTTTCTATACATAGCTTTGGAGCTATTTTCCTGGAACTCATTTTCACACTCAAAGTATTCTCTGAGGTAAAACTCATAGTCTGTTAGTTTCCATGCAGTCATTATTTCTATAGGATAAATACCTGAATCTTTAATTAAATTCTGGAATATGAGTGATGAGACTTACTAAAGGAAGTGGGACATGGCAATCAGCTTCTCACTATTCTTCCTAAATTTTCAACTTATCATTTTCTCAAAAGTCTAATTACTTCTATAAATCATGAAAGGTGAAAATGCATGGTTGATCCAATAGAATTCATTTCAAGTGGCAGATCTCAGAGTACATACTAATATGGACTTAAATTTAGTCAAGTGGCTGTAGGTATACAGCTAGTTAGTTTTATAACGGTGTCAATAAAACATAAAATAGATTCAGTGTAAGACATGCTAATCCCTTCCTTTTTACATATTTTACAATTTTCAAAAACCCTCTCTATAATTTCTTTTTCATACTTTCACAGTGTTTAGATAGATGCATAGATACAAACATTATTTTCTTTTGTACCACAAATACTGTGGACTGGCTTCTTGCCTTTATTTGACCTACATAAATAAATAATTATGAAAAGACAAAGAAGAGGATTAGGCTGAAAGCAGGATTGTAAAATAGAATATATTTCCTAAACAGTCTTGAGTTGAATTTTGTGCCAATTATAGTCTTTAACTTAAAGTAATCCTTGTGGTTTCATGATGGAAAGGATTTGGGAGAGTGTGGAGAATTATATTAACATTTAATATTGTGACCCAGTTTTCATGTTCAAGTTAGCATAGCTGTTTGTACTTCTAAAGACAGATCAACTGCAATAAACCTCATATGGAGTCATCCTGCAGCTGTGTTAGAAAGAACAATGATCCTGTCATTCAGAACTTTTCACCATACACACAAAGATATAAGCCTTGGTGTTTGAAATCAGACAGTATCTTATAAATTCACCTAGGCATTGAGATCCCCATATTTGTGAGTCCCTGTGATTAGTTTTAGAAACCAGTAGATAAAACTATGAACATACTATCCTCAAAGTGAAATCAAGTCTAAATTCCATATTCCAGTTACAATTAAATTAATACTAGAAGTATTTGTTGATTTCTTGGGGTCAATTAATTAATAACTAATAATACATTGAACAGGTTCAATATGCTTACCAACAAAATAATTTTTAAATACAGTCTTATCCTGAGTCTCATTTATGTCATCTAACACGTCTTTTCTAAACTATTCTGTCATCGAGAAGGGCCCTTTCACTAGCAAAGTGCACCAGTTTTTGTCAAATTTGAAAAGCACGGTTTTCCTACTAAGTAGTGACAGTGTGCAAAGGACTCATTCCTGCTGTCTTCGTCCCGACTGTTTTCACAGTGAAGAGCCGTCATGGTTTGACAGCTGAGGAAATGCTTTTCTTTCAAGCTAAGTTTGTTAGCATGCAGGCTTCCATCCGATAGAATTAAACTATGCAGAAAATAAGAAGCTATTGCCTTTATTGATAATATAGTGCTGCAGAGCAACTGTGGTTTGATGTTCATTAGTCTTGATATGGATATCTTAATAAAGTTGCTTTAAGTTTGATACTGCATGACTGATTTCTTTGTTTACTTTCATTTAGTTCATCTACTCTACAATTGCCTGTCCAATATATTAACAAAAGTGTAAACCCATATAATTATATAAAAATAGTCACACAATAATAGAAAATATAAAACAACATGGAAATCTTGGCATTTGCATTATTTTATGCAGAAAACCCACAATGCAGTCCAGAAACGCCCTAGGTTTATTATCAGTGTAATTAAGAGTTGTAAATACAAAAACCAACAGGTTGTAATCACTGCTTTCAATTCAGGAATTTTGTGCTTGAACACCATGAGAACAGTGAGTAAGAAATGACACTTCACATGATTCTTGGAGAATGGACAAATAATGAAAAGATAACATATAGGGACTGAGATTATTTACTTTTTCTGAACTGTTTAGATAATCTCCCAATTCCTATGGCTAGTGTGCCCTATGTACCTACTTAACCATATAAAGGTGATTCCTTTATATAAAGCCTATTCCTGACCTCAAACACTGGGTGCATTCAGTTTTCTTCTATTTCAATTATCATGCTTTACAATGTCCATAAGATGTTTTGTACAGCATGAAAGATAATTCATACATATTCCTTGGTTAAGGAGAATTTGGGCCCTGATTTCAAATACATTGCATTCCATTATATGGATCACTTTTAGAAGAAAATATGTAGTCATTTAAACATTGAATGTACGTCACAATTTTTTGTATCAGTTTCAGACTTTTTTTTTTCCATTTTTTTCCACCAGTAAAGATAAACCTCACTCCTGTCATAATCACCAGTGGTTTCTCTTCCAGAGATACAAATTCAATGCAGAATTTCCATGTAATCCATGTCACATACACTAATTCCAGTGCTCTCTCCTGTCATGCATGGGCACCTACCTGCATGCACATGGTAGACATCCATAAAGCTAGACACCTCACATTATTGAAGATGAATTATTTTAAAGGAGAGAGGATTCTTAACCACACTAATAACAAAACCCTGGCAGTTGACTTCATATGGTCTGAATCAAGTCTGTACTGTAAGTGGAGATCAGTTCTAACTATACATCATTTTTGTAAAATTGAATTATTAGTATAAAAGTTATGAAAAGGGAAAATCCATGATTCTATATTTGTCCTGAAATAATGTTAGGTAATAAATGACTATAAATGTTTTGTATTATATTGTATATAATTTAAAATGGAACTGTTTGACATAAAGTAAGATTTCAGTCTAATAAACAAGAAGAATGGAATAAAAATTAATGCAGTGCACAATTCTGATGGTGGGAGGCCTTCTCAGTGGATACAAGAAGGTAAGCTGCATCCTAACTCTAATACATGGTTACTAGAATATTAATGGCCAAGAATAATGTTAGGAAATGGATGGTGTTAGAAATGTGATGTGGCTTTGATAGGTCTCTTTGTTGTATAACCCTCAATCTAATATTTACCCTCAAGTTCATATAAAAGTCTCCATCATGTTAATTATGAATAATGTTGCATTGTCATTACATTAGATTCAAGAATAGGATAACACTGGACCCAACAGCCTGTTTTCCAATTTTAACACTAGGTCATTTTTTTAGAGATTGACATTCATGATGCATAGCCAGCACTCCTACTGAGCTGAACTTGCCAATTAGTTTCTGAACTTTCATCAGAATATACATGAAGTTCTATGCCAGAATGAAAAGTTTGATATAGTTTGATGGATTAGCAATTTTCAATAAACAACCCTTAAAGCAATGGAATAAGAAGATAACTGTTGCAATTTAAGTAAGATTAAGTAGTTCACTAGAAGCTCACTGTGTTCTAGACACTTAAGTCTTGTACATATTCCATTGAGTATAATATTGTCATCCATTAAAAAGGACTCATTGTAGATAAAAGAAAATATATCATTTAAAATTAAAAATGGTACTAATGTATGCATGATGCTGTGGACTTAATGAAATGTTGAAGGGTTGTTTAATCTCTGAGATTAAATGACTGAGAAGGAAATAAGGGTTTTATTTCAATGAATTTACAGAGAACATCATTACATTTTTGTCCCAGAACAATCTAGATGATGCTTGAATTCATTTTGTACAGATTCTTTAGTTTTATTGCAGATAAAGAGTCAAGTACAAGAATCTGTGATCCTCAGCTAAAATCTTATCAACACGCTGAGAGAGTATGTGCCTTGCTCCCCAGCCATGTTCATGGATTAATGATCCCATTGCACAGATTTATATCACTGAGTGTGAACTGGGAGTGTGTGGTGGGGAGAGGGTTGCTTATATAAGTTTGCAGCTTTGCTCTCTTCCTTTTGTATTAACTATTTAAAATCCTGTATTTATTTTATTTCTTTCCCCTTCTGCATTCTCAGTGACAGATAATTGATCGTAATAAACAGAAACTCCTTTACTTTTAATGACAGTTACCATGGGATGACAAACGTGATCTAAGTCTGCCCAGGCTGGTGAGGGAGGATACTTTGCGTGGGTGCATACAATGTATCAGATCAGGTTCAATAAAATAATGATCACAGAACCATTAAGATACACAAGTAAAGACAAATTGCAGTGTTTTGGTTCAAACAATTTGAGCTATCTAGCAGAGTCAAATGCATATAGAAAGGATACTTAAGACAGGCAATTGGGGGCTTCTGTCGGGAGCTGAAGCAACTGTCCACAGATATAATTTACCCCTATTAACCATCTCTCCTATTTGTTCTTGAGACCCTCTAGTAATGGGATGCAGCCACTCATACAATCCAGTTTCTACTCCATAAAGGTAGATGTTAATTACATCAAGATAACACTGTCACAGCAACATCTACAATTTTTTAATTATAAAAATGATTACTATGCATTCACTAAGTTGACATACAAAACGACGGTCACATGTCTCAGAAGTCATGATGAGGCAAATATTTCTGCTGCTCTGAAATACCAGTGACCATTCTGCAACTATTGGGTTAAATAAAACTGGCATATTGAATATCTGGGGGAAAATATAGAAAGAATCTGTACCTTGAAGACAGCATTAAGTCACTGACTTTCTAAGTCTTATATACACTAGGGGTAGGTGAGCATGTTTCTGTGTCTAGAGGTATACTGCTTATGCACTTGACCAGAGTCAGGAGACCAAATTCAGGTGTTGTTCTTCAGGAACTGTCAAAGCAAATAGTATTTAAGTTAGGGTTTCTTGGTGTCTTATTAGCTTGACGTTCACAAAATTGGCTAGAATGGCTTCCCAAATGAGTCGCTATGGTTTGCTTGTTTCTGTCTACCCAAGACTGTGATTAAAATCCTTCATTTCAGTGCCAGGCTATTGCTTTTAAAATGCAAATTTGGGGTGACAGAACTCAGGGCCTCACACTTACAAGACAAGTTCTTTTCTATCACTATATTTTTCAACCACCTTTATAGAATAAACATAATTTCTTTATTTAAGGTACCTGGGTACTATTAAAACCTGATACTGTATGCAGCTAATAAAATCTATTATATCCTACTCTAGGCCTTTCAACATGAGCAATGAATTATAAAATATATTACACTAGAAACACTTGTAAAATTACTATGATTTTGCACTAATTTTCCCCATGAACATTACCCAGAGTTATACCAGTGAAAGAAATTAGCTTCTGTATTACTTAAAGATTCTACTCTACAGCCTGACCATAATTAGTCTGTTCGTGGGACACCACAATTCTTTCCAATACATTGTTTGATTAGTGAACAGTGACTGGAGGTCTCTCATTAAATACAAAATTCTGCCATTGGGAATATTTTAATTAGTTAAGCCCCAAACCCTCTTAACAGCATGTAGGCAAAATTTGAAGATTAAAAGTAAAAGTTAGGATCCAAATGTGAGAGAAAAGATACAGTGTCTATCTTTCTGTGTCTGAGTAACTTCACTCAGAAAGATTATTTCCTGTTCCAGCCATTTTACTATAATTTTAAACAGACAAATAAAAATTTATTGTGTATTGATCTACCATCAGTTCATAAAAATTTCATAACAATTTTTATTACATTATTTAGTGTTGATGGACATTCAGGCTGCCTCGATTTCCTAGGCATTTTTAATAGAGTAGCAATGAACGTGGATGAGTGATGTCTCCACAGTAGGATGTAGAGTTCCACAAACAGTTCATGAAGATTCTAATTTCTTACACCTTTGTCAGCATTGGTTGACATTTGTTTTCTTAATCTAAGCTCCTCTAGCGTGGGTAAAATTAAGTCTCAAAATACTTTTAATTTGTATTTCCTAGTGGCTAAGGATGTTGACCTGGATTGCACTAAACTTGAAGTTTCTTTTGATTGGATAAAAGAGTTCATGGCTGTTTTAATAAGGTTCACTCTACCAATCTATTAGCATGGGGGAGGATTCTGACCATCTTCGGTCTTCCTACCTTTTTATTTTTTTATAGAACTATAGGTTCCATTGAAAAAGTATTTCACTTACTTTATTAAGTGTGTTCTAGTAGTTTTGTTTGTTTAAAACTATTGTGATTAGTATTTTTTCTGATTTTTATACCTTGCTTGTTATTGATATAGAGAAGAGCTACTGGCTTTTGTATACTGATTCATATTGAGCCACTTAGCTAAGAGTAGGGTTCAGTCTTAGGGGTTTTCTGGCAGAGTTTAAAAAAAATCTTATGACTTTATTTTATTATTAGAGTGTTATCTTGAACCAAAGAACTATGATTCTATTTCTTACTTAATTTTTCGTTGTTTCTATTCACTCCATCAAGAAAGAGAAAGAACAGCAACAAGAAATGGCTTAAATTACAGTATGGCAAACCAGTGAGTTTCTTGGGGTTTTGTACAGAATTGTACGTAACTCTGGAAGCTGCATCACCAAAAAGTCATCCCCAACATCAGTGAAGGCCAAGGAATGCTACATTATACTGTTCTTTATGCATCTAGTCTCCCCTTTTCATAGCTATTTACAATTTATTTTACCTAAGAGAAAGGACTCAGGCATTGAGAGTCTTCTGATATTCATGGATTTTCTGGGTATCCCCCTTTCCATATGTAAATCTTAAGATTGAATTATTAAGATAATTACAGCTCAAGACTACTATTAGCATGATCATACTGGTGAGAGAAGGAATTCCCCTCAAATGAATAGACTCTCTATTCCTCCTCCTGAGAACTGTAACAACCAATAAGAGAAGATTGGTAACATTCATTCGCTTTTATACATTGATGTGTCCACATCTATAAATATTTACAATGTATAAGATTTCAGGTAACAAGGACTTGGTAGGACAAAGAGCATGTCCATAGTAGTTAGTGGCTATAAAGTATCAAATAGAGCTACATAATGAGTCAAGCCTTTGCATTCACATGAAAATAGGCTTTTTAAATTAATAAGTGTTTTTTACATAAGTTTAGTCCACTTTTAATTTTATTAAATTATTTTACCTATTAAATTATTATGTTAGTATGGCTTTGCTTTGATTTCTCCCAGAAGGGGCCTTTGAATTTTTCTTTTGAGAAAGATTAACATTATATAGCTCTAGGTGGCCTGGGACTCAAGGATTGCTTTAAAATTATATGTCTGTCTGTCTCCTGAGTGCTGTGATTAAAGATACATATTCATCACCATGTTCAATTAAGTTAAAACTATTTAATAACATTGGCTACAAAACTAATTTATGTTTGTCTACTAAGAATTTTAACTTTTGGAATATATTGAACAAAAAAGAAAATCATGAAGCCCCCCACCCCCTTTTAGTGGTTCTATTTTCTGTGTTATACTTACAAAGAAAGCATAGTTGAAATTCTCATAAACATTTCAGCTGTATTTCACCATCAGTTAGTAGTTTTAGGTGAACAAACAGAGTTAATTCTGACAATGCAACCATTTATTCACCTTTATTATCTTTGTCAATTAAGTTACTGCCTGCAACTATCTCTCTTTGTACTAAGTATGAATAAACATTGTGGTGATAACTGAAGTTTTGACACACACACTGTAGATTGCCACCCTGTTTCTTTCTCTATATCTTATGTTAAATGAACTCCAGGAGATGAAATGGCCACATATCGCCCTACACCATTTAGATTTATTTTTAAAGTGCACTTTTACAGAGCATCAGGTTCCCAAATATTGACTCTAGTTTGTGGTTATTTATTGTGTTGTTTTTTGAGATTGTTTGCCAATTGAGAAAAAATTATGTTCATTTGTGCTGAACAGCACAAGTGTCTCTTGCTCACAGCCACACCTTGGAATTGAAGGAGGAAGTCTGTTGTGTTCCCTTTAGATATTTTTCTTTCTCTACATCTTTCCCTGGGTGGCCAGAGCCTACTTCTTGGCAACAGAGAATGCTTTGTTTGTTCGTCTATTTATTTATCTTATTCTCACTTTATAATATGATCACTGAGCTATGTGTCAGAGCAAGCAAACCATCTCAAGCATCAAAACATCCAGAAAGTAAAACATGCATTCAAAGGTGCTATAATGTGATGAGTATAATGAATATGATAAGTAGTAGGTGCTTTATGAGCAGAGGGGAAGCTAGCAGACTCTGATCAAGATGGGCAGATTCCAGACACCAGAGCACAACTTCTGCTTCTGCTACTATTACAGAAGCGCTACTTTTTTGGTTCAGAGCCAATACCTCCTTCATACATCCAAATTTATGTCCTAAAAATTATTTATTCCCTAGGCACTATCACAAGGCCTAGAATTCTGAGCTCTGGTAGATAAAGCAATGTTATCATTTGAATGTTCTTTTAAATTTTTTTTATTGGTTATTTTATTTATTTACATTTCAACTGTTATCCCCCTTCCCTGTTTCCCTCTGCAAACCCTCTGTCCCATCTCCCTCCCCCTACCTCTATGAGGTTGCTCCAACACCCACCCACTCACTCCTGACTCCCCGCTCTAGCATTCCCCTACACTGTGGCATCTACCCTACATAGGATCAAGGGCCTCCACTCTCATTGATTCCAGATAAGGTAATCCTCTACTATACATGCAGCTGGAGTCATCAGTCCCTCCATGTGTGCTTTTTGGTTGGTGGTTTAGTCCCTGTAAGTTCTGGGGTTTCTAGTTGATGTTGTTATTCTACTTATGGTGTTGCAACCCCCTTCAGCTCCTTCCCCTAACTCCTCCATTGGGGTTCCAGTGCTGAATCTGATGGTTGGCTGCAAGCATCTGCATCTGTATTGGTCAGACTCTGGCAAAGCCTCTCAAGGGACAGCCATACAGGGCTGCTGACAGCAAGCACTTCTGGGCATCAGGAAGATTCAGGATATCTGGTTTTATGTGGAAGTCCTTGATCCAGATGGACTTGAGCTTTTTACAAGGTGATAAGAATAGATCAATTTGCATCCTTCTACATGCCAACTACCACTTGATCCAGTACCATTTGTTGAATACGTTGTCTTTTTTCCACTGGATGGTTTTGGCTTCTTTGTTAAAGCTCTGGTGACCATAGGAATGTGGGTTTAATTCTGGGTCTTCAATCCTATTCAGTTGATCTACCTGTTTGTCTCTAAATCAATACCATGCAGTTTTTATCACTATTGCCCTGTAGTACAGCTTGCGGTCAGGGATGGTGATTCCCCCAGAGGTTCTTTTATTGTTGAGAAGAGTTTTCACTATCTTGTTTTTGTGTTTGTTTGTTTGTTTGGTTTGTTTTTGTTTTTCCAGATGAATTTGAGAATTGCTCTTTCTAACTCTGTGAAGAATTGAGTTAGAATTTTGATGGGATTGCATTGAATCTGTACAGTGCTTTTGGTAAGATGGTCATTTTTACTATGTTAACCCTGACAATCCATAATCATGGGAGTTCTTTCCATCTTCTGAGGTCATCTTAGATGTCTTTCTTAAGAGATTTCAAATTCCTGTAATATTGATCTTTCACTTGCTTGGTTAGACTCACACCAAGATATTTTATATTATTTGTAAGTATTGTAAAGGGTTTCATTTCCCTAATTTATTTCTTAGCCCATTTATACTTTGAATATAAACTTTGAGGAAGGCTACTGATTTGTTTGAGTTAATTTTATATCCCGCCACTTTGCTGAAGTAGTTTATCAGCTATGGGAGTTCTTTGGTGGAATTTAGATACACTGAATCTAATAGAATAGAAAGTGGAAAGAGCCTTGAACACATTAGCACAAGGGAAAATTTCCTGAACAGAACAACAATGCCTCAGGATCTAAGATCAACTATAGATAAAAAAGATCTCATAAAATTGAAAAGCTTCTGTAGGGCAAATGACATTGTCAATAGGGCAAAATGGCCACCTACAGATTGGGAAAAGATCTTTACCAACCCTTCTGCTGATAGATGGCTAATATCCAATATATACAAAGAAATCAAGAAGTTAGATTCCAGAGAACCAAATAAACCTATTTAAAAATGAGGTACAGTGCTAAACGAAGAATTCTCAACTGAGCAATCTCAAATGCCTGAGAGGCACATAAAGAAATGTTTAACATTCTTAGTCATCAAGGAAATGTAAATCAAAACAACCATGAGATTCCACCTCACACCAGTCAGAAGGGCTAAGATCAAAACTCAGGTGACAGCAGATCCTGGCAAGGATGTGGAGAAAGAGGAACACTCCTTCATTGTTGGGGAAATTACAAGCTTGTACAACCACTCTGGAAATCAGACTGGCAGTTTCTCATAATATTAGACATAGTACTACATGAGAACCAAGCTATACCATTTCTGGGCATATGCCCAAAAGATGGTCCAATACATAAAAAAGACACCTGATCTACTATGTTCATAGCAGCCTTATTTGTAAGTGCAAGAAGCTGGAAAGAACCCAGATGTCCCTCAACAGAGGAACGGATACAGAAATTATGTTCCATTAACAATCACTTGGATTCTCATTGTAAACTAGTTAACTGGTCTCTCTCTCTCTTTTTTTTTTTCAATCAAGTTTTAAACAACATGTTTACTCTGATGAGAAGACAGAAGACAGACCCAGATATCTGATATAGTTGGACAACCGATCACATGGTTAAAGTCTGCACAGAGAAGATTCTTCAAAAAACCAAGCATGGCCATTTTGAGTTGCCAAGTGGTAAGTGGCCATGCATGTGGGAATTCATAACCTGAATAAACTCCCATCTAGAAAATCAATGCACATGACCTGACCATTCAAAGTGCCAGGTGATGCTTACTGCAAACCAGAATCAATTAAACAGACCCATAAAATGCAGAAAGACAGAAACAGAAGGAACAGAAAGGAACTAAAAGGAACAGAAAGACATTTGATTTTAATGGTGAGACCAAATTAGTAAATGTACTTCTAGTGATGCCAAAACCTGCTCAGCTCAAACTTCTAAGGAAAATCACACTGAGGCAAAATGTTGAAAGCACTTGGCAGTTTGTAACCTGGCTTAGGAAGAATAGTTGATTGAATCTATTTTGAATCAACTCAGTTTATCATAACATTATCATCTTGATGTCCAAACCAAAGAATGTTATTACTCTAAAAGAAGCCAAGCCAAATAATATCCTCTATAAACCCAGATGTGAACACACTTCCTAAGTGAATCAGTTTTATTTAAATTCAATAGTATCATGACCAGGGACATTTTATTCAGAGAAAACATGAGTGTTTTTAACTGTTAAAAATAAGTCAATAAATTTCACCATGAATGGAAACAAGCTCTTTCCCATGCATGCAAGTTGATCCCAAAATCTCAGTATTTGATCTAATTTAGAAACAGTGTCTGTCACACTTTAATCAACAAAGGCTCTAAAATTCTAGCTTTCCTTGATTAGGATGTGCCTGTGTTCACTGACTGGTGTTTCCTGAGAAGAGAAAGAAAAACAAAAGCAACTTAGACATAGATAGATGAAATTGGAATAGCATCAGTTCTGTCCTTATTTCACAGAACACTTCACCAGGCTGACACACTACAAACCTAGTGACACCAGGAATTGCCCAAAGGTAGAAAGTGTCTCCCTCCCTGAAAATGACCAAAATTTTGTGTCCCCCTAAATACATTAACTCCAGCACTGTGGATTCCAGTAACATGGCCTGATAACACACTGAGTTCAGACTCCTGCCTTCAAAATCTATAGGAAAATAAATTCTTATTGTGTTAGACCATTGAATTGTCTTCAGTACTGTATCAGCTATAAAAACATAGTAGAAACCAGTCAATGCAATATATTCAGACAATTAACATAATCACATACTTCTACTACTACTGCTACTACTGCTACTACTACTACTAACCCCCAAAGGTGAGAAATCAGGAAAATTTTTTCTCAATGTATTATTAGTATCATTAAATGAAAAACTAATCTTTTATATAAAATTTAATGGTGAAAATAGAAAAAAAAATTCCCCAATTTCATGGAACTTGATCTACTTCTACTCAGAGTGTCATGTTGTATGCAGTAATTTTGAAGAACTAAAATGGTTTCCTTACACAGTTAACATTGTCTCTGTTAGTGTAAAATAGTATAAAACTGAAATAATAGAGAAACATGAATATCTAAATGAAGTTACATATTTAGTTTAATAAAATCACTTTAATGAATTCATAATAATAAAAAAAAAAAACAATACACACAACAGTTTGAGGAAGCCAGTGAAACACTTACTGATTCCCAAACTCCTGTCATGTTAATCCAATTCTATAGAGATGGAATGGTCATTCTGTAACCATAAATCGTCACTTAGGGTTATATTTTGTAACTGTCAACCACATTATATTTATTTTTTATTTTTATTGTTCGTGTTACTTCATTATTCAGGAAATTCTATTCTCTTATCCAATAATCACTACAAAAGCTCTGATGGATGTGAAACTGGAGGAACACTAGCTTTGTAACCTCTTTCATGACTTGTATCCTTTGGCCAACATTTTTCATATTGGGAATAAGTGAATTTATTGATGTCACAAAAGCACTACATATTAGCTTTACTACTATTTTGAGCTGTGTCCTTTAGCTCTAGAAGGCAGTCAAAAATGCTTGTATACAGGATTTCATACTATAAGTACAAGTTTTTTTGTTTTGTTTTGTTTTGTTTTTTTTTTTTTGGTTTTTTGGGACAGGGTTTCTCTGTGTAGCCCTGGCTGTCCTGGAACTCACTTTGTAGACCAGGCTGGCCTCGAACTCAGAAATCCGCCTGCCTCTGCCTCCCGAGTGCTGGGATTAAAGGCGTGCACCACCACGCCCGGCTTAAGTCCCAGTTTTTAATGTTACAGATATCCTTAGCAACTCATCACACATAATATAAAATATTTATATAAGATTATTTATTAAGTATCACTATATATTAAAGTTATTAGAAAGGGCTACTTAACAACACTAAATATTCACAAGTGACAGGACTTTGAGAACTAGAGAGGCATACATTGTAATTACTATTAGCAATAAGTAGTGGCTATGGTCCCTTTGGAGAACAATTTTATAGCATGCATTAACAACTAGAAGAACTTTTATGGCCTTAGGGCTAAGAAACCAAAGGAGGATTATATAGTCTAAAGAAATAATTATGCATTCACTTTTATCCTGTAATAGGAAAAGAAATCATTTATATATAATTTTATACTGCATGTTTTACACTAGAAAAAGTAAATGGAAAGGGATTGCAGGTATCATATCCTCGTTTACTAATACATATAATAGATTTTAAGAAAAAGAAGTACCCCATAGAGAAGTACTATGGTAATAGTATTGATGCTTTGGCTTTTAGAAGGAAGAAAAGGGGTAGGGTATGGGACATTGTAAGAGTTTGCCTACCATGTGCAAGATCATGGGTTCAATCTCCAGTTCCTTGTGCAATATCAAAGGTTCTAATAGTTTTAAGCCCTTCTTGAACACCTCTCAACATTGGCATATTATTGGGCAGAAGGCCTTTCACACTATGCATATGCATAATCTCTTTAATATTTAGAGAGATAATAATTTAGGGACTTGTTAGGAAAAACAGGATTAAAGGAACTAACTCTTGATATATAAATGACTTCCAAGTTGCCATTTTGATAAAAATTACAAAATAGCAAGAGAAACACTGTGTGCTTTAGAAATATAGAAGTCAGAAGATGATTCTCTGGGCATTGGAGGGCTTCTGTTAGTATCCCCATTCCTTAGTCTGCACACCGCAAAAGCCTCACATCTGACCTGTAGGATGGATCAAGGAAGCAGAAATAAGAACCTTGCTTTATGTATGACAGGGAACCATAGTCCAGATTTGCATAAAACATTTTTCTCCATGTAAATAATTTTGTGGTTAGTGCAAAACTTACAAACATCGAAAGGTAACTCCATGTAATATTTAGACAATTTAACTATGCATCAAGGATTTCCATGATTAAGTTAAATAGTTGTGGTGCTCTGATCTTGGTATTCTGTGTATATCTTGTAAGCAAGACATATGAGCAAAAATACACCAACATTATAGGAAAAATATGTCTGCTATAATATCCACCAGGACATTTCCCCAGTATGCAAGTGGACATTTTTCCTTGTACAAAATTCTACTCACTGGAATAACAGAGATTTTGATGTGTTCTCAGGCCTTCAGAAACAAAAAATGACATCCTTTTTTGTATGGGAATTATATGTTTGAGGCATATGAGAGGATATAGATACTCAAAATTTTAACTTTACAACAATTATTTCACCACAGTTCATCAGACTTTGGTACAAGATATGAATGACTTGTAGCACTGAATGCTTTGATAGGGAACATTTAGCCTTAGAGTTTACTAACTTTTGCCTTATCTGAGCACTCACTATGCTGAACGTGTCTCTGAGCAACATAAGGATATTGTTTTAATATGTACTAATTATATTTTCCATTCAACCGTGCAAAGTATGACTTTTGTGTAAGGCCACATAGCACATGATTAAAAATAATAGACAATCAAACTAAGATCACCATGTAGAATCCTAACTGGTTTGTCAGTTTTGCATCACGAGTGATTAACATTTCAATATGACATGGTGCAATATGAATAGCTTAATATTGAGTTTTAACTGTACACCCCAGGAACCTGAAGATTAAAGAGGTGTGAGCAAGTAGAAGCAAGCAATGATTAAGCACCAGCTGTATGTAAAATAACCCTGCAGGACTATCTATCACATGCTGGAAACCTACAGTAGATTCAAGTGCATTGATAGAAGAAATAAGGGGGAAATTGACTGTTAAGTTGGAGTCAAAGATAAATATGATTTAGAGAGCTAATATATCCATACCACACATGCAGAGAAATCTGGAACAGAAAAGCACAGAGCATATAAAGTTCCATTCTGGGGAATATGGGTCAGTGATTGGCAGATATAGTGTTCCCTGGAGTGAGTCAGGGGAGAGATGGTAGAGAAAAAATTAAGTCAGGAAATAAATAAATGAGCAAATTAAGGACAGATTACACAAGCTTTATGCTAGGGAAGCATCAGATAATATTTTCTTCTTTGTTTTATTGAATTTCAGGAACTTGCATTTTTATATGTAAAAGAAAAGTTTTTTTTTAAGATTTATTCATTTATTCTATATAAATGCACTGTAGATGTCTTCAGTCACACCAGAAGAGAGCATCAGATCTCATTACAGATGGTTGTGAGCCACCATGTGGTTGCTAGGATTTGAACTCAGGACCTCTGGAAGAGCAGTCAGTGCTCTTAACCACTGAGCCAGCTCTCCAGCCCCAAAAGAGAAGTTTTAATCATTGTAAGTATAGCAGATACTTGCATTTAATCTGTAGTTTGAGTCATTGTTAAGAAAACATCATACCATATTTTTCTAAAAATAATATGACTGCATCTTTATTTAAAAAATAAGGCCCTCAATAACATATTTACATCTATGAGGACAAAGCTGCTAGCATCCAGGCAGTCACAGTTTATGGCACACTGCCACTTTACACTTTCATAGGTTGGCTAAACTTTTCATAGTAAAATTCTTTTGTGTATGCCCTAGATAACATCCAATGCCTATGTTAATTTAGCATATTCAATTACATATTGAAAAGCTCTATATGTAATAAGGAACCTAAGTATTGTAGACTGTGTTGAAATGAAGATATTTATATGTCCCACCCAAAATGAACTTCAAGATGAAAGTGTCTGTAATGAATAGGAATAATATTGAATGATAAAATGAGACTTATGCATGAATTAAACAGAGGAGGCATGCAAGAAAGCACACTGAGGAAAATATCCTAGAGATGAAATTAACTTTCCTGAGTTACTGTGGCTAGCATATTAAATGTGTAATCCAGTCACAAAACTACCAATAATGCGAACAGAAAATTTCTAAGGTCATGGAGACAAGTAGAATAATGGATCCCAACAAAGTCTGTGTTTTAATTGGTGAAACCTATAGATATGGTATTTTTAACAAGCAAAGAGAAATGACAAGTATGACTACCTAAAATTAGAAAGAATCTTGTTTTGCTTAAGGATCTCAAGATAAACATTTGGTTCATAGATGTGATATATTTTCCTGGCAGGAATGAATGAGAAGATTGTGAGACGCAAGGATTGGTCTTCAAGATAAAGAAAGACCTCTAGTAGGCAGGACCTGGAGACATTTGGAATCTGGAAACATAAGGAAATGAGTGCTCTTCAAGAGCATGCAGAAATGTACCATGCCCCAAGACATGGTGATTTTAAACTAGCAAGATTGCAACATGATTGCCAAAGCTGTCAGGTTATGAACTTTGGTATAAGCTATAATTGTGTGGAAATTCATTAACAAGGCAATAAGAAACTAATGATATGTGTTTGTAATTAAACTCTTTTTCTTATTGAGGATCTGAGGTACAGGAAGTTTGAATAAAAGCTGTTACCCAGCACAGTTTAAGGTTCTGCCTGTCTAGAAAAAGCAAGGGAAAGTCACTGTCATGATCCTGAAAGTTGCATTTAGTGACTAAAAGCTTCTGATCTTTGATATTATGATTGGCACACTCTCTAGGGTAGAATTAAGTATTTTCCTTTGCTTGGAGATTCTTAGACTAAGCTACATTGATCCCATAGGATGAAAGAGACTCTTAAGGGCTTAGTGCTGAGGCAATGCACTAAGCTAAGAGGGGCAAGAGAAAAATCTACTATTCACTCTTGCTTCAGAAGTGATGAAGCTGTATTGATATGCTCAAGGGTGGGACAAAGAAAGGGAAGAAAGGCAGGGGAGGTCAGGGATGCAGAGAAGAGCAGGAGCAAAATCTAGAAAGCATTCATAAGAATCATATATTCCATTAAATTGTATTTGTATGATCCATTGGTTTGGGAAATCCCATTATGGAGGCAAATATTTTTTGGATGCTTTCTATGGCTATTTTCATCTTGCTTTTTAATGACAAATGCCATGGAACTAAAAAAATCAATTTCAATATTATCCAAATGCCAGAGGCTAGAGTTTGACTCAACATTCTGATTATTTCCCAAGATGCAATTACCTTATGTCTTTTAGTACATCATTTGTTCGTGGCACAAATTGCTTTCAGAAATAGTTATAGCAATACTTATTCTAAGAATTAAAACTTGTGACTTTTCAGTTGCCTTTCACAGGTTTTTCAATTAAATTGTAATAATTTACACAATATATCTACTCAAAAATATAATAGTCCTTTAATATGCAAATTTGCATGACATATTTTGATTTTTTAATAACCAAATATTTTCCAGTTCATATATTTCAATACAAATATCCAATATTCTGTTCTTATGCCTTATAATCAACATATGTAGACAATGATATTTTAACAAGGATTACCTTAAAATTCATATGTTTTAGTTACCAGAATGTGTGAAACACACAATATAATAGATTTAAAACATCTATACTTTGTGTTGTGACCAAGCTGTGACTACTAAAAGCCATTTGGGACTTTCTGCTGAACCAACAATTATGTGTATGCATACCCATAAAGAGAAAGATTGGAAACTATCACATGTAATGAAATAAAGCCACCTGTCTCTCAGAATCTTGGGGAATCTGTGCTTTTCAGAAGAGAGAAGTATTGCTTTAAGCTTTGCAGTTAATTTAACTACATAAACAGGGATATTGCCCTCTCCACCCATACTTCAATGCATGTATATTAATATTCCAGTATTTTCTAGAATATTACATTAATAGTACATGTCTTTATTTTCAATTAATGTCAGAGTAGATAAGTGCTATATTAAAATTAATATTTTCAAACACATTAAGATTGCCATTCTACATGTGGAAGAAAAAGTAGGTCAAAATAAAGAGTTAGAAACCACCTTCAGCAGAGAGAAGAGGAAGAAAGATTCAAAGAAAGGAAAATGTTAGGAACATAGAAAGACTAACAGCAGAGTCTGTGATTTCTTCCTGTGTGACAAGGCTTCCTTGGTACAAATTTCCTCATTTCTTCTGATTGCTAGTTATAAGGGTGTTATTATCATGTTATTTCAGCAAAAAATTACTAAAAAGGAGAAAATGAGATATTTACACAAAGGCTTAGGAGGAGTGGCTGAATTATGGTAGTTGGCAGAGCCTGGTTCCAAAGTATTGTACCACTACTGCTGTACAAAATAAAAGGACATCATTGGTAGAGGTGATGTGCACAAGACAGGGGTCTGGAATACGCTGTCGGAAAGTCAAATAATTCAGCATGGTGGGCCAGAGACTATGTGACAGGAGTTGTAAAACAAAGGTTTGGTGGAAAAACTGGTTCCAGACAACAGCCTGGTGTGTTCTTTTCATATGGAAGATGAAATAGTACCACTTAGTTTTAGCAGGAGAGGGGAAACATCAACGAAAAAGCAATGCTGGCATTCTGGGCAGAGTGAAGCACTACAAAGATGCAGTGAGCTTTCAGGGAACTCACTGGCTTTGGAGGGTGATTAGATTTGTTAGAGAACTGTAGAATGGAGCAGGGATTTGTTCCCGTGTTGACCTTTGTAAACACTAACACAACTCACAAAGGATTAGAAAAGTTTATTCATTCTTCACGCATTTTTGCCCATGTTTTGTCATTCTTGGACACTTCTGAGGCATTTATTTTAGATTTCTCAGTGTCCGTGAAGTCAATTAAAATTATTTATGTCATCAGAAATACATGACCCTTCAACTCTTGTGGCACAACAGAACAGCAGAATCCTTTCTGTAGGCAAGAGGTGTCCCTTCATACACTATCTCAGTGAAGTCAGAGATATTTGCTTCCATTCCCTACCTCTGTGAAATCACAGACTCTGCCTTCATCACTATTTCAGTGAAGTCACAAACATTTGCCTTCATCCGCAATCTTGTGGAGTCCTCGACCTCTGCTTCCATTCCATATATCTGTGAATTCACAGACATTTGCCTTCATCCCAATCTCTGTTTCCATCTGTTTCATTTTCAACTTCAGGGTCAGGAAATGCAGCAAATTGCTTTTTAGTGAGACATTCACTCTGTTTTGCAGACATTATCTCACCATTAAATGTTCCAGTGGGTGAAGTCGTCCAGGGAACAATTTATTAGTATCTTTAAAGTGTAAGGAGGTTAAAAGACTCATCTGTGGAAATAAAAGTAGAGTTTCAGCATCCATAACAGGTTCTGTGTCTGACAAATGTCTACTAGAATAAAAGTATGTTAAAGTGTATTGAAATTTTGTCAGACATCAATTTTCAGAGACATCATTTACTGTAAACTAAAGGCCTAGGATCAAGGGGCTCAGAGGATAGATTATTCAAGAAACAGAACATATGCTGAATTTTTTGGTAAGCTTTCTTCCGAGACATCATCCTGTAAGAGGAAAAGGAAAATGACTTTCAGTTTCAATGGATCATCTAAACAAACATATACAGAGATATTTCCTGTGTTTAGCATGCTTTATCATGGACATTATCCATGCTTCTGCTGTACAGTTTGTGGAAATGGATTAGGGAAGTCATAGGTAATGCCTGGTGGTTTTATACAACCCAGATGTTGTCAGATGTGTAAAATTGATTGACATCAGAGTCCTTGATTTTGCTTCTGTAAAAAAGTGTGTAAGCCTGAGAATTCCATTCTAAGGGAAGAGATCCTTTTGGGAGATCACTACATTGTTGTCAAAGGATCACATTATCATTCTCAAAAGGTTTCAATTATATTTCTATATTTATTATTTTCTATGTATGTGTATATGTTTTAGCGTGTGAAAACGTGTGTATAATTGGATGCACATTTCATGGAATGTTTGTGGTTGTTGGAGTAAAATTAGGAGAGACAGTTCTATCCTTCCACTGTGTGGAACCCAGGGACCAATGGAAATCAGGTCACCACGCTTGGCAACAAGAACATTTGAGTGGCACAACATCCCAAAACTTCATCAAATAATAGTCATATTTTGTCTTTAGAATCAAGTCATTTGGTTTTATTATATTTTTGTGGTTAATTCTAAACCTATACTTTTTATAGGTACTGAAGCCACTCGAATTTGTCCTCAGCCCCTCAGGATCAGGGAGTCTCCTATCTGAGCTTCTGTGCTCCTGTTTGCCCTCTGGGGCACACAGTTTTCTATCTACAATAGCCCCTTTATCTCATCAGGCAAAGGCTGTCTTGTCATACGTATCTATGAAAAGTTTTGATATGTTGTTGCATATTTTTTGATCACACCTACATTACAGATTTTTTTTTTGGAGTGGTCTTCAAGGAAAACTTAACACTTTTTATTATTAAAACTATGTATATTTTATGAGATCCTACATCATTTTTTTGTAAGGAGGAGAAGAAAGGAAACTAAACAGAATAATGAACTTTTGATGTTTCCCTCACTTTACAATAGCATAATTTAAAACGGAATAAATTTAAACTGACTACTGAACACCTCTGGTATGTGTTTTCCCCAGTAAGCACTTGGTACTCTTTATCTTATTTAACCAATGCATTTCATTATTCTCTCTGTGAGTCACATATAGGTGAAGCTTAGAGAACCAGAGTGAGATCACTGGCTCATGTAGTAGCTGGTGATCATTTAAGGCTTCAGTGCTACTTCAAAGCCTTACCTCTTATTTTATTTGTACTACTCAGCCCATTTCCATCTGCCAGAGCTTGGTCTGTTTCTATCCCTACTCTGTTGTGAGTCCTTGCTCTAACATATCTATCCCTGAACATGATGGACCAGTGCTTTCTACATCCTTCATACTCTGAGGAGTGTATCTCACAGCCTGCTATAGTTGCCTCAAAAGTTAGCTCCAGTCACCTTGACTGTTGGTTGCACCTTAGTGTCCCTAAGGTCTAGCATTCATTACCTGAATTTCCTTCCTGAAGATAGTTTTTCACAATATTCTTTATCCAGACAGAGTCTCATGGTGAGCCTATAGGAAGGGATGAAATTCTGATTATGACTCATGCTCAGAATATTTGAATTGCATTATTTTATGACCACTTTTATGCTGTGTTTTAATAAGTTAAAAAGGTTAAGATTATTTCAGTCATTTTCAGGATGTTGATTGCTATAAGGAACTTTTGTATTAGGTAGCTACATTCATTTTTCTCAAGGGCAACACCAATAGTCCTCAGTAAATTGGGAAGTGTGTAATTTTAACTCTTTCAAATCCTGTTTTTAATGATATTTTTAAACACTTTAGCGTCCCTAGTAGCCCACCACCCACCAGAGGTAGTGGAAAAAGACACACAGGGAAGTAGACCTGATTAGAAAGGTTCTTTGGAGCAACTCCTCTCTATTGTTTGGAAATTGACAGTTCAGTTCACAGGTTACCAGGCAGTGGCAGCTTGATCCACTCATAAACAATTCACAAATACATCGGCAGTCAAGTTTGGTAAAGTCAGGCTAGCAACAGATGTTAGCAGACACAGCCAACCCTAAACTTCAGCTTGAGTCAGCAGGAAGAACCAACAAGAACACCCAGAAATTCTCAACTGTTATTTTCTCAGGGAAGTGATGATCATCAAAGATACAAGACCCACACACATTGCATACCTAGCTATACCAGCAAGCCAAGCTCTGTCTGATCACTCCTTGGAGTCTTATTTCTACCCTCCAAACATCATGCTTCCTCTATGTGCCTTGCTTCAACCTGGAACTTACCTCAGCATGTACATCTAATCAGCTGGAGTTCTTGAAAGTGGCAGGAAAATGCAGTATACCACCAGAAGTTTTTTGGTGTGTTTCTCTTTATGGAGTCCTGACATATGTAGCTCAACTCCACAATGTAAGGCAGACCAACACGTGTCTAGCTAGTCAAGAATTCTTCATCACATGTCTGTTCACCTACTGCTGTGCTTTATCAGAACATCCTCTCTCCTGTGTCTGCTTCATTGAAATATTCCAACAGTCGGCCTTAGCCTTTCACACCTTTGTCCACTTTAAAGAAACATTCCTTCATGTGTTTGCCCCATCGAAACACAATCCAACTGACTTTCTAAAGATCTCTTGAGTTTTGTCTTCACAAGTGTGAACTCTCTGATGTGATCTTGAGTCTCTAGCTTTGGGGAGACTTAATAAACAACTGAGCTGTGACCTGCTTAGGCCATTGTTTCTGCTACTCATCATTATAGCTTGGCTTCTATATTTCTATCCTGACTACATGTCTTCTGAAACAGTCTTACAGTGATCCTTTTAAACTCCTCCACACACTTGGTCTAGATGATATAGTCATCTATAATCCTAAAATTCATTGCTCAAATCATGGAGGAAAATGCTCTTACTCAATGTAGAAATGGCACTATTATGAGAACCTACTGTGTGCACTAAGGGATGCACGTAAGTAATGTTCCATTGATCCAAGAGAATAGAGATGAAGAACTTGGGTCACAGAAATTTAGTTAATATCTAAAGTGATCAGGTAAGAGCTGCATGCAGATCCTAATACCACTTGCTTCCTGGAAGGATTTAATTTGACTAGGTTTAAAGTAAGAAAACGTCAATTAGTTTTCCTTTACCCTTTTTCATATTACATGTACTGACTATAAAAGCAATGTTTTCATTATGACATTTGCTTATCTATGTAATATACTTTGCTCATATTCTCCATTATTGATCCCATGTTCTTTCAGGCAATTTTGTTGTTCCTTCTTCTCTTTCTTTACCTCTTCCTTTTTCCAAAAAGTGTCTTTTCTATTTTCATGCCTCTTAAATAAATCCATATTCAACATATGAAAGAAAATCTGAAATAATTGTTGTCTATGACAAAACATGCATTATTTATACTCAGGCCTTCTTATTTATTTAAAACTGTAAGAAATTAAAAACACCTTACATGTTAGTTCAAATTGAGGAGGTTTTCTCCACAGAGACCAGAGTCACAGGAAAGTTTCTGTAGGCTAAGCTCTTTCCCTTGTCTTATAGATGGGAAGGTAGGGAGATATAGGAGAATCATATACTCATTCTCATGAACTTCTCCAACCTCATCTTCAACAATTTACTAATGGCAAAAACTATCAAATGCTCACAACTTTTATTTCCTGCCTTAATTTTGTTTATTTTAATTTGAAATTTACCTTTCCAAACTACTTCATAATCATTAGCTTTTACTTTTTCAATAAAATATAAATTATACTTTTCCCACAATGTTTTTTCATTATTATTTTGATACTCTAAACTATGTTAGGTTTATAACCAATACTTTGTTCTATAAGTCTTTATAAGCCTCTGAGAACATTGCAGTCACATAGTAAAAGAGATGTTGCTTTTTGAAAGTTATTTTATCCTTTAAAAAGCTACACTTCCCATAAGCAGCACAAGCTACACTTCCCATAAGCAGCACTCCTGGTTAACAAGTGCCTCCTAACCTTATGTGTAATGAGCTTCAGTTGTGACTCCTCATTCTCACCTCTATAAATCATGCTTAGGTCTCTAGGAATCTCACACCTGCCTCATTTGAGAGCAGCCTGGTGGTTTGTACTTCCTGACAGTCATTTGCACTGCCTAGCACCAATCATCCCATAATCAGAGTTATGGATGCTTGGGGGTTTTCTCAGTCTCAGCAGCAAAGTCACACAATGTAGGATGAGATGCAGCTTCATTGTTTCTGTCCTTGAGGGAGTTCGTGACTTCAAAGGGATGTGACAATAAGCATGTCTGTGGTGTTATTTATTGTAAGTGATTATAATATGGCATAATGTATCATCTACCAAGCACATAATGTTTGCAGAATGGAATCTTTATCATATTAACAAACTGCAGATCCTCACAAGCTGTACACTTAGCACTAATGTCAGGCTCAAGTCACATCTGAGGATAAAGGAAAACGTGGGCAATGACTGAGCTTCATGGGGTTGTAATTCCCTCAGGATAGGCAGCATTCAGCTGCTGAAACAGAGACTAGCTCTCCAGTAGCAAGCACAAGAAACCTCCCTTTGAGTTGTTATCAAAGTATACAAGGATTTCCTAGGCCTGTTAGTGGATGAATAATGACACAGACACTTATCAATTTTATTATCGCTTAGGCCTTAGATTGGCAGTCTCCCACCTACTCTATCCTGATTAATTCTGGCATATGTACTGCCCTGTGGCCCATTAACCTCTCCACTCTCTCCGCTGTTGATCTATATTTCTGACCTCCTTCATGCCCAACTGGCAAATATCCCACACCTGATTCTGATTCTTCTATTTTACTCGAAGAGAGTTTCTTTTCAGGCTACCTTCCCTTTGCTGTCTGGCTATTGGTGGTCAGCTCTATATTAAACCAATGAGCAAGTAAGGAAGGTGTATGTCTACAAAATAATGAGGCAGCTGATGAATCATAAGAATAATAAGACCTTGTATTTAATGGCTGAATAGTGTTTCATTTTGTAGATATGCCACATTTTCTGTATTCATTTTTCAATTGAGAGACATCTAGGTTGTTTCTGATTTCTGGCTCTTATGAATAAAGCTGCTGTAAACATAGTTGAAAAAGTGTTCTTGTGGGATGTTGGATAATCTGTTGGGAACATGCCCAGGAGTGGTAGAGCTGAGTTTTGAGGTAGAACTATTCCCAGTCTTTTGAGAAACTACCAAATTGATTTCCAGAGTGGTTATACTCCTTCACTACCGCCAGCAGTGAAGGAGTGTTTTACTTCCTCCATAACCTTGCTAGCATGTGCTGTCCTTGAGTTTTTATATTAGAGCAAGTTGAGTTTGTCGAGCAATTGGGTGGAACTAGAAAATATCTTGAGTGAGGTAACCCAGACCCAAAAGTACATACATGGTATATACTCATCTATCAATAGATATTAGCCATAAAGTATGGGATGACCATGCTGTAATCAACAGACCCAAAGAAGCTAAATAACAGGGAGGGCAGATGGGAGGATATTTGACTCTTTCTCAGAAGGGGAAACAAAATAGATTAGAGATCAGTGGACAGAAGGAACAGAATGGAAGAGGGGTTGGGGAGGAAATCAGGGAAGGGAGAGAGGAAGGTCATAAGTAGAGAGAGAAGGATAGAGAGAAGGGAAATTGGTTGGGGAGGGCAATCTTTAGGTGGTATTAGGGATTGGAATGGGGACAGGCTCCAGAGGATATAAGGGGGCAACTCTCATTGAGATTCCTAGCAGTGGGAAATATGGATCCTGAACTTGCCACTTCCTGTAGCCAAAATGTCCTTCCAAGTGGAAGGAATAGGACAGCAACCCACCCACAAAGCCCTGGAACCAAACTGTGTTCTGCCTACAATATGTACAGGAACAAAGATAGAGCAGAACCTGAGGGAAAGGTCAGTTGATGAATGTTCCAAATTGAGACCCATTCCATGGGCAAGAACCAGTCCCTGACACTATTAATGATACTCTGTCATGCTTGAAGACATAAACCAGGCATAACTGTCTTCTGAGAGGCTCCATAGAGCAGCCAATGAAAAGAGATACAACACACCCAAACATTAGATGGAGTGCAGGGAGTCTTACAGAAGAATTGGGGAAAAGATTGAGGGACCCAAAGAGAATAGGAAACCCATAAGAAAACCACCATAGTCAACTAACCTGTACCCTTGGGAGCTCCTAGGAACTTAATCACCAGCCAGAGAGCAAGCACTGGCTGGAACCAGAACCCCTGCACAGAAGTAGCAGATGAGTGTGCCCTTCCCCAAGCCCTGAGCAGGCTAATCAGACCTAGGCAGAAGTCTCCTGCCTTGCCCACATGCAATTTCCTGCAGAAGTAGACAGCCTGCTGAGTTACTGAACTTGTTTTGCAACTGAATCCAGCTGAAGCAAAGCAGGAGAACCCAGTCAAAACAAGGATGGGTTTGGGGGTTTTCCCCCTATATATTCGCAGAGCTGAAAATTAAAATTTGAACCTTGATCAGAGAACCTTTGTCTTGGCTTCATTCTTCTCTTGCTTACCCATCCTATTTCATTCCCAGTCTCCCTTTTAGGTATACCCAGTTCTTCTAGGCCACTGGACAGCTACAGATGAGCAGCTTGGTCTTCACCTGGGTTCCTCAAAAAACTGTTATAGGGGCTGTAACTGAGCTTTTTGCCTGCCTGTCTACTATGGATCCCATGCACCAAAAATGGACAGCTTTTTCTGGCCTGGGTGGGAGAGGATGGGCCTAGTCCCATAGTAACTTGATCTGTGGGGTGTGTGTAGGAGTGTTGATATCCAGAGGTGGCCTTCCCCTTAAAGAGAAGAGGAAGGAGGAATGGGAGGGAAGATTTGTGTGATGGGTTACTGGAAAGAAAAGAAGGGCTGATATTGGCTTGTAAATGGAATGAGTAAAGAAATTTAATAAAAGAAAAAAAAAAGGAATAGCAATACTAAAATCAGGGCAGCTCTCAGATCTCTGCTAGAACAGAATTAAAAATTTAATAATAAAAAGACAACCTTCACACATGCCAAAAAGAAAAAAAAAAAAGGTTATCCCAATAGATAAGGGTGTCAAAGAGACTTACAAAATACAAACTATTTCTGATGCTCTTTGTTTACTCCCAGAAGGTGAAAGTAAGATCCTATTGCAGAATATATCACACACCCTGGACACAAAACACAGAGGCATTGGACATGAACTGGCATGTGTTACTCTTTGATTCATGCATTTAAATATATTTTAGATGTGTGTAGATGGCCTGCATATAAAAAAGAAGTGATGAGCCCAGACTGTGTCAGGAACAGTCGATTTGTATATGTCTATGTTACCCACAACCTTTATCTTAAGAACAAGGAGGCTTTCTTACCTCTGCAATTTCTCAAAATCTTTGAAATCTGAGGCCATTTTTGTCCAGTATACTCTGAGGAAAAAATGTATCCACACAAATTTAAACATAACGTTCTCAAAGGGCTCAGCATCTCTGTGGACCTCTTTATGCTAACTGAACACTCACTAACACATTGTAGACTCACCCCTAATCTGACTCACTTGCATTCTTGCAGAGAGGTTCATATATCAGCTGTATAGAGACAGAGACATGGAGACACAGCTCTTAAATTTTCTATTTGCTGTGTACAGATTTAGACTATCTCTACTTGCAGAAAATACACAGACAGGGAAAAGATAGAATTGCTGAAGGAGGTTGCTACGATTTCCTTTCCAGACAAATTGAGCTCCTTGGAGGAATGGTAAGATTAACTGTCTGCCATTCCTTCCTGACCTTTCTCCAGTCTTGATTAATCATATACTTAGACAAGGCAGTAAGCATGTCAGAGTTGTATCCTCTTGTCAAACCTTCCCTTATTCAAAAGTGATACAAATCTATTAATCTGTTGAAATCATATTCATTTGCCCCTAAGTTAACTGTGATGATTATTTGTTAGAACAAGACCCACTTTCCATTTTAATAGCCCTTCAGTGTCCCTGTGAACAGTCATGAGGATCAATGTACTCACACTTCTGAGACACTGTAAGCTTGTAAAATGAGAAGATTTGTATAAATATAAGCCAATATTCCATCACTACAGAGGTTCCCTTTTGGATTTTCCCCTGTGGTCACAGAATAATCCTATAGTCTGTGAATAACTCTAGAACATTGCCCTTTTTTTCATGGTATTATCTTTTCTAACTGTCTAAAGTGTTCATAGTAGCAATTTTGAAACCATATAGCATCTCAGGAAAACTATATCAACACAGTTCTGTCCGTCAAATACCTATTACAGAGGATTATGCATAACCTCTATAGCATGAAGTAAGGCACAGATGCTATTGCTGATGATGAAATATACTCTTGCGTAGGATTATGAAAATACGAAGGGAGAAACACTGTGGACAGGTATAACAAATGTTAATGCTATCTGCCAACTTGATATTGTTGAGAAATACTTGAGGAAGTGGGAGTGTATACTGGGTGTTCATGGAAGGGCTTTCCATAGATGTACCCAGAATGCGGTCAGCATCATCCAATAGCTTGAGCTCAGATGGACTAAGATTGACAAAAAAGAATCCCATTCTCTTCTCTTGCTGCCACCAGGAGAGATACTTCCTTATACAATAGACCCAAGAACTATGGGTCCAGGCAACTGTGCACCAATACTTCTGGCAGTGAGCCAAAATGAATCTTTCTTTTAAATTGTTTCTTTCATGTATTTGTCAACACAACAAAATTTGCACAGAAATGATTAGCAACACTTTGTTTGAGGTTGACATTCCTCATCACAGCAAGCCCCTCTGAAGATCTTTTTTCAGTTTCAAAGTGAAAGTCTCAAATTTGATATGAACTGGAAACTTTCTGAACAAGCTGACTTTGCTTTTTATAGAAGTATAAAAAGAAAGGGGTCTGCAACCCTATAGGAAGAACAATATGAACTAACCAGTACCCCCAGAGCTTGTGTCTCTAGTTGCATATGTAGCAGAAGATGGCCTAGTAGGCCATCAATAGGAGGAGAGGCCCCTTGGTCTTGTGAAGATTATATACCCCATTAAAGGGGAATCCCATGGCCAGGAAGTGGGAGTGGGTAGGTTGGGGAGCGGGGCGTGGGATGGGAGGGCAGAGGGGCCTTTTGGGATAGCATTTGAATTGTAAATGAAGAAATTATCTAATAGAAAATCGTTTTTGAAAAAAACTATGAAAAGTATAATATCTGATCTACATTTTTCTTTTTGTGGGAGTTCATTTCAGTAACCCATACAAACACCAAAATCCAAAGTTTTCTATAGTGTAGAATTTAAATAAGTCATATATGCATTATTTTGTATGCTTTTGTTCATTTCTGTTGCTAGTAATGCCTGATACAATGAAACCTTTTGCAAATACTGTATTATTTAGGGCATAAGGACAAGAAGAGGAATCTGAAAATGTTTATCTTATTTCACATGTTTTCAATCCATAATTGGCAGTACTTCTGGGTACAGACCATATACACAGACAGCTAAATGTATTTGCAGATAAACTGTTAAACAATTTTTATGTGTTTTCAGATTTTTCTCTTAAAGAGAGAGAAAGAACTTTTAATAGATTCAAGTATGCTTTCTCCAGATTCACAAGGCTCTGACTCCAAGGAAATTGCATTGATAAGAAGGTCTATAGGAACTAATCAGGGCAAACTGAAGTGAGAAGAATAGAACCTTATTCTGATAGGGTTAATATCAAGAGTTTTTCTCTTCCTCCACTACTTAAAGGAAAAATTAGAAGTGGGTAATTGCATTCCAGCCAGGACAAGCAGTCTCATAATAAATAAAACTCTACCAGAATCATATGCAGTTTCCAGCCATTTATATCAAAGTTAATTAGCTCTGCCAGGCATAGCAGTGTGAATCACTATTCTTAGATACTCTCAAGAAGCTGAGACAGTGAGATAACTTAAACACTGGGGCTCGAGACTACCTTAGAAAGAATGTGAGGCAGGCTCAGCATATCCAACTGCTGTAAATCCAGATTTTTGGAACTGTGATCTGTGAGGTGTTCTTCCTGTGATCCTAAAGCAGCTTTAGGAACTTTCAGAGTTATTGACAAAACATCACAGAAAGAGACACACATGAGACCTTAAGCAAAGCATAAACATCAGAAAACATGCAAGGCAGATGGAGGACTGATAAACTGTGGATTACCTGTTGGGTATTTTTTTTTCTCTGTTTCCAGTTACTGTTTATCAACAGAGTCCCATGTAGATTGTGACAGCTTCTAGTAAGTCACAGGTGCGACTTACTCAAAAATAAGAGATGCTATTCAATTCTGGTGTCTTTGTTGTTTTTACTCTATGCACTAATTATTTGTAAATCTTTTTATTGATTCTTTATGATTTTCACATCATATACCCAATCCCACTTATCTCTTTGCCCCTCCATTTACACCCTCTGATGTTGAACCCTGAAACTTCTCCTGCAAAACAAAATAAAACAAAACAAAACAAAACAAAACAAAACAATGAAAAACCTCTATCCATAAGAGCTGAGATGTGTAATAGTGTGTAACACAGTGATATCTTTGCAGAGGGAAAGAGCACTGGGCAGATTGGAAGGACTGAACTGATTATGAAACTTTCAAGTTTTCAAATGGCATTGTTGACAAAAAGAAACTGTGACAGGCTCTGCAGGAGCACACTGTCCTCTATAAAGCTTCCCTGTAATTATACAAGACAATGAAACTTGGCTCCTAAATTGGTGTTGTCTTCAAGCCACTATTAATGGCAACTCTAAACTCATGCCAGAGTGTAGGCTTTTAAAGTACTTGAAATGTATTGGAGAAAAAAACCTAACTATTTTAGTGTAATGGTTAACATTCCTTGGCCTTTCTAGGGGCTTTTCAAATTCTCCAGGTCTTAAAAGCACACTGGCTTACTGGAGAGATGATACCAACTAAACAACTGTTTGATAGAATCAAAGAAAACTCAGAGGAGGGAAATTATATTAGCCTTGTGGCTTTAAAGTCCTCATTCCCCTTTTTCTTCTAGAAAGATTTTAAACATAAGGGGGCAATATGGAAAATGACAATAAGTTCAGCAATGAATTCTAGTCAGCAAATTGACGCTAAGTACTCTGACATAGATGGAATAGGTTTAAAGTTTCAAACACTCCTGAAGAGGGGTCATGTGTCTTTGATGTTTGAATTTTTAACATTTCTTGTTTGTTAACTTTCTTTACTAGTTTCCATTTTTATCTTTACTTACTTTTATGAGGGAGGCTACATGGGTCGAGAGCAGATATTTAAGGACTGAGAGATGAATAGGATTTGAGTTCACGATATGAAATCCCAAAGATTCTATTAAAAATTATGTTTAATTAAAAACAAAAGAAAAGATACAAAGAAAGCTAAATTTGAACTTTGATCAGAAAAAGCTTTGCTAATACTAAGCACTTACCTCTCTCATTTGCATCCATTTGATTCAATATAGTACAATCACTGGGTCTCTTGTTTATGCTATTATTGATTCTAGAATCTCAACTTGAAAGGAAAATCTTAAAAGGAATAACTCAGAAGTACTTCTGGGTTTCTTTCAATGCCCAGTTAGTTTTCTGGCGTGTCAATAGAAGCTTATACACTTAGCAATAATTCCTAAATTGACTATTATATCTTCTATGTCCTCATTAGTCATTTACTTGTTGGATGGAATTCATGACATTCACCATTGTAAGTATAAATTATGAACGAATGAGATTCTAATCCTTTTAACAAGTCTAGGGGCTTTTGCTGTCTGTGAATTTGTTATTTAGAGGCTGAATATACAGTTTGATTGCTTCTTAACTCTTTAAGTTCCTTCTCCCACCTTCAAGAGCCTTCTTCACTTCTCTCCCAATGAGATGTTTTGGAAATATAAAAACAGAAGATAAGTTCAAATGCCAGCATCCACATGGTGGCTCACAACCATCCGTAACAAGATCTGTCGCCCTCTTCTGGACCGTCTGAGGACAGCTACAGTGTACTTACTTACATATAATAAATAAAATAAATCTTTAAAAAAAAACAGAAATCCTTCACATATAGATATTAATATTTTAGTTTGTAAATTGGCAGTTTTGAAACTGTAATAAAAAGTCTTTATGTACAAGGGAGTCCCCAGTGTCTGTGGTAGTTCAGCATTATATCTCTGTGCTATTTTATGTATAATGCAATAAGTTATATTAGATTTTAGGTGTCCAATACTTATTATACAGATTTCAAACAAAAGATTTAATTATAATGGTAAATTGAATCTCTGACTGAGAACCATAGGAAGCCGAAAAACAACAACAACAAAAAAAAAATAAACAAAAAAAAACAACTCCCCACATCTCTAAGAAGACACAGGAGATGCAATTAATTTAGGAGAGTACTGCCTGGTTAGGTGACTGTCATGCTTGGGTAGGGTGGAAGAGACAAGGGTCCAATGAGGAAGGGATGAGATAAATGAGTGAGCATTTGGTTTTTTTTGTTGTTGTTTGTTTGTTTAACATTGACAGCATCTGGACTTATTCTGCTGGTAGAGATGCTATCTAGACATTTCTGGTTTAACCAGGGCCTTTTAAAATTTGGTTTAAATGTGTTCAACCTATTTCTTGGCTGTCTTAAGGAACCCTGCCAGCTTCCTTGTTTTTTGTTTTTTTGTTTTTGTTTTTTTTTTTCCTTTCCCCATCTTTGCTTGAAAATAGATTATGTTTTTCAAAGAATAGATCTTAATTACTGTTTTATCCTTAGTTACTTAATTACCCTCTTTCTGCTCTTTTTAGCTCCTCCTCAGCTCCATCTCATGTAGATCTACAGACATTCTGACTCTCAGTAAATAAATAGACTTTCAGTGATAATATAATATAATAATAAAAACCTGACACATCAGAGTAGGGCAAAAGAAACAAACAGAAGGAACATAGTCCAATAACAGGCACAAAAATGTCATGAATTCAAAACACAGTTGTGCTCACACTCATGATTCTTATAAAAACACAAAACTGGAAGCCATGATAAGTACTCAAAGGTTCTAAGAATGTACATATACATATGTATATACATTTGTGCATATATGCATGTATTTGTTCATGTATATGTATATGCATGTCTGCTATATGCGTTATTTATACATGTATATGTATAAATAAAATGTGTATACACTTATTATAATTTTTTAAAATATTCCAAATAAGTTTAAACAAAGACCTTCCAAAAAAAAAAAAAAACCCTGACATTGAGTTCATTTTCTCTTGGCTATCAACTGCTAGAAATGCACACTACACTTAAAAGTTGTTTGTTTCCCGAGTCAAGAATTCCTTGGAGAAAATTAAATTTTCATTCATACCTGGTTATCAATTAGGAACAGCTTCTTGGTTAGGCATGTGTCTACCTTTCAGCCCTAGAACCCCATAATGTGCAGCTTGTGCAGTCCCTGTGAATGATGCCTCATTCTTTGTGCATTCATATATGTGTCAATCCTGTTTACTTACTTAAACGACATTGTTCCCTTGGTATTCTTCATCCGCACTGAGTGTTACATTCTTTCTGTCTCTTCTTTCTTAGGATTTCCTGAGATATTAGGAAAGGTATTTGATAGATACACCCCATTAGGGATGAATGGTCCAAGGTCTCTCTGTCTCCCTCTGTCTCTCTGTCTATCTCTGTCTCTCTCTCTGTCTTGCTTTCTGCATATTATCTTGGTATCAGTCTATGTATTTTCCCCCAGATGCTGCAGGAAGAAGCTTCTCTTATGATGGCCGACCAAAATACTGATTTGTGAATATACCATAAAGTCATCAGGAGTCATTTCATAGCTTCATCTTTGAGTAGAATAATAGTATTTGGTTTTACCCTAGGACTGTAGGTACTTGCTGCACCAAGCAGTAATGGGTATGAGTTCCATTTAATGGAATGGGCCATCAATCAAAGTAGATATTGGTTGGATACACCCACAAGCTTTGTGTCACCATTACACTAGCATATCCTGCAGGCAGGACACAAATGTAGATCAAAAGGGTTTTAGGTAGGTTGGTGTTCACGATTCTCCTTGGGTAACATGCACAGTACCTTCCTGTCCCAATGATGTTAGCATGTAGAGATGAAAGCACTATTTAGACACTAACTTGTTTTCTTTATGTTCAATGATTTTTGAAGGTGTTGTCTTCAGCAATAGGCACTTGATGCCAGTTTGTGGAGATAAAGCTTCAATCTTCAAAATTCTTGGGGTTTCCATCAAACACCTTGGGCCAACAAGTCAATTAGATCCAACCTAATCTCGATGTTAGAAGACTCATTTAGTGACAAGGGATGGCCCAAAGTGATCTGTATCCCTGGTTACTTTAGTGATTTAATTTAGATCTCCTTCATATATGTATATATTTTAAGACATAAATCCTGCATTAAATTTCCATACCACTTCTCAAATGTTTCTTGGTTTTAGTTGTCTCTCCTTGTATTCCTTTCTTTGTTCCTCTCTCTCCTTCCCTCCACAATCTATCCACATATAAGCAAATACTAACATACTTCTATTTCTGAGACTGGGTTATCTCACTAGGATCATTTTTTTCTAGTTCCATCCATTTACCTGTGAATTTCAGGATTTCACTTTTTAAACAGCTGAGTAACATTCTGTTGTGTAAATATACCACATTATCTTTATCCATTCTACTGTTTAAGGAAATCTTTGTTGTTTCCAATTTCTGGCTAATATGAATTGAGTAACAATTAACATAGTTGAGTATCTTTGTAGTAGGATGGGAAGACTTTAGGGTATGCCCAAGGATGGTATAGCTGGATTTTTAGGGTAGATTGATTCCCATTTTTCTGAGGAAGCACCACAGTAATTTTGATAGTGGCTCTAGAAGCTTGTATTCCCACCAGCAATGGAGGAGTGCCTTCCTTGCTCTAGCTCCTTTCCAGCATAAGCTATCACTTTGCTATTGATCTTAGCCATTCTGACAGATGGAAGCTGGAATCACAATGTAATTGTGGTTACCATTTCCTTAATGACTAAGGGTGCTATTTTTTCTTTTCTTTTCTTTTCTTTTCTTTTTTTTTTTTTTTTTTTTTTTTTTTTTTTTTTTTTTTTTTTTTTTTTTTTTTTTTTTTTTTTTTTTTTTTTTTTTTTTTTTTTTTTTTTTTTTTTGGTTTTTCGAGACAGGGTTTCTCTGTATAGCCCTGACTAAGGGTGCTAAAAATTTCTTTAAGAGTTTCGCACCCATTTGATTTCTACTATTGAGAATTATCTCTTTAGATCTATACCCCGGTTTTAAGTTGAGTTATTTATTTTCTTAACATCTAGATTTTGAGTTCTTTATATATTTTGGATATTCGGTTATATTATACTAACTATTATACTTCATGTCCAGGAAGTGTAGTTATTTACCTCTTGGCCACAAGCTTAGCTGATTGTCCTTTTCCAAACTGAGGAGGGTTACCTCTTCACCTAAGTCTATGGTTGTCCCAGTAAATGACTTGCCCAGTTCTGGGAATTAGAAACTCAGGCCTGGTCTCCTGCACTGCTGGTTTATCACCTGTCGTGAAGTCGGCCTGGCTCAGGCCTATACACTCCATTCAGTTTCTGTATTATAAGTGTTCAGAAATTCATCCCCTGTGAGAATTTCTAAGGAAGTCTTTGGAGAATAGTCATTTAATGTAGGAGGAACGTTACCATGGGGGATGTACTTCCGAATCTGTGTGTTGACAGTTTGTATAAGTTCCTTAGCAAATAGTTCTATTGCCAAATGAAAGGTATATGCACAAAAAAGTTGAGTACATTTAGCTAATAAGTTGGTTTTATTTATTAACTTTGTCATTACTATGAAGAAAAACCTGACAAAAAGCAGTTGACGAGATTAAATACTTATTTAGGGTCCTTGCTTGAAGAATGTACTCCAACATGATTCGGTGCTGACACAATGGTTGTAGGAAGACTTGACTGGGACCTGGGTTTGGAAAAGAGTCAAGGCTGACAATCTTTTCAATTTGCTGTCTTTCATTTTTATTCAGTCTAATACCCCAACACATATGAAGGTGCCTTTCACACTCAGGGTGGGTCTTTTGTCCTCAGTTTAAGCTCTTTAGAAACATCATCATTGATACAAGCACAGGCATTTCTCATAGGTGATCCTCAATCCAGTCAAGCTGACAACCAAGGGCAAATATCACATTATGTATACAAATGCACTTAATTTTCACTAGAAGTAGCTGCCCTTTAAAACTGAGACTAAGCTGCCAGCCTTTTCCAAATCAATTACAGTCTTAAATGTAAGAAGCATTTCAGGGAAGTTTAAGCAAATACCATAGAAATTGCATTATCAGATAATAGAAAGGGCATATAATAAAATAGTTATAAATACTGTGCACATAAAAGTGGATGCCATACATCTGCCTTTGCCCAGAAATTTTTTTTTCATTTTTTTCTCTTTATTAGATATTTTCTTCATTTACATTTCACATGTTATCCAGAAAATTTCCCTTACCCTCCCGCATCCCCGCCCTGCTCCCCTACCCACCCCCTCCCACGTAATGGCCCTGGCGTTCCCCGGTACTGGGGCATGTAGAGTCTGTATGACCAAGGGGCCTCTCCTCCCAATGATGGCCAACTAGGCCATCTTCTTCCATATATGCAGCTAGAGATATGAGCGCAGGGGGAACTAGTTAGTTCATGATAACACAGTAATCATTAAAGCAAGTGTCAAAATAGTATGCCCTGCAATATTCTCAATAGAAGCTGTCAATCCTGAATGAGCACAGAGCTTCAGCAAGTGTTTTCCCTTCCTCAGGAGGTCTTATCCTTAGCTCTGTGTCCACACAATGCTACCAAGTTAATGCCTATAAACATAAGCCTCAATCACCTTTGCTTTTTAAAAATATTTACTCATCTTAACTGGAAACAGTTGGGAAAGTGTTCTGTATATTTTAAACATATATGCTCATTTTTTATTAGGAACATAAAATTGATGAGGAATTTATTTTCTGATCATGTCAAGCATGTTTAGTTGTAATTTTGCATCTTGGTCATGAACTAGTGAATTAACATATTCACTAATGTATCAATAGTCATGGTTGAAAATGTAAAATATTTCATTTCATACAGAGGGCAGTAGTGGTCTGGAGATACTGAAGCCAAGAGTCCACTCTCAATCTTTTCACTGCAGCTGCTCACTGCAGTCTCTGACTCATTTTCAGATAACAGCAGTTTACTTACTCCTTGTATTATCAGCAGGGCTGTCCCTTTAAATGTTCTAAAGTAGGCAACATATTCCTTTTACTTATATATGTGTGTAATTTTAGTGCACATTGGCATAGATAGCACAGTGTCTAGAGTTGTCAGATTCCTTGGAGGTTGTTTTATAAGCCATCATGACCTGGCTGACATTGATGTTGGGAACAAAACTCAGTACCTCTATAAAAGAAGTAAGTGCTCTCAGTCACAGTGACATTTATCTAACATCACAAAGTGTTTCATTTCACCAGTCACAATAATTGCTTCCAAATGAAAAATAGTACTTTCAAAACACATTGTTTGGCTGCTGCCAGGAATAACTAAGGAATTTTCCCAATGCCCCAACTCTGGCCTGCTGGGTCCCCAGCAAACCCAGCAGCCAAGAGATCTGCCCTGTCTTCTCTGTGCTCAATTTTCAAGTCCACATCTCTAACCACAATCCCAGAGGTCTACAAGCATCAGCAAACACCAGGCAAGAATTCATATTTCTTGTAAATGTCCATAATAATTTTAATATCCAAGTTTTAAAACTGTTGTAATGAGTAATCAAATCATAGCTCTGAAGGTATTCACTGGGAGATCTGATAGTGATGCTAAAGTGACAGAATTTGTTTTGTTCTCTCTTGTTCTTTGTGTTTCCTGTTTTATTTGTTGTATCCCATTGTGGGAATTAAAGGGTGTGGGAGAAAAGGGGGGAAGGGAGGATAGCTCACATCTAGCCAGAGTTCCTCCTATGCTCTGGGCAGGTGGACCCTGGAGGGCTTCCAGATGCTTTCCACTCGGTCCTGAGTGGGCATCTAAGCCACTGACCCCACTTGATGAAGGGAGGGGTGGAGAAGGGGCAGCCCTGGAAAGGGGAATCCCAGGGTGACACCCTGTAGCCCTGGGGTTATGGGAGAGAGGGCTGAAGGAGAGAGGTTCCCACACAGGCAAGAGAGTAAGCACAGTGGGCCTTGACTGGAGCACAGGAACGCCTTCCATTGGGAGATTAGAAATGGCTCCTTAGGAGAAAGCCTATCTGATCATCCAAGCACAGCAGGCCTTGATGAACAGAGACAGTCTATGGTTTTAGAGCTTTATTGTAGAAAGTTAAGGGGAAAGAGAGAAGGTGAGAGAGAGAGAGAGAGAGAGAGAGAGAGAGAGAGAGAGAGAGAGGCCAGCCATGGCAAAGAGAAGGGGGAAGAGAGAGAGAGAGAAGAAAGGCTAGAGAGTAAGAGGGAGCAAGTGAGAGGAGAGGAGAGGAAAGGAGAGGAGAGGAGAGGAGAGGAGAGGAGAGGAGAGGAGAGGAGAGGAGAGGTGAGGAGAGGAGAGGAGGAGAGTAAGAGGAGTAAGAGGAGTAAGAGCAAGAGAGTGAGGTGGGGCCAAGCAGCCCTTCTTATGGTATGCTGTTATTTTTATTGTTGCTAGGTAACTGGGGAGGAGTTTAGCCTGAAGGTCAGAAGCTTAGGACATTGTCTACATGACTCCTCACAATGCTTTTCCTTTGGGGGCTGTGGGGGCTGTGGGGGCTGTGGGGGCTGTGGGGGCTGTGGGGGCTTTGAGGGCAATAACTTTGACAAGAGCCAAGTTCCAGGAGCATGAGGGAACGCCAGGGTTCAGAACTCAACTCGACAGGAAACCAGACTTTCTGTGTATAGCTCAACGCCCAACTTCCCATGAGACACCAACTCACAGGTTTAGATTGAAGAAGACACCTTAGAATAGACACACAATTTTATAAGTATCATTGACTCCTACTCCAAACTCAAAAATATACATAACCAAGAATTTCTTACATGACTGTACAGAGATAATTGTGAGGATCACAGCTGAGATGATATCACAGTGTAGGGTCAAGAGTAGTATCTGTGTGTGGTCTGTCCTAAGCACAAGCATCACCCCTCATCAAGGAAGCTGCTTCTGCAGTACAAGGAGGCTGCTGGAATTCAAATAATTCATGCCTTGGGGTGCCCATCCTCAAAAAGATGGAACATCTGTAACATAACACACCTCCAAGGCTCTGAGAACCCAGGTACATATTGTACTCCATAAAATTTATGGCATATAATTATAGAGAAAAAGGAAATAAATTTGAAAATGATGTTTTGAGAAGGAGGTATGGCAGGGTATGGGAGGAGTTTCAGGAAAGAAATGATATAACACATTGGTTTCATATATAAAATTCTCAAAATATTAAAAACTACATTGTGTAGTTGTGCTCTAACAATGATCACCTCTTACTGTGGCTAGCCATCTCATTTAAATTTTGATGTAACCCAGGTGACACATTTCAGCACCTTAATGCTCTTACTACATGATGAATTTTTGCTTGATACTTAAAACACAGGGTAGAAGAGTTTTGTGCCTAAAAATTTGCCCACAAGTCTCCACACATGTACAATATTCATGCACATAATAATTAAATAATAAGTAAAATATGATTTAAAATTTATATCTTTTCTAAATTCTTTTTAAAAATTTTAATAATTGATATATTTGTTTCTAATATATCTAGAAAACACAATGACTGTAGTCACCAGTGGCCAAAAATGAGCATTTTTTTTTTTATGTCTCTACTTTCTCAAATGTTACCAAAATATTTTAGGAATCTTTGATGTGAAAATTTCTTGTTTAATAAAGAATAAACAAAGGGAATTTCTCTTAGTTTAATTGAAGGTTTCTAGACTTAAGAATATGTAATATTATTAAATATTACTTTTATAAGAAAATACATATTACTTATATGTCAGAACAATACTTTACTGTCCCCCATGTTAAGTAAGATTTATGTGCTATGAAATAAAAAGTGAAAAAAATGTCTCCATGCAAAAAGATAGCCAGTAAAATCTCCAGAATTGTGGGCATGCACATCGTGATTTTCTTTTCTTTTCTTTTCTTTTCTTTTCTTTTCTTTTCTTTTCTTTTCTTTTTTTTTCTTTCCTTTCCTTTCCTTTCCTTTCCTTTCTTTTCTTTTCTTTTTTTAAACAATTTTTAAATTGGATATTTTATTTATTTACATTTCAAATTTATCCCCTTTCCCAGTTTTCCTTCTGCAAGCCCCCTACCCCATCTTCCCTCCCTCTGCTTCTATGAAGATACCCCACAACCCACCCACTCCTACCTCACTGCCCTGGCATTACCCTACCCTGGGGCATCGAGTTTTTACAGGACCAAAGACTTCTCCTCTCATTGATGCCAGGTAAGGCCATTCTCTTCTACATATGTGGCTGGAGCCATGTGTCGCTCCATGTGTACTCTTCGGTTGATGGTTCAGTCCCTGGGAGCTCTGGAGTGTATGGTTGGTTGATATTGTTGTTATTCCTATGAGGTTGCAAACCTCTTCAGCTCCTCAGTCCTTCCCATAACTCCTCCATTGGATGGGTCTTCTCAGATCTACTAAAACGAATTAATTGATTCGCCAACAAATGAAGTTGATACGCCTAAAACAGGGTATACCTGTGAAAAGCTGAAATAGTCATCTAGTCAGTACAATGGTTGGCCATGAGCATCCACATCTCTATTTGTCATGATCTGGTAGATCCTCTCAGAAGATATCTATATCAGGCTCCTGACAGCAAGCACTTCTTGGCATCAGCAATAGTGTCTGGGCTTGGTGTCTGTATATGATCCCCAAGTGGAACAGTCTCAGGATAGCCTTTCCTTCAGTCTCTACTCCACTCTTTGTCCCTGTATTTCCTTTATACAGGAGCAATTCTGGTTTAAAAGTTTGGAGATGAGTGGGTGGTTCCATCCCCCATCTGGGGGCCTTGCCTAACCTCTAGATATGGTCTTTACATGTTCTTCCTCCATTTGTTGGGTATTTCAGCTAATCTCATTCCCTGTTGAGTCCTAGGAGACTTGCTTTTTTGGCATCTGGGATTTTCCGGTGGCTATCCCTCCTGGTTCCCCATCCCCCATTGCTACACACCTCTGTTTAATTTCCTGATACTGTGTATATCATCCCTGTCTCCTCCCATGTTTGTTCATGCTCCCCTACCCTCCCCCCACTTCTTTTCTTTCCCCCAAGTCCCTACCACCCTGTACCTCCTGAGAGTATTTTTTTCCTCCTTCTAAGAAGAACTGAAGCATCTATTCTTTTTTTCCTTCCTTTTTCCTCCTCCTCTTTGATTTTACTGTGTGTGTGTGTGTGTGTGTGTGTGTGTATGTGTGTGTGTGTGGTGTCTGTGTGTCTCTCTTCATATGCATGGTGTAATTAACAGATACTAATATAAACATGAGGTTTGGCTTTATTTTCATGGCCCAAGCCCATAGGAAGCATTAGCTAGTTGAGCAATCATGATTTGTGCTGTAACCCAGTCACATGACACTTTGAATTGTACCTGCTAAGTTTCAGTAAAATGGAGACTTTCTTAAAAGTTGTAGCATTTCAGGCAAATGACAGCTCCTCTGTGTATTTCCCTGATTCTTATAAAAGTGTTGTTTTACTCCAAGGATTCACTACTTCCAAAGTCTATACAATAATTAGTTAAACTAAATAATATAGCAGCCTTATTTATAATAGCCAGAATCTGGAAAGAACCCAGGTGTCCCTCAACAGAGGAATGGATACAGAAATTATGGTACATTTACACAATGGAGTACTACACAGCTATTAAAAACAATGAATTTATGAAATTCCTAAGCAAATGGATGGATCTGGAGGGTATCATCCTGAGTGAGGTAACTCAATCACAAAAGAACTCACATAACATGTACTCACTGATAAGTGGATATTAGCCCAGAAACCTAGTTTACCCAAGATACAATTTGCTAACCACATGAAACTCAAGAAGAATGAAGATCAAAGGGTGGACACTTTGCCTCTGCCTAGAATTAGGAACAAAGCACACATTAAAGGAGTTACAGAGCTCAAGTGTGGAGATGAAACAAAAGGATGGACCAACCAGTGACTGCTGCAGCCAGGGATCCATCCCATAATCAGCCACCAAACACAGACACTATTGCATACGCCAGCAAGATATTGCTGAAAGGGCCCTGATATAGCTGTCTTGCGTGAGGCTATACCAGTGCCTAGTAAACACAGAAGTGGAAGCTCACAGTCAGCTATTAGCTGGAACACAGGGTTCCCAAGGGAGGAGCTAGAGAAAGTACCCAAGGAGCTGAAGGAGTCTCCACCCCTATAGGTAGAAGAACAATATGAACTAACTAGTACCCCCAGAGCTCATGTCTCTATCTGCATATGTAGCAGAAGATGACCTAACTGACCATTATTGGGAAGAGAGGCCCTTTGGTCATGCAAACTTTATATGCTCCAATAAATGGTAATGCAAGGGCCAAGATGTGGGAGTAGGTGGGTAGAGGAGCAGGGCTGGGGATGGGGGAGGGTTTAGGGTACTTTTGGGATAACATTTGAAATGTAAATGAAGAAAATATCTAATAAAAGTGGAAAAAAAAAGAAGCGAAAAAACCCAAAAGTCAACAAATATCTCTATGTCTACAGATCCCTAAAATTTATTAGATTAACACAAATATCCTAAAAAATTGGTGAATAGTAGCTAAGTTAAAGTTCATATTTTTGGATTACTTTTGTTTAGTTGTTTTCTTTTTTTGTTTTGTTTTGTTTTGTTTTTTTCTTTTTATAGATAAGAAACAGAGAGAGAGAAAAAAAACTATATGAAGACACTAGTTTGATTTAACTTACTTGATGTAAAATAGACTGGAAGCAAGAAGAACAGAGACTGGCTATCATAGAAAATGGTTGATTGCTTATTATAATGAAAAACCACAGAAGAGGGCAAGTCATAAGCAATGAAAAAATGTCAACAATTAGATGGAGATATCAGTCTGTTGCCCTCAATGTGTGGCACAGTGATGAAGAGGGTACCTTGGATCCTTTGGAAATAAGTGGATTCTCCAATGTTACTTAGGAAGTAGACAATATGCACGTGAGCCAGCTAAGGACTTTCCTTAGATATGCTGAAATCTCAAGTAAGTTAAGATGGGTCTTCTCAGATCTACTAAAAGGAAGTAATTGATTTGTCAACAAATGAAGTTGGCATGCCTGAAACAGGGTATGCCTGAAGACAGCTGAAACAGTCATCCAGTCTCTTGTTAACAGACCCATCAGAATAATTCACACAATTCTTAGGAAGAGTCCTGCTCAGTAGATTTATCAAAGGAACTTGAAGGAGCTAAGGCAAAGTCCACTCCAGTGTCATGACTTATGTATCTAGGTCAATTGAGCATTGCCAATAGTCAGTAATCTTTGTGCAGTGGTTATTCAAAGCAGGGAGACAGACACAAAGGAAAAGCAAAGGGGCAGGCGCAGAAAAGATCATTGTGCCTTGGGCAGGCACAGGCTGGTGAAGAATCCTTGCAGCTCTATATGTGAGAAGGAACAAGCCTCATTAAACACCCACTCTAAAGCTGCCTCAGCTTACTGTGCTATTGTACAAAACTTGCTTAGGAGGCAAAGATGTCAGCCACTTTAAAATCTTTAAAAATTAACGATCACCCCCAGGACCTCCCTTTTACCAAGTAAGAGATAAAACACCTGACTTGTGCCTCCTCAACAAGATTCACCTCCAGTTCAATGCAGTCTCTTTAGAGCCCAATTCACTGCATAAAGGAAGGAATAAATGTCAGAGGTAACACAATGGTGGAAACAGTTTCAGCTCATTGCTACTTTGCCTGCAGTATTCTGTGGTTAATATCTCCCATGATGCTTTGCAGTTATTAACAGAAAAGTCCTCTTCAACACTGATTGTGATCATCTGTTTAGAAGAGGAAGAATGACTCAGGGCCACAAAATCTGCACAGCACATTCACAATGCACATATATATTAACTGATATTAACCTCCAATAAAAAGAGGAATTAGAGCGAGGAGACCATTAGTGTCATCTCAGCCCACCTGACTGAAGCTTGTATGGTGCTCACACACGCAGTTGGGAAAGCATGTGTCTTGTACAATGACATCCAACTTCTTCAATACTCCAAGAACCTATAATTACATTACTCTTCCAAAATGAGGTAAAGAATTCTTACTCTCTTAATTTCAGTCTGGAATTTCTCTTACTTTAACCTTTCTATGTTGCATGATGTTTTCAGTTTGGGGTTTACTCCATTGGAAAGTGACTGGAGTATATATAATCCATGCAGGTTTGACTTGCTGAGGACAAAGGGACTGTGTTAGCAAGCACCTATGTAGAGCTGAGATCATTCTGGATTTGGTGTCATCAGCCTACTACATAACCTTAGTTGCAGGTGGGACATGGAATGCTGAGAACAGAGTAACAGACTGAGTGAATACACAGTGCTTCCCTTAAACCATCACATTTCAGGATGATTTATTTGGTATCATGAGCTTATTGCTGATATGTGTTTTGTCTGTTTTTAAAAACAACTTTGTGGCTTGCCTTGGTCAGCAGGAGTGAATCACTTTTACTACAGTAAGAGCCATTTGTCTCCTCCTTAACAGTCTTTGACAGCAAACAGTCAATACTCTTAATAGATAAGTGCCACAAACCTATTAAAATCTCCTTTGTGCATTTATGTAACTGATGTATTAGTTTGCCCCACCATAAGAAGGTGTAGTCAGTAAAAACAGGTAAAAAGGCTTATGTAATAACTAATATATATACTTTTTTGTGATCCTATTCTCTTTTTCTTATTAGATATTTTCTTTATTTACATTTCAAATGTTATCCCCTTTCCTAGTTTTCCCTCTCAAAATCCTCTATGCCCTACCCCCTACCCTTGCTCTCTAACCCACCCACTCCTGCTTCCTGGCCCTGGAAGTTCCCTATACTGGGGCATAGAACCTTTAGAGGACCAACAGCCTCTCCTCCCATTGATGACCAACTAAACCATTCTCAGTGACATATGCAGCTAGAGCCATGAGTGCCACCATGTGTTTTCTTTGGTGATTTAGTCCTAAGGAGCTCTTGGGGTACTGGTTAGTTCATATTGTTGTTCCTCCTATGGGGCTCTAAACCCCCTCAGTTCTTTGGTTACTTTCTCTAGCTCCTTCATTGGGGACCCTGTGGATGGCTGTAAAAGACATCAAATCTTCAAAATAGCTACTATCAGTTCAAATGTAGAAAAAGAAAGTGAAAAGAAAGCTTTGATTTCTCCCTCCATGAAGCATTCCACCTGTTAATTCTCCCTCTCCCTTCCCCCTCCATATATTTGTCTTTATCTGTGCCCTCATTTGCTCCTCACCCTCACACTTATAGATCTCTGTCAGACTGTGTTTCTCTTATTTAAAATGGTCATTATCTATTGTGTCTAAAAATTGTATGATTTACAATTTACAATATACAGAATAAAATAAGCATAAATTTTATCCCAAACTATATATGATTGTTTTGCCACTCAGTGTCCATCCAATGTCTCACACACTGCTGGTACACAGTCACTGTTAGATTAGTATGTTCTATCATAATTCTGACAATTAGGACATAAATGATCATGAAGCTTGCTCATTTGTATGATATTCAATTAACTAAAATTATTTTTTATTTTCATATATCGACTTTCTGCATGTGTATGTGGTGTATGTATATGTGTATGCTTGTGTAGGAACATGTTTGTCTGCATGTATGTAAAAGTATGTGTGTATATGTGCAATGTATGTGTGCACATGCTTGTGTGAAGGCCTAAGTTTAAAGATGAGAGTCTTCTCCAATCACTCTCCTCCTCATTCATTGAGGCATTGTCTCACTGAAGCCAGAGAGCTCTCAGTTGTGGGCTACTCAAGTGAACCATCTCACTCGGTGGCTCCCCTGTTTCCTTTGACTTTCACACTGGAATTTCAAGAGAGCCTTTGTGCCCTTTTGGCTTTTAAGTTGATCCTAGCACCCAGTCTTCAGTCATCTTTGATGTATGATAAGTGCTTTATACACTGAGCCATCTCCCCAGCTCCCACTCTGCACATCTTTATTGAAAAAATTACTTATATCTGCCTTTATAAAAACACTATGTCCGAAAATATATGTAGTAATTATATAAAACATTCTATGACATTATAGTATATTCTATACTATAATGTATAATGAATATTATACATTATCTCTGTTAAAGACAGTAAGTATCATTTCCCATGTACCTCAGTTACTTCTCTTGTACTTTATATCAGTGCTCCAGGATATAAAGCTTAGATTCAAGTAAATTCTATAATAATGACTACAAATACCAGACACTAGGAAGAGGGAACTTAGAGAGCCCACCTCCACAGTAAGACATCAAGTGAGGGATATGGTTGCCATCCCACAATCACACCTCTGACATATAATTGTTCCTGTCTGAATGAATTACAGGGATGGAAATGGAGAGAAGCCTGAGGAAAAGAAGGTCCAGCAACAGGCCCAAAGTGGGATCCAGCTCAAGAGGAGGACCCAAGGCTTGACACTATTACTGAGGCTATGGAACACTCTCAAGAAGGGATCTATCATAACTGCCCTCCAAAAGACCCAACAAGCAGCTGAAAGAGTCAGATACAGATATTTTTTTTTTCTTTTTTGGTTTTGAGAAGGGGTTTCTTTGTATAGCCCTGGCTGTCCTGGAGCTCACTTTGTAGACCAGGCTGGCCTTGAACTCAGAAATCCGCCTGCCTCTGCCTCCCGAGTGCTGGAATTAAAGGCGTGCGCCACCACACCTGGCTTCAGATGCAGTTATTTGCATCCAACCAATGGACAGAAGCTTCTGACCCCTGTTGTTGAGTTAGGGAAGGATGAAAGAAGCTGAGGAGAAGGGCGATCCTATAGGAGGACCAGCAATCTCAATTAATCTGGATCTCCACAATCTCTCAAATAGTGGACCACCAAACAGGCAGCATACACCAGCTGATTTGAGGCCCCCAACACACATACAGTAGAGGACTTCTAGGTCTATGTTCATTCATAAATGATGCACCTAACTCTCAAGAGACTGGAGGCTCCATGGTGTTAGGATGTCAGGTGGGATAAGGGGGTAGGAGCATCCATGTGCAGATGGGGTGGGGTGGGGTGGAGGTGTGGGATGTGGAAGAGTTGGAGAGTGGATGGGGAGGGTTGTGGAATGGAATATGGAGTATAAAAAATGAATTAAAAATAAAATTAAATTTAAAAAAGAATATATACAAATTATTAGTTAACCATGATATATGCATGAAGAGCACCTACAGCAACTGGACCGTCTCTTAGAATGTAACAGGGGTTGAAGGAGAAAGTCTTTCTAGAAAGGCTGCAAAATTATCATAGAAGAAAAACCAGTTGTCAAAAACGAGTGCTGGTAATGTCACCAGCACCTTACTCTCATGCAGCAAACTTGACAAATAAGATGTAGTGACTAGTGTTTGAGGATGGAATCTTATTGTTGAGGTTAGTCTCCAGCACATGGTGACTAAGGAAGTATTTTGTAGAACATTCCAGTACTGAATTTGGAATTAGTATACAGAATATCAGCAATACTATCCTATGAAAACTCCCTTCAAAACAAATAGACAAACTAAGAAAGAAAATAGGAGAAGAAAGAAGGAAGGAAGAAAGAAAAAGGCAGGCATTCAGGAAGTTAGAAAGAGGGGAAGACAGGAAGGCAAGAAGGCAGGAAGGCAGGAAGGCAGGAAGGCAGGAAGGCAGGAAGGGGGAAAGTGTAGCTTCCATCACAATCCATCCTTATCTTAGACACAATAGAAAATTACAGAAAAGTAGAGCCTACATAAATAATACTAAGTCGACACTAATGTTTTTTTAAGTCAGAGAGTTTATTGCCAGGGAAAAGAGACTGACACATGCATTTTACCTTAAAACAATATTGTCTTTCAAACTGGGCGTGGTTATTCTCACACCCTTAGTCCTAGCACTCAGAAGGCAGAGATAGAAAGTTCTCTGTTTGAGGCCAGCCTGCTCTACAGAATGAGTTCTAGGACAGCTAGGTCTGTACAGGAAAACCCTGTCTCAAGAAAACAACAACACAATTCTTTCTTTTTGTGTCCTTTAAGGAGAAAGTAATATTCTACTCATTACTTTTGCTAGCTCCTCTTATTTAAAATCAGAACTCTGAGGTCCTATTGTTCGAGGTCACAAAGTGGTCTAGCATGGAGTGTTCAAAGAACTCAGGTCCTGAGCCCTGGATCTGCACTCTCATGAGTGTGCCACCAGATACGAGAGGGTTTTTGCCCTCTGTCATTGAACATCTGTCATTTTATGAGTGTTCTTGTTATTGGTGATTTATTTTCTCTTGCTCAAGGGATGGCTATTGAGAGCCTGGCCCCATACCACTGTTGACACTAGAAACACAGCTTCCATCTCAGAGGGAATTAGAGGTCAGACATAAATGACTATGGGTCTGGCAACATAGATTCAGGTCACTCCACATACCATGATCTGATGTGGTATCATTACATACCTAGCCTTTGGATTGGAGGATGGTAGCACATAGTCCAGACACTCCAAATGGTTTGTCTCAAAAGTTCAAGAGTTTTAGGTTGTTTACAAAGGTGCACAATTAATAGCAATTGTGGTGGAGGGTGGGGCATTGGTAAGACAGCCTTGGTTAATTTGGCTCTAACTTGGAGTAGTCCAAGTCTCACAATCATTGAGAGTTGACCAGAATTGTGGAAAGTTTAGTACAGGTATGGCTTGTTGTTTTACTGAAAATTCCAGGCCATACTTTTTATTACAGTTTTCTGTAAGTCATACTTTTTTCATGTAATGGAATGAAAATTCCATTTAAACAATGTCTTTTAAAGAGATTTTTGCAAGCTTTTCAAATGCTTATCTCTAATGTTCAAAACACATAAACACTCTGAATCTCTTCATGAGGAACTTCTTAAAGCCTGTATTTTATCTAAAATAATTTATATTATGTTCTCTTGTGGAAGCACTATTGAGAAGTGTAGGCACTGCTGAGGTCTGTAAACATAATCCTATTGACCCACTCTGCTTACCCACCACAGATGTAATATTCTGTGTACATGTGTTAATGCTTCAGCAGAGAAGAAACTGAGCTATGTTTTCTGTACTGACAAGGGTTTGGGACAGCAACAGGGCAGAAATTAACTGTGTGCAACAGTGTAGCTATACTGGATAACATCTCACTCTAACATCTGTCTACAGACAGGTGAAGGCATCCCATAGATCAAAGATAAAATCATGTCAAAACCACAGCAGGTGTTAGAGCATCTCAGTGTAGTTTCACCTGTCTTCACAAGTCAGCATTTAGAAGATTTCTCACCTGATTGACAGTCACTTGACAATGAGGCCAAATCATTCAAGCTGAAAAATTTATAGATTTAATATTCAGCACTTTTCCTGAAGGATTAAGATGACAAGGAATGCTGTATTTTTTTTCTTTCCTCTCTTTATTAGATATTTTCTTCATTTACATTTCACATGTTATCCAGAAATTTTCCCTTACCCTCCCGCGTCCCCGCCCTGCTCCCCTACCCACCCCCTCCCACGTAATGGCCCTGGCATTCCCCTGTTCTGGGGCATATAGAGTCTGTATGACCAAGGGGCCTCTCCTCCCCATGATGGCCA